>JARYHS010008074.1:142694803-142754019 GCA_031002005.1 Vandiemenella viatica
CTTTTGAAACTATTTGTTTTCTAACATGTTATTTACATTGAACCTTACGTATTCAGCATGCAGCTTTCAAGGTGTACTCTATTGGTAGGTATCTCGTTTTTTTTTTTTTTTTTTTTTTTTTTTTTTATAATGAAATAATTAGACCAAGATACACTTTCATATCTAACTTTGTTTATTTCTAGAAGACATCAGACTCCGAAGAAACTGGTAGCACATGTAAACACAAGCTCCAGCGATTACATTCAAAGACAATACTGCTATACACTCTCACAGTACTAAACTAGAAGACTCCTTGCATACGTAATGACTGTTCCCTGTGCATACTCGTGAAACTGTTCCAAAACTCGTCTCTGCCGATCGCATACATAAGTTCCATAGAAAAAGGCTCCCGACAGATGTTTCCCGAACTCTAACATTACTTAAATAATCAAAAACATATTTAAAACAATCAAAATCAATACAAAATCTTTTACGATCATTACGAAGTGCAAATAAATGAAAATTATGATATTTACACACTAAATTATCCACATAAATCAGTTTAAACTGTCGCAAATTTTCCTCTAAACATTATAACTTCCCACACTACTTGGAATTACAAACATTAAATCAATTTTTTTGTATAGTTTTGTCCTTAATCATATCAAATAATAATTACGTAATAAGGTTTCTGTGAACTTATCCGTCTATTGCAGCTAAATAAAAAACTTCGTTTTTTGGCAGACGCGTTTCGATTTATTCAATCATCTTCGGTGCCAGTTTTTGTTTCCTATTTTCACATTGAAGTCTGGGGAGGTTCCATTTCAGTGATGTTTCTGTTGCTTTTATGTCTTCCGCACATATCCTGAGGTGTCTTTTTATTCGCACTTACGAGGGCGGTTTGAAAAGTTCTCGGAATCACCGCTAGATGTCAGTGCTAGAGCAACGAGGTTTGCACAATAATCACATATCCTTTGTGAGTGAACACGTGGCGCTTCAGTGCTCTAGCTGCAGGAGTGTGGTAGTGACGACTCTTTGTTGTTGTTCCCGCGTAGTGATTTGTAACACTGGAAAAAACTGAGATTCGAGCAGTGATTAAATACTTTGTAAAGAAAGGTATGAAAGCAAAGGAAATTCATGCCGACTTTCAGAACACACTAGGGGACTCTGCTCCTTCATTTTCAACTGTTGCCAAGTGGACCAGCGAGATTAAATTTTGTCCTGAGGGTTTGGATGATGATCCACGTAGTGGACGGCCAAAAAGTGCTACGACCCCAGAATTTATCGCAAAAGTGCATAAAATGGTCATGGAGGATCGTCGACTGAAAGTGCGGGAGATTGCTGAAGCTGTAGGGAAGTCTTCTGAACGGGTATATTAAATTTTAACCGAAGAATTGGGTATGAAAAAATTATCCGCAAGATGGGTGCCGCGGCTCTTGACACTGGACGATAAACGCACCAGATTGGAAATGTCCGAACAAAGTCTGGCCCGTTTTCAGAGCAACCAACAAGATTTTTTGCGCCGGTTTGTGACGACAGATGAAACTTGGGTCCATTACTATACCCCAGAAACAAAACAGCAGTCAAAGCAGTGGAAACATGCTGATTCACCACCACCAAAGAGAGCAAAGTCAGTGCGTTCGGCCGGAAAGGTCATGGCCTCAGTTTTCTGGGATGCAAAAGGCATTCTGCTGATAGATTATCTTCCTACTGGCCAAACAATCACGGGGCAATACTATGCAAACCTCCTAGACCAAATACAGGAAAATATACGCAAAAAAAGGCCTGGTTTGGCAAGGAAAAACGTCATCTTTCATCAGGACAACGCTCTGCCGCACAAAAGTGTTATTGACATGGCAAAATTTCATGAACTGAGGTACGAATTGTTGCCACATCTACCTAATTCACCAGATTTGGCACCGTCAGACTTTCATCTATTCCCCAATATGAAAAATTTCTTCGGTGGTCGGAGATTTTATACAAGGGAAGAACTGACAGCCGAATTGGAGATGTATTTTGCAAGCCTTGAGGAATCTCATTTTCGAGATGCGATCAAGGCATTGGAACATCGCTGGACCAAATGCATTAGTCTACAGGAAGACTATGTTGAAAAATAAAAGCAGTTCCACCGAGGTAAGGTACTTAATTCTAATACATTCCGAGAACTTTTCAAACCACTCTCGTACTTTCTTCATTTTTGCAAAAATACGCTATTGTTTACGCACTTTTCTGTATGTGTAACCACTGTACGAGCGTTTGTTATAACAACAGAAAAATCACTGAAATGGAACTTCCACAGACTTCAATGTGAAAATAGGAAACAAAAACTGGCACCGAAGATGATTGAATAAATCGATTCGCGTCTGCCAAAAAACGAAGTTTTTTTATTTAGCTGCAATAGAAGGATAAGTTCACAGAAACCTTATTAATAAAGCAGCTAAGGAAAAAGGTCTGAATCTCAAAATGAATATTTACGTAATTTATTTCCATAAAACATTGTCCACTTACATCAATTCACAATAAGGTGCAAGAAAAACATGCAAAATCATATCTACTGTATCTCTAGCTTGCTAAAAATAATTAATAAAATACAATTTCATTTAAAGTCTGGGTTTGAGGGCTGATACACTTTGTTAATGTCCACCACGACGTACTTGTTTCGTAGATGGAAAGTTTAGTCAAGTATTTTTCATTTTTTTCCATATGGCAAATGGCGCAGAAGAAGAGCATTAACAATTAATTGATGCTCATTAATATTAATTTTTGTTTTAAAGTTTTTGTACGTATTTTATAATACAAGTTACACAAGGGACAAACAGTTTACTATATAATGTTTACTTAATGTGTGTAAGTTCAGAATTTACTCCAGGATGTGAAAGGGCTAACAGATGTGATTGTACTGAATATAACCTATTACTATACAGAAATATTATCCGAAAATGCAATAAAATTTATATCGCACTCATAATAAGTTATTCGATAGTTTTATTTTCAGGTTTTTGTAAAATTTCACTAAGTTATACTCCAGTTTCGGTGATACGTATATAACAAAAACGATTGCAAATGAAATTTCTTGTGATTATACCGTAACACCAGAATTTTGCTAAGTGTTAGTGGGACGCTCTTGATAAAGAGGGTGTATCACGTAATTATATGTTTCTAGTAATAGTAAGAATAATTGAAATATCAATTACTCCACAGAAAAAATACAGTAATTTAAAATTAAGTATTTCAGATATTTTCAATACTGAAAACTAAATTTCGTTTATCTTCCCAACTGTTCTAGTTCTGAAACTGGGTAAAACCTACGGAAAAATTACAGAACTGTTCGCATACATACAATGAAGAGATATTGAAGAACCATTACTGAAAGGTTATAATACAAATTAGTACAGTAGAGTAACTTTTTTTATTTGAAAGATTGTTGACAGTGTAATATGCAATGTGTCTAGTACAATATGTAACCTCTTTGGTATAATACAGCTGTATTTTTTTCCACCATATCTATGGTTCATCAAGCTCCCTTACTCGGGACTCTTTAAGATTTTCGATTGATCACCAACTTCAAAATGCCAATTGTAGTAAACAGATTTGTATCATACGCCTGCCAAACTTTACGTCTTCACGAGAAATCCCTTCCTGAAATATTTCCAACTTTTGTCGGATCGCTGGGAGAAGGATAAGCAGCCCCAAGAGAGTACTGTTCCCCAGGTGACTAACAACATTTTTCCCGTCAAAACGATCCATTCTCCACGTAATTTTTTCTTTTAAATTCTACTTTCCTGACTCCAAATCAAAAACACTATGATTAGATCTGGGAATCGCAAATATTCACTACAGACTTTTGTGAAGAATTACGAATATTAAAATGCATAATAAATTGTAGTCAATAGTATTTATGGCTTTACTCCTTGGCTAGATTATTAGAGGCGGGAAAGAACTGCGGTCAAGAAACGGGAAGGAATTCGGCCATGGCTTTTCGGCATTTTTCAGGAGGTTTATCAGGACCGAGTGTGGTGGGTGAATGGTTAACGGTTAACGTTCTGGCCTCGCAGTCGGTAGGTAGTGGGTTCGAATCCCCTTCCGGCCATCCAGATTTGGGTTTTCAATCGTTTCCCCAAACCTCTACATGCGAATGCCGGGATGGTTCCTTCACAAAAGCCATGACCGAATTCTTTTCCGTTTTCTTCCCCCTGTACTTATCCGCTTCTAATCACCTAGACATCGTCGAGGCGTGAAGTCGCAAAATAATCTAGCTTATCAGGAAACCATCTCGGTGGCAGGAAAGGGATTTGAACCCGCATCCTCCTGAATGCGAAACCAGAAAGTTACTGTTCACGCGCCGCCCTCGGTCCAGTAAAATTAGTCGTATAGGATCAGAGGGAACAAATCATTGGGGATGCTTCGGAAACATGGTTTGCCGTCATTGAGTGGAACACATAGTCCTTGAAGGCATGCTACCACACTCATTTAAACGAATATGCTACTGTCGCATATTTCTATTATACAATAAACGATATACTCCTTAGTTTACCACCAAATTTACACTGAAGAGCCAAAAAACTGGTATAGGCATGCGTTGTAGTAAACGAGCGGCAATTTACCCCAGCCAAGGTTGGATTCGTCTTTGATCAACGACTCCTCGATCAGCTTCCCGAAGATATGTGGCCATAAGATCACAGCAATTACGTTCTGCCCACACTTATTGCTAGTAATGAGCAGGAATCAGCGATACAAATGAAAACATGTAGTAGAAAGAATGGAATGACTTTAATACTTCAATAAAAATGGGCACATAGACATACACTTGAAATAACTGAAAAATACTGCATAAGATAACTCTCATAAAAGGAATCTGTTACTAATAAAATCCTGTCACTGGAATATTCTTTCTAAGCCAGCAGAAGGGTATAAATGCATTAACCTTTACCTAATAAAATCTGCATGCCGTCTGGCAACGTGGTCCATCCTGAGAATCGGTGAATAGACTGCTCCGGAGGCTGTTCTCGACTGCCCTCTCCAGAGTAGGAGCGTAGTGGGGGAAGTCATGTGACATTAGTTCTATTCGTTTAAAATCCCTTGCTAAGGGCTTTCTGGGCTACCGTGGTAGGGGGACTGCTTCCCACGCGAAGGGACTTTGCTCAACCTTGAGCTCTGCTTCGTTAGGTGGAATTACATTACATAGCTGCAGCTTGAGAAAAATTATCCTGAGCGAAAATTAGAATATACTATAACTAAAATTTCTCAATATACTACAGCGTATGCAAACACAGAGATATGTAAACACTCATAGTATGGCACTGCGGTCGGCAACACCTATATTATACAACAGGTATCTAACGCAAGGCGTTAGATCGGTTACTGCTGCTACAGTGACAGGTTATCACGATTTATGTGAGTGTGAATGTGGTGTTATAGTGGGCACACGGGAGATGAGACACAGCATCTCCGAGTTTGCGATGAGGTGGGAATTTTCCCGTACGACCATTTCACGAGTGCACTGCGAATATAAGGAATCCGGTAAAACATCAAATCTCAGACACCGCTGCGGCCGGAAAAAGATACCGCAAGAACAGAACCAACGACGACTGAAGAGAATCGTTCAACAATACAGAATTACAACCCTTCCGCAGATTGCAGCGGATTTCAATGCTTGGCCGTCAACAAGTTTCAGCGCGCGAACTGCGAACCATTCAACGAAATATCATGCGGAGCCAAAGGCCCACTCGTGTATCCTTGCTGAGTGCACGACACAAAGCTGAACGCCTCGCCTGGGCCCGCCAACACCGACATTGGACTGTTGATGATTGGAAACATGTTGCCTGGTCCGATGGGTCTCGTTTCCAAATGTATCGAGTGAATGGACGTGTACGGGTATGGAGACAACCTCATGAATTCATTGACCCTGCATGTCAGCAGGGGATTGTTCAAGCTGATGGAGACATTGTAATGGTATGGGGCGTGTGCAATTGGATTGACATGCGACCCATGATACGTCTAGATACGACTCTGACAGGTGACACGTATTGTACGTAAACATCCTGGCTGATCACCTGCATCCATTCGTGTCCATTGTGCATCCCGACGGACTTGGATAATTCCAGCAGGACAATGCGACACCCCACACGTCCAGAATTGCTACATAGTTGCTCCAGGAACACTCTTCTAAGTTTAAACACCTCCGCTGGCCACCAAACTCACCAGACATGAACATTGTTGAACATATCTGGGATGCCTTGCAAGGTACCGTTCAGAAGTTATCTCCATCCCCTCGTACTCTTACGGATGGAGGATGCATGGTGTCAATTCCCTCCAGCACTACTTCAGATATTAGTCGAGTCGATGTCACGCCGTATTGCGGCCCTTCTGCATGCTCGCGAGGACCCTACACGACATGAGACAGGTGTACCAGTTTTTTTGGCTCTTCAGTGTATATTTCGCATATATCAGTAACTTAATAGTAAATTAGGTTAAATAGGTATTATTGGCAAGTTGGCATCATTATAGCATCATAAGTTTGAGGTAACAATATTTCTTATATAGCTGAATTAACAAAGAATTGATATTTACATAATTTGTAACAATCTTTTGATTATTGCTTTGTGTTGGCTCTTAAGCTGCATAGCACAAGCCTGCGGATTGAATTCAACGTCTTCTATCTGTAACAACAAGAAAGTGTATCGAGAACTTCAGACTTCTCCCCATTATGATATCAAAAGTGTTCCTCTAATTATTACATGTTCATTTGCGTAACTGAAAGTCTAAAAGCGACGGGAGTCAGCTGGTTATTGGTAAAAATGTGGAACAATGAAGATGAAATTACATTTCCTTTGGTGCAATCCTACTTTTGCTTCCTCCATCCCTTTATTTTCTCATAGAATTCGAAAAAGAAACTCATTTTGAAGAATATCTCTTGCGATGCAGGTAATAGCGTAATTGTTCTCGATGTTATAGATTTTCCTTCCAATTAAAAGTAATAATTAACAATATCATAAACCATAAACTACTGAGTGATCTAAGAACTCTTTTTATGGTCCGCAGTCTTTCATAACCATCTTCTATGTACTAAGTAAATCTTAACACTAGGGAAGTAAAGGTTTTCCCACAGTTAACTGCTTCTTATTAGGTAATGGGAAGTGGCTCTACCTTCTCCATCAATCTGTGCGAGCTGTCTCTCCAGAGACTAATGAAAGTGGCACAATAAGAATGTTGCTTTGTAGCTTCTTGGATTTTCGATATTTTTCCGAGTTATGATATACTTACCATTTTTTTTCCTCTTTTGTTTCGTTTACTGGAATACAACATACAATTTTAACCTATGTTAATACTAAACTGCAATCAATATTATCACGCCTAATGAATGCCTGGTCTTTAGAGATTTAAATTAAGCGCTCCTGTTTTGTTCTGGAAATCAGGACGTCGAGGTCATTAAAGTAGGGAGATGATTAACGACAAGGAATGTAAAATCTCCGGCCCTGACCTTTTGAGGGTACTATTCTTTTCGATGGCCGGGGCGAGTATACAGGGTGTTACAAAAAGGTACGGCCAAACTTTCAGGAAACATTCCTCACACACAAACAAAGAAAATATTTTACGTGTACATGTGTCCGGAAACGCTTACTTTCCATGTTAGAGCTCATTTTATTACTTCTCTTCAAATCACATTAAACATGGAATGGAAACACACAGCAACAGAACGTACCAGCGTGACTTCAAACACTTTGTTACAGGAAATGTTCAAAATGTCCTCCGTTAGCGAGGATACATGCATCCACCCTCCGTCGCATGGAATCCCTGATGCGCTGATGCAGCCCTGGAGAATGGCGTATTGTATCACAGCCTTCAACAATACGAGCGGTGAATCGAGGAAGTACAGTACATACTAACGAAACTAAAATGAGCTCTAACATGGAAAGTAAGCGTTTCCGGACACATGTCCACATAACATATTTTCTTTGTTTGTGTGTGAGGAATGTTTCCTGAAAGTTTGGCCGTACCTTTTTGTAACACCATGTATAACACACGTTTTCACGAATACAAGGCTTGAATGTTAATCTTTTACCTAGCAGGATCGGTCTGTAATTATAGGTTCTTGAAACTGTAGCTTGTTGATTTAGTTTACAAAATTGTAGGTTATCTGTATACTAGTAAGCTCTGAAATTTTTACAGGTCAGTAACGTGAACATTACCTGCTTCAAAGCTTGATTTGTGCATATTGATAACATATTAAAAAGATAGCTGCCTTGAATTTATTGTTTGAAAATGATCAGGATAGTTAATTGAGGTAGAAAACGTTGAACAAAGATCATTCCTTGAGCTACACTTACCTACAAGATCTTTTAAAGTAGTATAATAATTAAACAATGCAAATATTAGTATTATCAGGTTAATATGTGCCTACAACAAAGATTTAAAATAGCAGAGGCCCCTAGTGTACTTTATAGATTTTGAATACTATTGGTACATTTGAAGATGAATAATATTTTGGAACTGTTTTTCAAATTTCTAAATATTAAATACATTTCGATCAAAATTAAGATAGTTTTACTAAGTAACCCAAGTATTAAATCCATTATGTAGAAGAATTCTGTGCCCAGCTCAAACTGCAGACACAAAACATTAAAAGCTGGACGTGAAGAGGCAATTGGACAATTTTCGAGTAAGCCAAGTTAAATGGGATAACCGTATTTAAACAATGGGTACTCCACACAAAACCACAAGTATCGCCCAAGTATAAAGCTGTAATGAAACAGATAATAGGAATGTTCACAGAAAAGAACAGTCCTATAGAACTTAATCTTGATTTAATTTATTTAATAGTGGTGGAACGCATCCTTGGGTGGAAGTTTCCTTACCAACTAATTTTTACTCTTTCTCTTACCCGCCAATTTTTCCCTCCATAAATGTAGATTTTAAAATCTTTGATCGTTTTTGTTAAATTATTCATCATTTCCCGTGGTAATTTCTTCGAATTACTGATCATCTTACCTACGAAGGAAAAACTTCCCATACCCTTATGTCAGAAGTCTAGTGCCTGTTTGTTGTCATGGTCCACTTTTCATTTCCACATGATTATGAATTGTGCTATGGTTGTTGCATATGGCTTGGTTTACTTTCTGATGAGGAGGGGCAATCCCAGAAACCTTAGAATTTTATACTTATCAAATTTTTTAGTTCCTGATGCACTCAAAATCATAGGTTTAACTCCAATTCATGGTTCATATTCATTACTTACATTTCCATCTACAGCTTTTGTAGGAACTTTTTGTTCATAAAGTTTATGTAAATGTCGACTCCGTGGGTATAATTTCTAGAAAACAAATTACCATTCTCTTCAGATTTTCCAGCAGGTATTAGAAATGAATCATATATTGGCCAGTTTCGAGGTACTGTTAAACAACTAGGGAAATAATTCATGGTTGTAGAACCCCAAATAATTTTATCGAAACTACTACTTGTACTTCTTTTGCTGATTTCCATCGGGTTAGCAGTTTCACTTGTTACAGTAACTGGTTCATGTGCAATTGTTAAATTAGCACTTTTAATATAAATTAACATAGGTACATGGCTTATACTAGCACCGTCAGTTAAAGTGCTACGACTTCTAAAACTAGCTTCGAATCCAACTGGACTTAATGTAATCAACAGCTTTCTGACGAAACAATTATTAGATAATACATTAAAATTAACTCTACTTTAAAATGACTTAATCTATTCACCATAAATTGGGCTTCTGAAGTAACGAGATGTTTTGGAATTATCTTTTTTGAAGGACCAATAACATTGAACCACTTGTAAGCATAATCCAAGACGAAGAACTTATGAGTATTACTAATAACCACGGAGTTTTCTTTAATTTGTTCTACTGCTTTGCGTAGTTGATGTTTCAGATTCTTAATTACCACTAGAAGACTGTGCACTAGTGTTGGATTGAGTTCTGTAGTCATTTCTTCTGAAGCTGGTGTAGGTGGAATGTCAATTTAGCATCAGATGCACGCAAATCGCACGTTCGACAACGACGCATACAAAGAGGGTTTACGCAATTAATTACATTGAGTACACTTATATGCTTCGTCCCCAACTAACATCCTTCATTCTCTGACAGGGAAATAACTATAAAGTTCCGATATTTAACAGCAAATATAAACCATCTCGAGCTTCTAACCATTTGTTGAAGCGCTATTGGCATTCCACGGCTTTTTTTTCTCTCATCGGGTCGATAAAGCACGAATTTAAACAATCAGCCGATTCTGTCGGCCTAGATTATCCCCGCCACTGCCCAACTTTGCGCTAACATTCACAGCCAGAATTGGTTGTGGAGGGGCGGATTGGGGGTGGGGTGTATAAGCTCGTAACGGCGTTCGGTCCGGACTTGATTAAAGCTTCCGCGTGGCCTGACAGAAACAGCAAACAAACGAACCAGCCAGGCGAAAACTGAAAATTAAGTCCAGCTCGTGCAAGAGTGGAGGGGCTTGGAGTAGGGGTGAAAGGCAGGGCAAAACGCGTTCTGGCCAGCAGCTTTAATTGTGTATTTTAATGCAGCAGCCAGTGGTGGGGATGGAGAGCCCGGGGGTTGTTCGAACAACTCGGTTAGGCATACTCCACATCCCCCACTCCATACTCCTCCGCCCTCCCCGACCCACTCACACATCTTCCTTGCAGGGAGCCACTCTTCCAAAAAACCTCGGTTGAGCTGGCTTCTCCTGCTTGTTTGCAAGCGGCTTGCGCTTCGCTAAACCGTCATCTGGTCTGGAAAAACGGCGTTTCAGATTTTACTGCAGAAAGATTTAGTGTTAACGTGTACAATTTCGGGTTATCTTTCGCCTATTACTCTTTTCAAATTTCGTGACAGATCATTGACGCTAATATCGAGATCAATATTTCTTACGGACGAATAGTCTTATATAAAGCGACATTTATAAGTTGTATGATAGAAATTTTTGACCATTTTTAATTAAGTATTAAGTGATTTTTTTTCAGACTGATGAGGTTTAATGTAGAGCATGTAATGATAACTAAATACTTACCATATTTGATTATTTATTTAATAACCAGATTTAGATTTAAAATAAATGTGCAAAAGCGCAAAGTATGTTAAAGGTAGGATAGATATTTTTTAATTAAAATTATATTACTAAGTATAATTTTTTTATCTTTTGATTTCCATTATTTAACACTAAAGATTACTTATTAATTCAATAAATAGACTTTTATTGTCTATTTTTATAACTGTGCTGGATCGTGCGGGATTGACCAATCCCGCAATCCGCAAATCCGGGATTGAAAACACTGCGGGATTGCAATCCTTACACATCACACAGCCAGAGGTGAAGTTGGGTCAGGACGTTTGAAAATCCTAGCAGTTATGGAGACCGTTACTCGAACCGGGGACGTTTTGCTTTTCAGTCAGACACCATAACCACTGATCCATCAGACCGCTAGTGAACATTCTCTCCTCGTATAGATTAAGAACCTGTTAATAATTAACCGCAATGCGACTAGACACAGCTATGTAAGACCAGTCGTTTTAAGATTATGTTTATTTCTTATTTTAATAATATTTCATAGACTTATTAAGTATTGATCCTAATATCAACACTTCCACTAACTTCAAAGGCATGATGTTTCAGTGAATTTGGGAACCTAGAATAGAGTCCAGGAGCATGCGTATCGGCCTTCCTAATCGCAGGGTTTAGGTGTTTTTCTGCAGTCACGATGGAAAATACTAGAACGTCTCCAGTTTCTGCCTGATAAATTACTCCTTTCACATACGAAAAATACACTCATCATACGCCGAACATTATTACATGGATCACAGCCCACTGGAAACACATTAATTTCACCCTCCCCATCTTCCACAATGTTACAAAAACTAAAATCCCTTATTTCAAACAGCGAGTGGAAACATTGGACAAAATCTTAACTACAAGGCACGATGAAAATCAAGACTCGTGTGACCTCATAGGGTCCATTAGCAAATAATAATAATACATCACACAGGCACCATTTTTTAACTCTAAAATCACGATAAACATAACGACTGACAGATCTAACTAAAATTTACCAGTAGTTTTTGCATGAAACGCATTCAAAAATAAATAAATAAAAAATAATGGATACTAATTTCTGGAAATATTTATCTTAAATGACTCACTAGTCGACTTCACTTCAAAATCCTGATCTGGGATGGTTCCTTACAATAGCCCATGGGCGCCTCCTGCCATATCCCGCATATCCCTTCCAAACGATCACCCTTTTCGATAGGTGCAATGCACCCTCCGCCACACACATTTAGTGAATCGCCGAGTAATAATAATAATAATAATAAAAATGAAACATTTCGTTATTATTATTTTTAGTTTTATAACTCCAAGAAGTATTGTATGTGTAGCACTTGGATGCTCGTTAAAATCCAAGCAGTAATTGCTAAGTGATTCACGTTCAATGAAAAATTGATACTAATTTCCTTCTTCAAATTATAACGAAACATACCTCATGCTCTCCACAGACGGAGGGCTATAGATTATTCTGGATCCGAATAAATATTCTAACAGTTGATCTTCCGCCAATGCCGTTCATCCGAACAGACAGACTCGCTGTCAGCGAAACTTACATTGTTTCTCGCAGTTGACGTTTTTAATGTTCTAGCATATAAACGAAACCTAGCGGCTTATTGTTATTATTAGTTAGCTACTTGTCCATGTTTTCTCATAACGACCTACTATCTGTTTGACGTCACTAGAAGTATTAAGTCACCGTAAAATAATAAAATACTGTTCTAATTAGGGCTGTTGATATTTTAAAAAATTATCGGATTTTCGATTTATAGATATTTTAAAAAATATTTATATCGGATTCGATATATCGAAGAAAAAGTATCGATATATCGACCCTATTATAAAAAAAAAACAATGTTACAAAAACAAACCATTTTTTAAAAAGGGCGAAGTCTTGTGGCTATTTAATGATGAAGAGTTATGAGATATTTTTCTGAATCAAGTTTTGATTTTCTGAAAAAAATGGTTTTTCAGGACGTTACGGATAAATCATATTTTTTTAATTGTGATTTAGCCATTATACTACTACTTTACTAAAAGGAAAGGCATAATGATTATGATTTACTCGAAGACTTGTGAATCCAGAAAGAGCATCGAGGGAAATCTAGGTTTTTGTGAGTTTAAAAGCTCAATAATGCAACATTATTTAGGTTGATGTTCTATTATCAGAGTTTGCATAGTGACCAAGTCACTTTTTTTTGCAAGTATTGTTTTATGTGGAATTTAATTTCTTTTTGTAGGTTGATAGCTTATTCTGAGTCTTCTTACTTTTTTGGACCAAATGTTTGCGCCTTAGCAAAGATTGTGTATCAGAATTTATCAATATTCCTGCTTACATCCAATTTTCATGTCAAAATACTTTCCCCGACAAGGGACGCTCATGTAAAACAACGGGTTCGAGTCCGATTCGTTCTGTGCGAGCGACGCCGTGTCTGCATTGTTACCATCGGTGTAGGACTACTTGTAACTTCCAAATTAAATGTAGTATCAAAGTAAAATTAATTGTGTTTTTTATGGTTCTGATCTTTATGCAAAACTGAAATTTAAGGCATATAGCCTCATCAAGAAGAAAGCAATTAACGTACAAATTTTCTCTAAGACGTTTCAGCTTTCAGATTGGCATTGAAAAAACACAGGAACTTTTCTTATACTGTGGGCATGAAACCAAGTATGTTTACCAAATTACCATTTTCTAGGACAACTGGATGTTGCATAGAATTATGATGAGAGAATGTCATAGTCATTTAAAAGAGTTTCAAATCCAAAAAAGTTCCAAACTAAGGTCGTGATGAAGTAAAATTTTGCACCAAAACTCATGTCAGAAACTTCATTGGACATACATTTCAAGAGCATGAACTCATGATTATTCCGTTGTTTCTTCTACTATAAATGGAGAACTGCCTACATTAATTGAAAATTTCCCCTTCTTTGATATTGCTTTGCAAATGGGTAACGAGTAGGGGGAGAAACTGTTTTCAAGCCAGAAACCGGGAAAACCCATGACGTCACGAAGTGAGCAGCCAATCAGCGTTCAAGGTCGTATGACGTCACAAGATGGCGGATCGTTAGTTCCTTGACCGGCCGCTGGGAGGGCAGCACCGGGTGGGCTTGCGCTGGACCGTTAGTTCCCCGATGGCAGCCACCGTTAGTTCTTCGACCGACTGGTAGATGGCGTTCGATGAAAGTATTTCTGTTCTGGAATGCGGACGTCAGACAAGTTGTATCATGACGACAAAACTATGGATTCGTCTATCACTTTAGTTCCTAGTGGCCATCGTGTGTTGCGTATACCAATTCCACCTTTACCGAGTAACTTAAATATAATTAAAGTCTTATCTTCGAGGAGTTTAAATGGACCCATTGGTTTAAGTAGACAATGGACGATTAGTTCATCCATTAATCGGGAAATCGAGTATGATGGTCTCCATGATGTCACGAATCCACTTCCTCTAAGATGTATACTGTTTGATACAGATGTCAAGCTAGCTAAAGAAGTGGGTGTTGACGTCACTGCCGGAGTATAAAGACCATCACACCAGCCAGCTAGCCCTCAGTCCCCGACCAGCGATCGTCAAGTCCAGTTCACTATGGCTAGTGAGGTTCTCCTGTTTTCAACATGCTACAAGTTAAACAGCAGTGACACCAAGCGGCTCACTGTTGGTTTGTCACCTAAACTGGAATTTAATCCAGTAGTTGTACTCGAAAAAGTTGGGTACAATAAAGTTACTCTCACACATGAAGAGTGGGTGTACTGAGACAGATGGTCTATACAATTGGTGGCTTTTTCAACAACACTGAGCATCTACAAACGAGTGTCTCGCTCGGCAACTACACCATCTCTTCCCGAGCCGTTCCTTTCATAGAAACCGACAGATATTCACCGAAGAAGGTAGGAAAAACCATAAATTCCGTTCATCGAAGCAGGCAGACATTAAAAATTAATTCACCGACGAAGAGACGGGAAACAAACTCACTTTTTCACATCATGTTGGATTCGTTATGAACAATATAATATAGCACACGAGTGTCACCTACATTCCGTGTATATTAAAAGATGTATTAAATTATGTGTAATGAAACACAGACACTTTTGAACTCAAAGAGGCATTGAAGGGGTTTAGTGATGTATGTAAGTATAACCTCGATGAATCTAAAGCAAAGTTGCCGATTTGAAAACCAGTTTCTTTCCCTACTGACATTTCTGAAGTGATTACATATTAATCTCTCCACTGATATTAAACCAATCAGCCTGTAATGTTTTCAAGCCTATTTCTCAACCCTGTCTTTGGACAAGAGGTCACTTGAAGATATTTGTGACAAAGCCTTTCCCACACCAAAGGTAGAAAAAATCAAAGTTTCCAGTTTGACCATGGCAAAACTGAAGGAATGGAAGCATCAGTACTACGCCTTATTTCTCTAACTTATCTCTGCTGCCAACGGTATAAAATATTTAATCACACTCGTAATTGTTGCCATCAAGGTCAAACCTTTGTCGTCTGTCTATCCAGACCAATCTATGTATCAATTCTGTTATGCTTTCCTAAGCAATCACAAATTGAGTGTCCTTAGTCTAAAATTCCAATCAAAGGAGGGCAGCTAGATTTATCTGTGTAAAATATTCAGTAAGTGACATAATAAAGGAGTTGGGGCTGGGATGTCATTGGAAGATAGGAAGAGTGTTGAGGGGCTGTAGGTGGCGTATAATGCTGTTAGAATGATATTGGTGGAATAATTCTGAGTGGTGTATGGAGCCTAAGTTGATCATGACCACAATCTCGCACTAGACTTTAGGTGATGAGGCCTGAGTGGATAAAATATTATGGTAACTTTATCGTGGTTACTTGAACAAAGCATGCAATTACAAACAAATGTCAGACTTGGTCCTGAATCCGAAGGTTGGCGTTAGATAGGAACATTATAAGCCGAATGGAGAACTCCTCTGGGTCCTGATTTATTGAAAAATAATTTCATGGAAAACTGCAGTAGAACCACCTTAAATGAACATTTTGGCACCTGGCTTCTGATTAGCAGAAGACTTTGCGAATTTTAAATATTTGGTTTACTTTAACGCACGGACAGAAGGTAACCCTGTCTGTAACTGATCAGGGGTTGGATTGGGAATCATTGGAAAACAGAAGGTGGTTTGAAGAAGTGCTGTGGGTACGTTGGCGATGAGGCTAGTGGTGGATCTTGGTGAAAGAATTAGGAATAGAATATCAGTAGAAGCTGGCACTGGATTTCTTCTGTAAGGGAGTGGGTAAATTTTCTATATCTCAACCTTGGTCACAGGCATGTTCAGTGCTTAGCACTGCCTTAGCGTGACTCGATTTTTATCACATACGACTGGCGTACTTCGATTCGACAGGGGTGAAAATAGTAAGATTAACAGACATATTTCGTTCCTGGAACATACGTGCTGTGCTGTAAAATACAGTTAAATGTGGGTATATCTCTCAGTTTCTAGTCAATCACTGATGTGGCACAAGGGATTGATTGGAATTTTAGACAAAGTACAGCTAAGGACACTCAAATTGTGATTGATTACGAAAGCATAACAGAATTGATACATAGATTGGTCTGGATAGACAGGCGACAAAGGTTTGACCTTGATGGCAACAATTACGAGTGTGATTAAATATTTTATACCAATGGCAGCAGAGATAAGTTAGAGAAATAAGGCGTCGTAGTGATGCTTCCATTCCTTCAGTTTTGCCATGGTCAAACTGGAAACTTTGATTTTTTCTAGCTTTGGAGTGGGAAAGGCTTTGTCACAAATATTTTCAAGTGGCCTCTTGTCCAAAGACAGGGTTGAGAAATAGGCTTGAAAACATTACAGGCTTGGTTTGATATCAGTGGAGAGATTAACATGTAATCACTTCAGAAATGTCAGTAGGGAAAGAAACTGGTTTTCAAATCGGCAACTTTGCTTTAGATTCATCGAGGTTATACTTACATACATCACTAAACCCCTTCAATGCCTCTTTGAGTTCAAAAAGTGTCTGTGTTTCATTACACATAATTTAATACATCCTTTAATATACACGAAATGTAGGTGACACTCGTGTGCTATATTATATTGTTCATAACGAATCCAACATGATGTGAAAAAGTGAGTTTGTTTCCCGTCTCTTCGTCGGTGAATTAATTTTTAATGTCTGCCTGCTTCGATGAACGGAATTTATGGTTTTTCCTACCTTCTTCGGTGAATATCTGTCGGTTTCAATGAAAGGAACGGCTCGGGAAGAGATGGTGTGGTTGCCGAGCGAGACACTCGTTTGTAGATGCTCAGTGTTGTTGAAAAAGCCACCAATTGTATAGACCATCTGTCTCAGTACACCCACTCTTCATGTGTGAGAGTAACTTTATTGTACCCAACTTTTTTCGAGTACAACTACTGGATTAAATTCCAGTTTAGGTGACAAACCAACAGTGAGCCGCTTGGTGTCACTGCTGTTTAACTTGTAGCATGTTGAAAACAGGAGAACCTCACTAGCCATAGTGAACTGGACTTGACGATCGCTGGTCGGGGACTGAGGGCTAGCTGGCTGGTGTGATGGTCTTTATACTCCGGCAGTGACGTCAACACCCACTTCTGTATCAAACAGTATACATCTTAGAGGAAGTGGATTCGTGACATCATGGAGACCATCATACTCGATTTCCCGATTAATGGATGAACTAATCGTCCATTGTCTACTTAAACCAATGGGTCCATTTAAACTAAGACTTTAATTATATTTAAGTTACTCGGTAAAGGTGGAATTGGTATACGCAACACACGATGGCCACTAGGAACTAAAGTGATAGACGAATCCATAGTTTTGTCGTCATGATACAACTTGTCTGACGTCCGCATTCCAGAACAGAAATACTTTCATCGAACGCCATCTACCAGTCGGTCGAAGAACTAACGGTGGCTGCCATCGGGGAACTAACGGTCCAGCGCAAGCCCACCCGGTGCTGCCCTCCCAGCGGCCGGTCAAGGAACTAACGATCCGCCATCTTGTGACGTCATACGACCTTGAACGCTGATTGGCTGCTCACTTCGTGACGTCATGGGTTTTCCCGGTTTCTGGCTTGAACACGGGTTCTCCCCCTACTGTAACGCTATACCATAATACCATTTTTTAATGCTGAGATTCTAGGTGGAATACAGGGTTTAGGGCGAGGGGTGGGGGCAAACTGGGGTACTTGCACTGGACGATAACTTGAGGGGTGGGGGTGGCAAAATCGTGTCCAACAATGCGTTTGGCAAACAGTTAAAGTGATGACATCAATGCGTTTGGCCAACAATCAAGGAGGCGATTCTCGGCTGATTCTCGGGGTCTGGCTTGCAACAATGTTTGAAGAGGCGGCAATCTCAGTTTTTCCCCGGCTTGAAAATATCCTAGAGCCACTACTCTCAAGGCAGTTCCTTTGGTGTTAACAAATTGTTTTTTAAAGGCACCAATCTATAATAATAAGTTTTTAGCATAGCGCTTTGTAAAGGCAATTCAAAAGTGGTAAATTATTTTTCTCAATTTCTTATCTGAATAAATTCGTAAGTGATATAACAAAACTGGCTGTGACATAATTTTGGAGCTAAATTCGTCTGTTGGTATGGAATATGAAGCGTATCCAATTCGCGCGAAATATTTAACTGCTGAGTGCCAGATACAGGCTTATAATTTCCGGGACATTTCGGGGTCTAAAATGTATTTTAGCGGTATGTTTAAAGAGTGAACGAAAATGCAAATTACTAAAAAATTCTATTTTAGGTAAATATGCTATCAAACGTAGATATAGCACCTCTTTTAAGTTTATAATTAAACTATGGTAGAAAGTCAACATCAGGTATTATGAATCAAAAGGAAAAATTCTAAACTTAAAACAAAAATTAACCACCTCGTTAGGAATTTTTTACTTTGGTACAAAATCAACATCGGGTACTATAAATAAAAATCTCAAAAATATTAAACAAAAACTGAACACTTCTGTTAGGCTCATTAATTAAAATTAGGCAGAAAATCAGCATCAGGTTTTATCAACAAATAAAAAAAATAGCATCTATCTTTTGCTAAATCAAAATCAATCAAAATAGATCTTAATCAACTACTTTTAAAATATTTATTATTAGGTTTTGCTATTTTCATAAATATTTCTCCGTCACTGCTTTGCAAAACTGATAAATTTCTCAGCAAGAGTCTTCAAAATTGATTGAGTTTGCAGTTCAGCCTTGATCGAATCCATGAACGTTCTGTTTCGCTCTTATTTCATAAATTATTCAACGCGCTGAAACTTGTCTCGTAAAAGTCATTGCTTGTTGGAATTGAAAAAATAAAACCAATTTTTTTTAAATATTCAAATCATAAAAAATGCTTATTCTAAAGAAATTGGCCCAGATTTTATCGTTTGGAAAGTCTTTTAGAAGAACCTGAAAAACACGTTTCAGACATGTGATCTCTGTATAAAGGGCGTTAATGTTAACTGCGTCTAGAATTTTCAAAGTCCCAGAAAATTCTAAGAGTATTTTCCTGTAAGTTTCAATTCTTCTGATTTAAGGGACATTCCATCGTCCCGCTGCGAGCATGGGATACTTGGCTTGGCCTCATGGCCACCGTGTTGAACTGAGTTTGAGAAAAAAACTAGTACACGGAAATTCCGGGACAGTAACGAATAATTCCTGGACACGAGATCAGATACAAAATTCCGGGACATTCCCGGAATTTCCGGCTATCTGGCAACCCTACCCATTCCTGGTACATTACGATTAGTTTCTTGATGCTAATACTTTTGCATTGATTGAAGACAAATTTTAAAAACTTTTCGCAATGTCCAGACAAGAATTCTAATGAATATTGAATGAGTTATTTTACCTTCGATTTTTACTTCTCCACTGGCCCGCCGCTAGCTGTTTGAGCGCCCGCGTGCAATAGCGATTATGCCGCCCCCTGTCCAACTACAGCCAGTGGTGGATCTAGGAAATTTCCGAACCGGGTCAAAAAACTGTGAGATTGCCGCCCCCATTGTTGCCATCCCAGTGTCGCCACCGACCGCCCGAAGCAGCTGCTGAGCTAAAAAAAAAAGGGTCGCCCGCTACATAATATGCTGCCTTGCACGCCTGATTACGGCGGCGCTGCTTCCCCATGTACTCGTATCGTTCATTTTTTTTTTTTTTTTTTTTTTTTTTTTTTTTTTTTAATGCTTAACAGCAATATCTTCTCCATCTTCGACAGAAAAATGTTTGATATTCATTTCAAACTCTCTCTTTCTTCATATCACAACTACATTGAACCACACAGTCCTCACTCATCCAACAGAGACAATTATTTAAAAAATTCACATTTCTGTAGTCCCTCTGAATTAACAGATAGTTGTGGAACGTAAACACGGCCTACTCACCGACACAATTGTGTAGCGATACTGTTCTAGTATTATAAATTGCGTGTTTCGTTGAATAAAGTAAGCACCAGTAACATTTTAAGTTTGCTTTTAGCTATTTATTTGCTAATGCCGAGTCTCCGTATCAACACGTGAACCAATAATTCCAATTCGATTTGAATACATCTCAATTGAAGATGATATTTATCTTACACCAGTTGTCCCGACAGTCGTTGTCCTGTCCAAATTTCAAAAAATGTATTTGTGATCGTTTTGTAAATTTGTGAAAAACTGTTGAAAACGTGTAAATAAAGTAAAAATGTGAAAAAAACATTTTTCTGAGTGATCGTTATATTTATCAACATTGTTTTCATGGTTATTCAATTTAAGGAGTACTACATTCAGTAGTTCGCCAATGTGAAATTTTACGTGCGAGATGAATCTATCGGTAGTACACCACTGAAATGCTGGAAATGGGTTATATGCCTCGAATTTAATTAACTTGGAACGATGCGGATTTGTTACAAAATTTTAGTCACAATTAAATTAAGTCATAATTTCATATTAAACAAATAATTTATTTCTTACATTAAATTTGAAAGCTCAATGAATCTGAAGGGGTTTTAATTACATTTCGATCATCGCACCACCAAACCGGTTTTGATCGTTTCGTAGATCTAATGCCTCCATAGGCTTTCTATGTGCCATCGTACATTCGTCCTAAACAATCCATTTGCAATACTGCAGAACTTTGGCCATCGCATAGTTCTTCGAAAGGTTGCATGTTGGAGTTACTTTGATTTTCGTAATAAATGGTAACTTAAAGCTGAATGAGCTGTTTGATCGCCTTCAACAACGTAACTGCAATTTCTGATTAAACAAGTACAAGTGCAATTTCATTCTGCGAGCGAATCGTTGCCAAAATCAATAAAATCAAAGAATTCTTTTCCAGTTTACCGGCATATTTATGTTGCCGATTCAACTGTGGAAATTCGTTTGAACTGATTCCCTCAATGCATCACAATCATATTGTTTTTCGCGTTTAAACTCTTGATTATATTGTGTTGTGCATCAGACGAATGGCCGCTGTCATGATTAATTGAGGTAACACCCTACTTCAATATCATCAAGCACAGGTCCTCTATTAATATCAATGGAATAGAAAAAAAATAAAAAAATTGTTTGGTTGATAGCGAAAACAACACAAAAATAAAAACAAAGGTAATTCTGTTTTAATTGAGGGTAGATTGAGTTTATCCAGATTTTTCAAGTTACTTCAGTTATTTCCATCCAAGGAGCATAAGGAACAAACAAAAAAATCATTACGCATAACCATCGTTCGAATTATGAGTATCATGAGTTATGGTATTGAGTTCGTGCAAAATTCAAAAGAAAAGAGCACTATCAGCTTTTCCAGAAATTTCCAATTTTGCCGGCAACATTTCCAATCTTTCTTTCACTAAAAACCTTGTTCGGACTGTTATGAAGACGATAAAAACACTTTCAGTTTCTTCGCGAATTTTCCAGGCAACTTTTCTCAATTTTCTTTCTCTAAAAACCTCATTTGGACTATAATGAACATCTAAAAAAATAACAAAATCAGTCCATACTAAAAGCACTTTCAGTTTCTTCGCATTTTTACCAATATTCCGTGCAACTTTACCAATTTGTCATTCTCTAAAAATTTATTCGAACATTTAAATAATGAGGAAAATCAGTCCATAGAAAAAAGTAGTTTCAGTTTTTTTGAGAATTTTCCATTTTTCATGGCAACTTTTCCAATTATTCTTTCTTTAAAACCTTATTCGTATAATTACAAAAATTTTGAAAAAAATTTAGTGAAACCGGTCCAGCCGTTCTCAAGTGATACTTTTATATATATTTATTTATATATGTAAATGGGTCATTTAGATTACCTGATGCAAATAAAAACAGGATAATCAATAATGACAAACAAGGTAGATTGCTCAAATGATCCCATCAGAATTTAATATACTTACAATTATTTTGTTGACGGTATTTGTTTTTGGTATTTTTCTTATCTTCTGAAATTCTTTTTTATGACACACCAGTGTCGAATATGTACTGAAAAAATATAATGAAACGTTAAGCTTAAACATTGATAACAAGCATTGGTATCTAGATTCTTCACCAGCCATATAACTCTTCATGAGAATAGAGTGCAGGTCAATAATCAAGCATTAAATGAGCCCTAATAAAATTGTAACTATCCCTGCCATCGCGCAGTCATGCACCAAGCTCGCTGCAGGGGAAAAAAAAAAAAAAACATATCCTTAGCTCCACCAAATTCTGTTCTACCGATCTCAGTTTACTTCATTGTTGAATTGAGGCAGGAGACGTTTCTGGACAGTTATGGGTGCTACTTGCATAAGATTTTTCCAACCAACCGGAACTAACAACCCCCAGAGTAGTTAGAGCCATAATACGAAAACTAGCAACCGAAAAAATCTCCTTGGCATGACGGCATTGGAAAACTCCCACCTTAAGCATCTTCCAAGAAAAGTGATGGCCCTACTAACTAAAATCCTTAACACCTGTCTCCTCAACACTACAACCCAACATTATGGAAAACTGCAAAGATTATCGCGTTTACCAAAAAGGGGTAAATACAAGCAAAATGCAAGTAACTACAGAATGATTAGTTTAATGTCTGCTTCTTCCAAAATACACGAACGGTTATTGCTAAAAATAATTAACACCAGTTTGGGGTTTGTACACACCATTAGACTTGAACAATTTGGCTTTGAACACCGTGTAGGATCCGCAACCAAGCTAGTGCGACTAACGGAGCATATAATCAAAGGCTTTAACTGTAAAAAATCAACTGCTGCCGTTTTAGTTGACATCAAAAAGCCTGACACAAGGTGCCATTAAGTATTATCATGAACCCTGTTGATTTCTGAGTAAGTTGTAGCAAGAATTTTCAATATATAAGAATACAAAAAGCGGTTCCTATCATGGTCCTTCCGACCACAGCCTAGTTGTCCCCTAAAGTGTAACACCATTGAATCTAAAACCACCAAGTTGAACAAACACATAAAGCTACAAACAGTAGCGGGACAGTTCAAAAATACTGTCAAAGAAACAAACGAACAAAAAACTGCGAGCCTATTCCAGCATTTCCATGATGCCGCAGTTCTTTCATTTAGCGAAGTCATTTCTGACTTTTTTTTGGACATTCACAACGTGTCATATCGTAGCAAACTGATAAGTTCCTTTCTCTAGACAACACGTCTACCCATAGGTCATAATACAAGTTACACAATTGAAAACTGTTTGTTGTTTTCCTGGTAAATTCCGGAAGAATGGAAGCACGCAAAAAAAAAAAAAAAAAAAAAAAACTGTTTTTACTGCCTTCACTTGTTAAATTAATGTAAACCCCTGTTGAAAAGAGATATCATTTGAGATTTAACTAATTGCTAAGTATGAGGCATCTGGTGCCTCTCATCTGGTCAACAGCCGGCGGTGTCGTCCTCCCAGAGACACATCACTGCACCAGACCCGCTCGTAGCAAAGAGTCGAGTACCTTAGAGCCGAGTGTTCGCTGCCGTCTTCAGTATACCTCAAGATGACTCGCCTTGGGCAGGCCTTGTCCCCCTTCCTTCCGCGATTGGGCAGTACATGCAACAAACATTAATAATTTATTAGAAACAAGCAGGAATGGATTCTACTAGATGGTGACATATACCACCAACTCCGACACTTTCTTGGGAGATCATTTCCTCCAAATTGACGCGGTTTTTCTATTCTCATTGGCCTGCACTACCCACGTAGAATCAGTTTATTAATTAACAAACATTTCTTTCCTTTTACTCGTTTATTCATACAGCGGCATCTGTGAAACATTTAGTAGATAAGGTTCGACTAAAACTTTACGACTGTGGTTTAAATGAAGTATTTCATTCTTTCAAATAGACAGGCACACGAAATCATAATGCCATTAATGAGAACACTGTCCCCATTGTTTCAAACCAGAACGCTCTTCGCTAATGGTGTCTCCATCATCCGAGAAATTAATGACGTCGACATTAGAGAACGCTCTGGCAATCTTCGCTTGGACACTAAAAGGATCACAGTACATTATATTCTTATCACTCCCCTCACTGTCTACAGAAATGCAGCCATAATTCTTAATCATATGTAATAATTAAGGCCAATACATATTGCTCACGATAACCTCGTCAGCCGAGAACCACACTAACTGTATAATAAAATTTTTTTTATAATTAAATGGAATTTATTTATGTAAATTAGTATGAATTACGACAATATATGACCTTCAATCACTTCACTGCATTTACTGTTGATGACAGCTCTATTTTTACGAAAATCCCACAGATTGATTCTAGTGCCATTATATCAGACACTTCAGTCTGCCATCTGTAAATTCTATGGTTTTTTGATATGTAAATTTGGATTAGATCCCAAGAATTAAAAGGATTTTTAACTCGCAGATAAGAACTTCTCAAGAGAAGGAACAGTAGCAGAACTTGAAGAGCGTACTGAAAATGTTCATCATGACAAACAGTAAATTTGTACTAGCCCACACAATTAAATGGGCTAAAACAATTCGTTATTTTCCCATTCCTTCCTAAAATTAATAAATACCTAAAATAATATTGTAAAAAATATTGAAAAGTCATCGGTGCAAATAAAACACTACAGATTTTACATTTTTTGCCAAAAATCATCTTTTAAGAGTAACTACACCAAATAAACTATTTTTGGTACATTTCTTGAAAGAAACGGAATGGAACAGAACACTACATTCTTTTTTATAAACATAAAAATTTAGTTTTTTTTTTATTTGTATGTTGAGTTCCTTTGTGTAGTATTATACCTATTCGTATAGTGTATTAAAATTTTCATTCCATGTATCCGATGCAACCTTCACTCTAAAGTGTCATATTACTTCCTATTGAACGTTTGGTTTCATTAAAAGAGGCAGTCAACATATTAGTTAGTACGACATGTTTCTCAATGTTACCAACCATACCATTTCTTCTTGTAAAGGACTATTGGACATAGATTACTTTGTGTAATCCTCTTTTCTGATAACTACTTGTCTCCTATTTTATCGCTCCGGTTTATCTTGAATGTTCTCCTTGAGCACCAGTTTTTAATTCTACAGGTTTATTTCATTCCAGGTTTTAAAACAAGACTGCCCAACCCCAGCTCCGTGGGCACGAAGTGGCCCGGCAGCGCATTATGAATTTGCCCGCCAACAGCAGCGGTCTAGAATATGCTAAATAAAAAACCTACGCAAAGCTCTCGTTGATGTTATTTTTCAATTTTTTATCATTTTGTGGGTGCAGTTACTCCAAAATTTAGATTACTAGAAGAAACATAAATCATAAAACTTTTTACTGCGTCAATAACTTGTACGTTTTCCAATGTTTCTGTTAGCATTTATATTCTTTATACACTTTTTTTTTTAGTTTTGTGTTTGGGGGTTGAAAAATCGTAGAATTTCTTTGTTGAAATTGAATTTTTATTATTATTTTTATTTTATTGCGATGGAGCGCATGGCCCGTGGAAATTGCTCTACTTCCCCATTTTTCCCCTTTCCTGTACACATTCACTTTTGCCTTCTACAATTTTCAACCTTAAATTGTTTTTACCTCTCACAAGGAAAAACTGGGAATATCAGCTCAGTTATGTTTACTCTTTACTCCTTCGACTTGACCATAGAGTACGGAAATTCATTTACTTATTAAAACCTATTATTTTCTTTGGAAAACAAGTAAAAAAAAAGCGGCTTGGTGACTTAATGGTTAAGGTGTCTGACTGGATGTCAAAGGGTCCCCGGTTCGAATCACTGTCTCGGCTGGTATTTTCCAAAGACCATTAACCCAACTTTCACCTCTGGCACAGCTTGCTGTGTAATGTGAAGCACACACGAAACGCTTCCGTGGTTCGGATTCCACGTTAAACTGTACGTTCCCCTGTACCTGGTAGGATTACCGGATAATGCCACGGTAGGCACAACAAAAGAGAAACGAAAACTCTTCCGATAGACGCAAGAGCCCTTTGGTTAAACCCCGACCAAAAATGCCATACCCTTTTCTTTTAAACGCAAAATGAATAGGTGTAGTTAGTGAACAAAAGTTATTTATTTGTTCGATTTTTCGATAGTAATACAACTAACGTCGCTATAAATATGTTAATAAATCGTCAAGTTTTGGAAATTTTATTGAATAAAATATTCACGACTTAAATATTTAACTGGAGAGCCAATATACGAAAATGTCAAATTTTATTCAATGAATGAACCACATATACAGGTTGAATAGGAACTTTCATTTAATTACGCATAAATTCTCAGGTACAAATAAATCACTGTGACATTATATCAATTTTCATCATCTCTTCCTTGCAAATTTCAGTGTGATGTACGGGTGATAGCTACCATTAGAGGTGCACTTAAGAAGAACAAATCACAAGGTATATCTTTAATGTATTCCGTTCAGTATGACTCTGTTCTCAAAGCCTCCATCCAAGTTGGTTGTCTGCGGATGATAATGCCAACCAGGGCTCGTCTCGCCTCTGGCGTGACAGCGAGTGATTTACCGCGAGCGGGCGCGGTAAGCTTCACCAGCTGTGGCAGTAAGACACTGTTTATGCAGTGCACTGCTCTTGTTGATTTACAGAGCGGAGGGAGTCGTGCGTAATTAATCAATGTAAGAAGCAATTTGGCCAAGTATAATTTCAGCGCGGGTTGAGAAATTAACTGTGTTGTTCAGCACAGTTAAAATAAGCCGATGGCAAAGTGTGAGGCAAAAGGGTATTTTAAAACAAAATGGTATTTGTAACATTTATTTCATCCTCTTTGAATATGTATTTTTTTGATTAGTAAATAATTAATTTTGTATTAATACTATGATTTTAGCGTTCAGAGTACAATTAGTGTAAATAGTTGTAATAAAATGTAAATAGGGTTCCACAGACTGTAGTATGTGGAGAATGGTATAGTAATAACGATGGAGGAAGGAATATGTGGAGACGACGCAAGGGACCTTCACCACGCACTGGAGTGAAACCGGGTAGACATAAGTGGGGTGGGGAGACCGCCATATTGCTTGGCCGTAGAAACACGGGAAAAAAGGCACAAAAACCTCAAAGTAATCATAAGACAACCGTGGCATCGCAATTTGATGGTGGATTATTATGTAACTCGACGAGACACATCAAAAATGAAGGATAAAAGTTTTTGATATCGTGCTTAGTTCTCGAGATATACTGTCTCAAGAGAGAGGAGTTGCGGGATGAAATTCAGAAGAAAAATTTCCCTAGGGTCAAATTTGATGATAGATTCTTATGCAAAAGGACGAGATAACTCGAAGGTTAAGTTAATGTTTACAACTTTTTTTTAGAAAAAAGTGCCCTTCAAAAGACCTCATAGCTTCTGAGCTTACTCAGAAGATATTGTACTCTTAGTGGCCTATGTAACTTTGCTAGCAACATCAGTGGATTTATCTTCTTACCATTCATCAAAAGTCAGAAGCTTAGATGGGAGTAGTTTACATAGCGATAGACATTGTGTCACTATCATAGTGCTCATGAAATTAGTAACAACTAATAATAAATAAATTGTTTGTATCTTCTGGTACACGCCGTATTTCAACCTACCCACATTTCCATTAATATTGCAGCTACAAAATCAAACTATGCGGACAGATCTAAACTCATTAAATGCATCGCGAACTACATTTCGGGTAACAACAACGTTTACTTCAGCAAGTTTAGTAGTTCACACAGCACAAATTATCACAATTAATTTCATCGTACACTTTCAGTGTAATTTGAAACTGGACTAAAGTATGCATATTAACTGTATCGCGATGTAAACTTGAACTGCTTAAATCAGACTTTCAATACTTGTTTACAATAAGGCTAGCCTTTTAGGTGCAAAGTAGTAACAATTGCTGATTGTCTACACTACACCAACAAACATTTGAGAACGATATCCTCCTATTGAGAGCAATGAATAAATTTATAGCAGTAGGCTCTAATCTTGCAGTTATCTATCAAACACTTCAAGAACAATAATTACAATGTGTTTTAGTTACGAAACGTTATTCCAGGTTGTTTCCTATCTTGTTTGTTTGTGCAACCGTATGTAACACAACTTGTCATTATAAAAAACTTTGAAATATTAGAAAATGAAATGTTCATAGCAGCATACACAGTGCAAACAGCCCAATGTTTTGGGGTGATTCCTATGGCCGCCAGTGGCCGTCGCGCATGCGCAGTAGGAAACGAGTTTTTATATGAGGTTTCAACAATTTGGCGTTATTTCGTCTATATTTTCCTTCCTCCATGGTAATAACATCTTAGATTGTAAGTCGAGTAATAATGTATCTTTGGTCAATAGTTGGTGATCGTGATCTGGCGCCGGAAAGCTCGGGTTTGAGCTCCGCGAGTTGTTGTTGTTAAGAGTGTAATCTGAAAATTTTATTCGGGTCAAATTGTAGTGAGAGTAAAGATGAGATTAAATTTTGGAAAGTATTAAACTGAACGTCAGTATTAATTGAACTGTGTGTTTTGATTTCCTGAAGTCATTTTAAGGAATCCTAAGTATCGTGGACGTAGTTGCTGTTACGATACTAACTGTCGGTGATTGTAAACAAGATCTATTGCGGTGTTAGAAGTTTTCATGGGGGTAACCACCCGCCATATCACGCCGAAAGTAATAGCAGTCCGGCTATGGCTACCACAGCCAGAAGTAATTCATTAGCAGCAAGTATTTGGCGACTTCTGCCAGAATCAGCAGCTCGCACGTTCCTATAACTGTGTTAATAGTAAATAGTCCAGAGCTTAACCAGTATTTTTTCACAAAGTATGTCTGTGATGATACCGATAGAAGACTGTGTTTATAGCTCAATTGGAAAAAATGGAGGAATGACATTGTTAGCTGGGAGACTCCGCAAGATAGTTCGACCGCCGGTTGAGAATTTTTCCATTTTCTGCGCATGTGTGTGTGTTTTGGTTACCATAATTTAACTTAGTAGTCCTGCCAAGTATAGGGGACAGTCTTAAGTGGAATCCGATCCACGGATAGCTGCACTGATGAGCCAAACATTATGACCACCTGCTTAACAGCGTGTTGGTCCAGTTTTAAAATGCAGTACAAGAGCTATTTTCCCTGGCATGGATTCGATAAATCCCGTGTTAGGTTTCCTGAGGTATCTGGCACCAGATTTCGACTCACAGTACACACAGCTTCCTTAAATTGCTGGCCAGTGGTTTGTGAGAGAGAGGCTTGGGAATGAGCATCTCGGAAATGGTGAAGGTGGCCGGCTGTTCGTGTATTTATGGAAATTGGTTGAACGATGGTGAAACCACGAGTAGGTGACATGAACGTGGGCGTCTCAGCCTCAAAATAGAATGTGGGGGTCAGAGGCTTGTCCGCTATGCAAAACAGGATAGGAGGCGATCTGTGGCAGATTTGACGGCAGATTACAATGCCGATACAGGCACAATTGTTTCGGAGATTATGAGTCGCTGCTTTATTGCGTTCCAAAGGAGGTCTAACATGCTATTAAGCACGTGGTCATTCCGTTTTGGCTCATTAGTGTTCATTCTACATAAAAAGAAGGACAGCATGTTCTTCACTTTAATGTAATGCGCTAATGTATTTCTGTCAAAATCTATGGACTGCTAATAGTAACAATGGTCCCCTTCCTATTCGTAGGATTATTACACCATCTACATTTGAAAGTGAATTTGTTTACGAATAATCCTCTAATGTATTCTTAAAAACGAGCTTGTAAGCAAAAAAAAAAAAAAAAGATGAATGATAAGTATATGACGCATCACAAAAAGAGAGTTACAGATATGTTTTAGTGGAATGTTGCTAGGTCTCAATTTTCTGTTTCATATACTCTTAGATTAGACTATATGCCATAAGTCTCTGAGAAATTGGTTGCTTTAGATTATATGCATCATTAACTTGGTGGTCAAGAGGATATTAATCTTAGACGCAAGTTCTGATAGTCTCCACTTAAAATAACAAGCATCAATTTTTTCGTTCTCAACTAATACGTTGAGGATGCCGATGCAATTCTCAGGTTATGGTGTTAGGAGACACCGAACTAATGTGATATGCTGTGTTACTTTTCTCGCATTTGGTTGCCTACAGCAAAATCTGATCAGAATGCATAGTCGAAACCGTTTTCCTATATTCTTTAACGTGTTGATTATACGGTGCTCCTTAGACCAGGCAAGCAACGGCTATTATTATAGAACACGACTCACGCCATCTAATACGCCTTCGACCTTGACTGAAATCAAGAATCAGCTTCATCAACAACGTGATCCCTCTAGAAAGAACAGCAATTTTGAATGTTTCATTGCTACCATGGATATTAGATCACGCGAGGTTTTACTACCAGAAAATAACATGAAATGACCCACATGAAAAAGCTTAAACCAGATAAAAAGCTCGAAAGTTCATGTGTAGATATGAGTAAGAAGCTGATGAACTTTGCGATCATGAACAAAAAATTACTAATCTGTTACTTTACCAAACATAGAAATGTAATTGTCTAGGGTAAATCTGACCCGTGTTACTTCCACAGAAGTGAGACGTGCTGATCTCGGTCAAAACAACGTCTTATATCTTCTCTTCCACAGATAGCAACACGCACTGTTCTCAAGCTCATCTTTGATTCTTTTTTTTTTGTGCTTATATTTTTACCTGTTTTTATAAGCATCTCCATGATTCTATGAGCAAAAATAAGTAAATAGTACGCTAATGATAATTGCAAAAGTTCGAGGCATCAAATTCTCGTTATAAAACAAGATGAGCACCTCAAAAATTGCGTTTAATGGAACAAAAATATTCAAAACAGACATATATAATCTGAGGATACTTTTAACAGTTACAATACGCTACGGCTGAACCAAAAATAGCGCAAGTGAAGAAATTCGGCATTTTTTATTATTATTGTTATTGACATTTGACCTCATGGCCATACAGTCAGGGTACGTTACACCAAGTGTTGCTTCTCTATAGTTTTAGCATTTGACGATTGATAAAAGTGGTATTGATATCATATGTTATGACATGATGATTATTTCTTTATTCTTTGGATCTTAATTTAATTTTGCACAAATTTGTTTCCTCCATTATAGATTAAGGGATGTTGTAATATTTCTGGATGAATACAAAAACTGCAGATTAATTTGGTTGCTAAGCTATTTATACTTTCACAGAATTGTCCCCTTGATAGATATTTTAATTAATTTGATAAGTGAGGATGTAACTCAGTCATAAATAAGAACTCGACCGTTATATATAACTTTTTTTTAACTACACAAATATTGCATTAGTTTAAAATTTAGTTTTAGAATATATTCCAAGAGTATTTTAAAAGTTTATTTTCAGTCCCATTGTAGTACGTAATATAAAATCGAAGACTAGGTGTTACAGACTAACATGAATTGTCTCTAGAAAACAAACCATGTACTGTACAATGACCTTGCGGTGCACAACACGCGCATAGTCGTACGGAATAGAATAATGGAATATTCATCTATAGCGCCAACCAATCAAAATTTGTTTTAGATCGAAGCCACAACAAATTTGACAACAGAAAGTTTTTTAATTTTCACTTGATGGAAACACTACTGAAATAATTTTTAAAGTTGCAAGGAATTATTTGAAATTTTTTAGTAGGAATCTGAATTCAATGAGTTGTATGAGTTGAAAGTGAAATACAGCAATGCTTTGGTGCAGCAAGTTAATCGAAAACATAGAAATGCAATCGGCAATTCCCGGAATATCCGGTTCAGATTTTGGAAAGAAGGTTCCAATTTTTTTCAGTTGAAATTTTCGAATTGCATATCAATATGGAAGCATAAAAAAATTAAATTCACTCAAAAAGAAAGATTCTTTGGGTTCAATATTTATGGAAAATACTGTTTTTATCCATACGAATTGGCCACGATTGACATTAAGTAATACTCCGTAAACAGTCTCAGATCGTAAGACGCATGAATAGTGTGATCTCTGTCGGATTCTCATATATGATATTAGAAAGAAGAACGAAAATGATAATGTAAATATAAACTATAAGATAAATGCAAAAAACAGTGTAATATTGTAAAATAATGCAAATAATAAAAACCGAGAAAAAATATATGTTAGCCTTAGGCTGATAGGAGTTACAGTTCTGAAGCATCCCGCTCCTGGCATTTAGCCGGGGGAATGAAACATAAAAAAAAAAAAAAAAAAAAAAAAAAAAAAAAAGGAAAGTATTTTTCAATAAGAAGTTAATAAAACTACCTTTTTTCCATTAACTTACAAGTTGTTAAGGAATTATCTGAAATATTTTACTGATTCGGATATGCTGATATGCACAGTTTATTCACCTAATAATTTTATTTTGAGTAAATTTGGATTATGGATAAAGTCATAGTCTGAAGTTTCTTGCGTATGTAAATGCAGGACTTAATAACTCTAATTGAATTCGAGGATGGAAGGTGTTAAAAAACATAAGTCGATATAATTCTTTAAAATTCTCAATAAAAAAAAGAATTAGTGTTAAATTAGATGATCAATACGAAAATTTCGCGAATACAATGAAAAGTAAGGTTGGTGGTTGTAATAGGATGAAAGAAGAGCCGCCTGATTTGTTTCAATTGTTTATTTGTTTAGTGTAATAGTATGTAGCCACAGTCGACGCCAGTGAAGCAGTTTATTAATATACACAGACGGAAAAAAAAATCCCAACACCAAGAAAAAATTATTGTAGAGTAATGAAATTTGGACAATGCATTTGTCAAGTTAACATGTTTAATTGATTAAATTTTCAAGATCACAGGTTAATTTAAGCTCAAGAAAATGCATTTCAAATGTGAAATACTGTTAAATTAATAGCCGGTGTAACCTCCAGAATTTTGAATGCAAGCCTGCAAACGTGAATGCATTGTGTCATACAGGTTTCGAATGTCACTTTGTGGTATGGAGTTCCATGCTTGTTGTACTTGTGCTGTCAATACTGGGACGGTCAGTGCTGGCTGTGGATGATGCTGGAGTTGTCGTCCAATGATATCCCATACGTGTTCAATTGGAGACAGATCTGGTGATCTCGCAGGCCAAGGTAACATGTCGACACTCTGTAGAGCACGTTGCGAGACAACAGCGGTATGAGGGCGAGCGTTATCCTGTTGAAAAACTCCCCCTTGAATGCTGTTCATGAATGGCAGCACTACAGGTTGAATTACCAGACTGACGTACAAATTTGCAGTCAGTGTGTTTGGTATAACCACAAGAGTGCTCCTGCTGTCATAGGAAATTGCTCCCCAGACCATGACTCCAGGTGTAGGTCCAGTGTGTCTAGGCCGCAGACAGTTTGGTTGCAGGCGTTCCCCTGGCCTCCTTCTGACCAACACTCGGCCATCACTGGCACCAAGGCAGAACCTGCTTTCATCAGAAAACACAACAGATCTCCACTCCGTCCTCCAATGAGCTCTGGTTTGACACCACTGGAGTCGCAAACGGCGATGGCTTGTAGTCAGTGGAATGCACGCTACAGGGCTGGAGTCATGGTCTGGGGAGCAATTTCCTATGACAGCAGGAGCACTCTTGTGGTTATACCAAACACACTGACTGCAAATTTGTACGTCAGTCTGGTAATTCAACCTGTAGTGCTGCCATTCATGAACAGCATTCAAGGGGGAGTTTTTCAACAGGATAACGCTCGCCCTCATACCGCTGTTGTCTCGCAACGTGCTCTACAGAGTGTCGACATGTTACCTTGGCCTGCGAGATCACCAGATCTGTCTCCAATTGAACACGTATGGGATATCATTGGACGACAACTCCAGCATCATCCACAGCCAGCACTGACCGTCCCAGTATTGACAGCACAAGTACAACAAGCATGGAACTCCATACCACAAAGTGACATTCGAAACCTGTATGACACAATGCATTCACGTTTGCAGGCTTGCATTCAAAATTCTGGAGGTTACACCGGCTATTAATTTAACAGTATTTCACATTTGAAATGCATTTTCTTGAGCTTAAATTAACCTGTGATCTTGAAAATTTAATCAATTAAACATGTTAACTTGACAAATGCATTGTCCAAATTTAATTACTCTACAATAATTTTTTCTTGGTGTTGGGATTTTTTTTTCCGTCTGTGTATGTGATAGTTGCTACTGCTACTTAGCAGCTTGACTCTGAACTGTCTCATACGCGCGACATTCACAGTTATTACTTTTGCCCTTTAAGGGTCAAATTCCGAAGAATTTCGTTCTTAATTTGTAATATTGCTTGAGTGGAGACCTTAATCATTTAAATAATACTTCATTTATCGAATTAGATTAGGTGTCAATGGAGATAAATGGTTCATAAAATAACACGTTATGAAAATAATGATACCTTTTTCCTTGAAGAGTCGAATTAAGAAAAATTATTTTTAAAAATATGATATGACCAAAGCAGAGACCTTAATCTTTAATAAGATAGCTCATTTATCTAATTCGGTTATATATCAAGACATATGATGAAAATATGTTTTGATCAATGCGGTGATCTTACTATTTAAAATAATACCTCATTTATCGATTTCGATTAGATATCAAAGGAGGTAAATTGCCCGTAACGAAAAATGCGTTATGCAAATAATGGTAATTTTACCCTTTAAGGGCCGAATTCCGAAAAATTCCATCCTTAAAATATGATGTGACCACGGTGAAGACCTTAATCTTTAAAATGATACCTCATTTTTCTATATCTGTTAGATATCAAAGGAGATAAATGGCTCACGACAGAAAAAAAATGCGTTGTAGAAATAATGATAGTTTTTCCCTTTTGGAGGTAGAATTTCGGATAAAATCCTTTCTTTAAATATGATTTGACCAAAGCGAAGACCTTATTCTCTAAAATAATATCTCATTTTTCCATTTCAGTTAGATATTAAGGGAGATAAATAGCTAGTGACAAAAATACTTAATGGAAATAATAATAATTTTGCTTTTTTATGGGTGAAATTTCGCAAAAATTCCTTTCTTATAATATGGTGTGACCACGGTGCAGACCTTAACCTATAAAATGATACCTCATTTATCAATATCAGTTTGATTATCATGGGAGATAAATGGCTTGAGACACAAAAACGTGTTGCAGAAATATTGATACTTTTGCCATTTAAGGGGGAAATTCCGAAAAATTCCTGTCTTAGTACTATATGATTTCACCAAAGCGAAGATCTTAATCTTTAAAATGATGCTTCATTTCAAAATTTCAGTTATATATCCATGGAGATAAATGGTTTTTGACACAATTTTTTTTTTTTTTTAAATATTGCCATCTTTGCCCTTTAAGGGACGAATTTGAAAAAATTACTTTCTTAAAATATGATATAATCAAAGCGGAATCCGCAATCTTAAAAATGACACCTCATTCATTGATTTAGGTTCGGTATGAAGGGAGATAATGGCTTGTAACAAGAAAACACCTTATACAAATAATATATACGATTTCAGTGAACGTCATAGATTTTTAAGTTTGTTAATTTGTTAAATATCTGAGTCATAGTTTTCTGTATTTTATGGCGATTCTCTGGAACCATTGTAGGATTCTATTTGAATGAGGCTGAATTTAAAAATAAAATCCCTTGAGTGTCTGAAAAAGTGTTTTTAATGAATTTGGTTAAATGAGCCTTCATATTATTCAATCCCAAAACTGCGAACGCGTTGCATCAACATGAGGGTATTAACTTATTTTTTTCTTCTTAAGTGGCTCAGATTACAATTTTAAGAATTTAACGAGGCACGGGTTGACGACTGCCAGCAAGTAACCTAACATTTAAATGCCTCCTGAGGTTGAGCTCATAAGAGTGGATGAAGGGGCAAAAGCTGGAGACAGGTTTCTGCCCTTCCCGTTGTTCCTTCGTTAATGAATTGATAATGCGACTCTACTATAAAAGCTTGTAAGGTTGGCGTTTGGGATGTTCCCTCGAAGAGCAAATAACCCGCCGTCCAAAGACTGGGAGCTTTGCACACAGACAAAGTTTCCTCTTCAGCCGTCCGATCTTCACTCCCGACAGAGCAAACAAACTCTCTGCTTCACAACTCTTGCTTCTCGGCTCAGTCTCGGAGATTCCAAGTAACACTCGTGATATACATGTTTCTCTGTCTTTGAGTTGTCTCCTTACGAAATACATCAGTTTTGGCATATCATTATTTCATAGTAATTTATCGCTAATTTTTTTTTTTTTTTTTTTTTTTTTTTGCTGTCGTCAGTCTTTAGACTGGTTAGATGCAAACCTCCATCCCTTCCTATCTTGTACTAACCTCTTCATCTCTACATACCCCTTACAACCCACGTCCTCAATTATCTGCTTCATATATTCCAATCTCTGTCTTCCTCTACAGTTCTTACCTTCGACTGTTCACTCCACTAACAAATTAACCAATCCAGCATGTCTCAAAATATGACCTACCAGCCTGTCTCTTACATTTATTAAATAGTAAGCAGAAATTTTATGTATTATCATAACAAAATAAAAAAAAAAACCTTTTGTGTCCTACAGAAAATAATCTTTTTCTTCACCATCTTTTCCCCAAGGATTCGAATGCCTTTGATGATCTTTACTCATCAGGGAACGTCCATAGACAACTTGGTTTGGTCTAGGGGAGAGGGTTGGCTGGAGAGCTACGTGGAAAAAGGAGGGGGGGGGCTGGTTTGTGAGCCAAGCCACGTAGCTTTTATTCACATTATCTGGGTTTTCCATGGCTTGTCCAGATCACTCCACGCGAATGCCGGGATGGCTCCTCACAATAGCCCATGGGCGCCTCCTGCCATATCCCGTGTATCCCTTCCTAGCTATTACCCTTTCGGATACGTGCAATGCCCCCACCGCCACACACTTTTAGTGAATCGTGGAGTGATAATAATAATAGTTAAAATGGGGCACAGAACACACAACAGCATGTGAATACTTATTTCCGTCATTTAATTTATCTCCGTACTTAATTTACAATAGTAAAACAGTACAAAATGTCTTCTGGAATCTGTAGGAGAAAAAAAATAGATGCTACGTGGCGGAGTGGAGGGGGGGGGGGGGTAGAGACAAAAGCCACGTCGGGATACGTGTGTGTGTGTTTGGGGGGGGGGGGAAGATGTTTACCGGAAGCCAAAATGGAGCTACGTGGTTTATGGACGCTCCCTCATTGGCATGGTCAAATTTGGAACTTTCGTTTTACGGCCACACGCCCTTGCTGACGCCAAGCTCTTTATACTTACTACCAGTTCGTACTACGTACTAATGGAGGAAGTTGAGTGTTGACATCTGTCTGCGAAATTTGTAACTAAGTTCTGTACTTTTAGAGAAGGAAATTTATAACCGTTCCGGAATTCGCCTTGATAGCTGCGGAAAAACCGGAACGTGGAAGCCTGGGCTAGTACCCGGCCCGGTTTTTCCTCCCTCATTCAGTATGCGGAGACTCAGTGCACGGCTTCACACTGGCTGGTAGAGTACAGAACCTAATTTTTTTTTATCTGCTTAACCTCTCTCTAACAGCGAGGTCTTTAGAGACGAGAAAGGATGAAGGGAAAGGAATTGGAAGGAATTCAGCCATGGCCTTTTGAAGGAATCATCCCGGCATTTGCCTGGAGTGATTTGGGAAACTATGGAAAACCCAAATCTTGATGCCCGGAAGGGGATTCGAACCGCCGTCTTCCCGAATGCGAGCCCAGAACGGTAGCCGTTACACCACCACTCTCGGTCAGAATCTAAAAAGATTGTGAAAATCTTATAATTCGTGACTGTAACGTAGTCACACTATTCCCTATTTCTTCTGCCAGTCTTCCCGTGTGATTAAGAACGTAAATCTGATAGATAGGAAAGAATGTTCACACATAAAATAAAATCTTAAGCCTTTGTGACCTGATGGTAGAGTTTAATGTAGCCACTCAATCTACTTCTGTAGCGGCTCGATCTACAGTTTAAAATGTAATCAGAATCACAGATAATCATATTTCGTTTCGTGTTTACACAGGAAACTTTTATCAGAAATGAGGCTCAAGTAATATGTCCTCGTATAACTCGGGCCTTATTTATATCCTAATCCAGGATTCAGAATTTAAACGGGGCCGCGTTTAACTCTGAGCTCCCTAACAGATCAGTGAGACAGTCATTTTGTTGTTGTGATTTAACCATGTGATTACATGCAGATTTGTCTGCTTCAGTTTTAATATTATTTATTGAGACCCTATTTCTATGGACCATTGAAATGGAAATTCGGCAGAAAGTTAAGGATGTTGAAATATTTCATGGAAACTCTAAAGAATATCTCCAAGCCAAGCAGAACTGACATGTAAATAGTAGAGAAAGAAGGCAGATATAGTTTATCTTAGAAGAATATTGAAAAAAAAATTAGCGCAAATATTTTTTAAAACGTTTGACGGTACTAGTGAGAAATATGAAGAGACTCTCTGCTTCATATATTCTAATCTCGGTCTTCCTCTGCAGTTCTTACTTTCCACTGTTCACTACACTAACAAATTAACCAATCCTGCATGACGCAAAATATGACCTACGAGCTTGTCTCTTCTTTCTGTAAGACTCTTCCACAAACTTCTTTCCCCGCTCATCATTTCCAAAACTCGTTCGTTTCGTACTTTATCCGTCCAATTAATTTTTAGCATCCTTCTATAGCACAACATTTTAAATGCTTCAATTTTCCTTTTGTCTGGTAGTCCCAAAGAACACGCTTCGGGGTGCTCCACATATAAAGTATAAAAAGTTCATTCTGCGTCCTAGGTCAATGTTTGAAACTAAAACATTTCACTTTTCATGAAGGCTCTTTTCGCTACTTCTGTTTTGTTTTTAACATCATTCCTGCTTTTACCTCCTAAGTTCCAAAATTCACTAACTTCTACTATCGCATCTGACCCTATTTTTATATTTAATCTACTAGTATTGGTATCATTTTTGCTACCTACATTTCATTAGTTTTGTCTTGTTTTAGTTTCTGATTTTTTCTCTTTGAACATTTGTGCCACATTCAAATCTTTCTTTTACTTCCTTTATTGCTTCTTCTTCTGAATATTAATGGGGATAGACTACAACCTTGCCTCACACCCTTTTAAACTGATGCATGTCTTTCTCAATTCTCTACTTTAATTATTGATATTTGATTCTTATAATAATTATTATAAGAGTATACTTCTATCTCATTATCCTCGGCTCAAATTTTCTATCTTAATCCAGATTTTCACTTACTCAAACATTAGGTTCTTGTATGTAGATGGTATTAGTCACTTCGACTACGAGAACCAACGATCGATGTTAATTTAGATATACACTTACCCAAACATTAGGTTCTTATATATAGATGGCATTAGTCACTTCGACTGCGAGAAACAAAGTCTGAGATCCACGAAAAGTAAACGTACAAATTTTCTTAGAATTTTGGTTACTATACAGGGGCTCGGTGTGCCAGGACTAAAATGAGGTATATTTTGTCTGGATGCGGCAGCGGAAACTGAGAAAGAAGTAAAACGTGACCGTTCGTTTGTATGTTTGTTTCGTTGAATGCGATTCACGTAAGAACTGACTGTCGGGTTATGATGGTGTTTTATACATATTAGAGCCCATTGTCCCAAGAACAAGATAAAATATGTTTCAATTTTGATGTGACGTCGATAAGTTGAGAAATCAAGATAAATGTGTAATCAAATTAATATCCATATTACGGTAAGTTATTTCTCACGGACAAAATATTTTCTGAAATACATACTACCACACTAGTGACAATTAGTTGTAAACTATTGTAACTACGAGAAGTGGTATGTAAAATTATTAACTTTAAATTAAATTTCTTAAGTAAAGCTTTCGACTCTTATTGCTATATAATAAAGATTTTTTTTCACGGATTTCAAATTAATGGAACATCTTAGAGTAGGATACTATTTAATCTTTTAACTTAATACGTTGGATTGTTTACCATAAATTTTATGTTCGAGTAAAACATTTAAATCCTCTGCACGGTTACAGTGGTGGTTAATCGGTAACGCTATGACCTCGCATTCGAGAGGGCGCATGTTCGAATCCTCGTCCGCCCATCAGATGTGGGTTTTTCAAGGTTGAGCCAAATGACTCCAGGTGAAAGCCAAGATAATTACTTCAAAAGGCCATGGTCAAATTCCTTCCCATTCCATGCCTCCAATCCTTTCCAGCCTCTAATGACCTCGACGTCGACGAGGTGTTGAACCATAAACAAAAAATAAATCCTTTTCATGTGAGGCACATAATAAATAAGAAAAATTTGTAGGCCTTATCGCCGATGTCAAGGTTATTAGAGGCTGGAACGAACAGAATAAGGAACCATCCAATCATTCACCTGGAGTGATTTGGGGAAACCATGGATAACCGAAATCTGGTTGAGTGAAAGGGATCTTAATGCGAGGCCAGAGCGTTATCGCTCACCTATTACGTGCGGTAAATCTTTACAGTCTTGTGTAACAGATGCCAAACCTTAGCTTCTTGCCATGTATGAAATTATATATAAGGATCTAATCAGTTTTGATCATTTTAAAGAACTGAACGAAAAAAAAGGTTTCAAGCAGGTGCATAAATTATGTCGTCGTTAAGGTATGAATCAGCTTATAAATAAAACACTATCACGTGTTCCTAATTATGTAGCAGCAGATATGCATTTTGTCTCGTAATCTTCTTTTATCACTGGGTTAAGCCGACTTGTAAATCGGGTACGGAGAACCTAACGCTTCACGTGAAAAACGTGCTACATTCTTAATATTTTAAGTATTCAAATAAAAATGTATTATATGCGAATTTTAGGATTAAATCCCGAAAATTTCTAGTAGAAACAAAAATTCGAACCGGGAACATCTCTAGTCACAGAGCTATATATAATCACTTAGCCTCCGTACCCCTCCAAACAATTTTTATATTGCTGTTACATTGTGGCTAATTCAAAAAAAAAATTGATCAATTTCCGAATGCAAGCGAATATGATATGGCGGAAACAGTATTACGCTGAAGATGTGAAAGTGAACAATATGAAACCCCGAATTCTCAGCACAGCTGTAGAGGAAGCTATCATTTTAACAGAAATAGTAATATCGGTTGAAAAGGTATGTGCATCTTTTACATTGAATTCTGCAATCCCAAGCCAGAAAAAAGTTTGTATCTGGACAGCTTTCAATCAAAACTGAATTGTATTGTACTTCATAATTCGATTTCTTCTATAAGTTAGTCTTTGTCTTGTGCCTCTGAAAGTGATTGCGAAAATTGTTGTGAATGTAAAAAGAATTTTAATGACTGCCGTGTCATTATATTTTGGAAACTACGCTCTAGCTGAAAGCAACGTTTTGTAATTTATAAATCTTCCAATTTACTGAAGTGTACAATTTGATGATACTCCACAAATTTAGTTTGATTTTTCACCCCGTTTTGTTTATTGTTAAAATGTTATCGGACAAATTAAATTTGAATTTAAATTAATTCTAAATATTTACATTACTACGTCGTACATACTATTACAAAATGAGTATGGCGCTTGGAATTCACCAGTAATTTGAGGTATGAATCTCTCTTGTATCGAAAGCGAAAATGGTCCCTTGTGCTCAAAATGGCATACAGATTTGTTTTCTCAAATCTGTGAAATTCAAATTCTTGTATAAAAACAAATTTTTCTTATTTTTTATATTCTGATACAGATGCATAAGTTATATATAAATTGAATTTTTGGTTGCTGAAATTAATAAAAACTTTATACATAGTCTATTCTTGAGACTTGTGTCTGCTGCATACAAATGCAACTTGACCAGGAAATTGCATCCTAGTGCATGACTGTTTTCCAACAATAAAAGTAGCTTCTGCTAGAAATTGTAATTAAACCACTGATCGCCGATATGGTATAATTGTTAGACTGAACGATTACTACGAATGGTGATTTGCTTGGTCAATACTGTATTCCAAGTTCTCCGTTCATCAGGGCAACCCCTTCTTAGTCCAGAGATTATTTCTGAGCATTACAGAATATTCAGTGCAGGCTTAAAGAATAGTATTAACCCATTGGCAACAGAAGTTTCTACAGTATTTCTAGAAGTTACTTTGCTACTTGCCGGAATTTCTGAATATCGGAACTGCCATTTCATTAAATTTCTTCTGATCGTATTTAAGGATCTAATAATTTCTTTTAAAAAATCCACACTATACAATTTTCATAGAAATCGCCACATGCCTGGCTATGAAATAGATTTCCTTCTCATCCTGCACCTGTTGGGTTGAACTCTCTTTCGACTCCCGGTGAGGGCCATTATTTTCTTCAATAAACTGATCCATCCTTAACCCGAAACTCGATGAAATAATTCAAAGAAATACAGTTTTTTTCAAGGTTCCAAGTTTTGTAACATACGAGTAGTTTTTATAGCAATTTAAAATCTATTCGAAGCATTTTTGCAGCGTATTTTGAAATATTCCTACTCACCGTTTTCAAACAACTTTCGTGTAAATTGATCTATAATTTTTAGTTTTTGGTCATCTGTCGATGTTGGAGGTCACTCAAGGTAAAACTGGAGTATGTAAATGTTTAGTAATAACGTGCTTAACTCGGTCGTTGCTATAGCGCTAATGGCCTTCACTGCTGACGTGCCCTTAAATACCATAAATCAACAACAACAACAACGTGCAAAGTTTTCACTCACTCAATTCGATGGGTTTTTATCCATATCCTAAAAAAACTCTTACCTTGCGTTGAGACATACTAGATTTTATGGAACAACTTGAGATCTGTTTAAAGGTTTTGCAACACATTTCAAGAAGTTTTTTCTAGTCGTTTTCGAATAATTTCCTAACCAACTGATTGAAAATGTTCAAGTTTTGCCATTCTGCCAGTGTTAGGTCATTCAGAGCAAAAGTGGAGTACACAAAATGTGAGGAATGATGTGCATAATGAAAATGGAAAATTTTAACACAATATATTTTACGGATTTTTCTTATTTTGAAAAAAAAAAAAAGATTTAGAACTTTTTTCACCCAAAGGGGTGATTTATGATAAAAATTCTTATTTGCGCCTGTAACATCAAAAACGCATATACTGTTATCGTTTTTCGCCTATTAATTAATTACACAAGTTCGGACCTGGTCGCCACCAACGGAATTTTGGAAAATGTTCTGAAATATTTAAGGTTTAAATAAGAAGTCAAACGCTACTTCAAAACAACAATTTTAATCGTTATCAATGCTTGTTGTGACAACCACATTACAATTTGATCGTGCATTTTTATATCGTGACTACGTATTTCCAAAGATGCAGGTTCTTACGTTTGTTAACACTCCCACCACCGACAATTATTAATTACGCAAGTTCACAAACACTGTCCCTCTCAATGAAGTGGCTGTACTTTTTTCTGTACCACCACCTACTTTCACTGTTCTGAACTGTTTGAACTGTATAATATCCCGCACTAATTAAATCATACTTCGCGGTCTTTGTCGGAGCCGCGCATAACACACACTCGCCTGCCGGCAATCGCGCGCGCCTACTCTCCAGTCCTCCTCTCGACTGACTAAACTCTTCACGTGATGCATCAGGCGCAGGTATACCTTTATACCTTACAGGTCCCCATGTACGTGTAAAACATGAAAGTAATTTGGGTAGTATGTTCTGTTTATTGTATCGGGAGAAAGAAAAAAGTTATGAATTCCGATCGCTTCTCCTAATGTATATTGTTTTTTTGTTCCATATTTTAATAAAATTAGGCAATTGAAACAGGTAATTTTGTGCGCATCAATTGTTTTAGTTTGCGGTTGAGTAACATGATTACTAACGAATGTTCCATAATGTTGCCTGTTCGCTGTCTACTCGTTCATCCGTCTGCCACAGGTAAACCCTAAATGAAAAAGGTTTCGCAATTTTGAACATGGTATTTTTGTCGTTAACTGACGAACGAATTTCGCATCTGAATTTATCCAAAATTGTATTTGAAAGAGGTTCAATCGAAACAAAGGAGAGTCGAAGAACCTTTTATTGTTGACCCCAAGAGGGAGTATGAATGTTTAGATCTCCAAGATGTTTTCTAATATTTTTCGCTGAAAAATAGACGTATGAAACTAATTAAGATATAACAGTGTTAGACCATTTTATATGAAAGTTATTTCTCAAACACTGTAGCGTAGTAACTACGTTTAGACAGCAAATAAAAACAAAAAGTTACTTCTAAAAACTGTTTTAAAGTTGTGAGCAAAACAAACAAACGTCTTAGTCAACCCTCAAAAATGAATTTGCCTATTAGCTTCAAAAAAAAAAATATAAAGATGTTATTTGCTGATTTAATTGCAGTATCTTCATGGATGCTTTGGACTTGAAATTCGGATATGGCAACTGTGCCGGAATTGAATAGATTCTACATCACACAAGATATAAGAAAAATGTTTTTGGATAGTTCTGGACCTAACTACGATTTTAATATCGTATGTATGGAACTGGAATACTAACAGAATGAAAAATAAAACTTTCGTCAGGAACAACACACCAACTTGTTTTATTATACCAGGTTAGTTCACAGTGACACCACAACGTAATGTCTCCAGATAAATTTGATAGAATGGTAAAACGGCTGTAAAATGTAAATACTGAATTTGAGAGAAAAGCTTCAGCTAACGCAGCCATTTAACACACAACACACAATGCATTGCCACCCTTCCTAGAAGATATTAGCTATCTCAAAAATTACAACAGAAAACATAGACTCCGAGAGAATTAATATAATATCATCTGCTCTCTCACAGCTCGCAAACAAGCTAAAAATACTGACTGGAAAATTGAAAACCCACATGTTCAATTAAAGAAATGAAAGAAATAGATTAACAGGCCAAAGAAGTAATGAACACAGTACTTGACAAAGATCCAATACTGACAACGCCCCGAGAATTGAAAAAAAATTATATAAAAAATGAACGTACATAAATCATCAGTTAGTGACAAGTTCAGCATTCTCAGGAATATTGACAACTATGTAACAGTTCTATTTACAAGAATCCTCAATGTATGCATGAATAACGCTTATTTTCCGGTACCATTGAAATTAACTAACTTTTTCGCAATATTAAAGACTGAGAAAATTTAATCCTTCCACAAAGGTACTAAAATAAGTAATCTCTCTCCGGTATCAAATGTATTGGATAAAGTTATACTCATAAGGAATAATAAAACACTCGATGCGGACTTGAGCAATATGGTCTCCAATCCATGGCGTTACAACTTGCCAGCTACAGTAATTCAAGGAAGCTCTGCTCCGCAGAGGCAACACTAACTGATGGGCAGATGTCATTATCCTCGACGTTGAAAACGCGTTCGACAAAGGTAGGACGACGAATGTAACAGATAGTTTGCAAACAATAGTTATTTGTGACTGGATATTATGGGCCATTTCCTCAATTGCAAGTTAATCAATTTTTTATAAAGGTTAATAACACGCCAATGCAATTGAATTTTGTTTTATTTTTTTGTCGTACGCGTTTCGCTCTATTCCAAGGGCATCATCATATAGGTCCACTGGAAATGCCTGGCAGGGCTTCAATAATATTGTGGGTCATTTCCTCAATTGCAAGTTAATCAATTTTTTATAAAGGTGAATAACACGCCAATGCAATTGAATTTTGTTTTATTTTGGTGTCGTACACGTTTCGATGATACTCTTGAAATAGAGCGAAACCCGTAACGACACCAAAATAAAACAAAATTCAATTGCATTGGCGTGTTATTCACCGTTATAAAAATTGAATAGTTATTTGATATATGAATCTGGTAGGAAACTATTTAATGCAAAGAATGTTTCATGTTTCCGTTGCTTGCCAATATTCAGCAACACATAGTAGCAGGAGTTGTAAGAGCCCTCATACCTGAACTTTAAATAGAATTGTATTTACTGATGTTTTTGTAATGAGCTGAAATTTGCTTGAATATGATCTGGTATGTTTGTTTTGCAAATTTTTTTGTAAATCAGTATATATAGACTTTGTTTTATGAAAGGAAATTATTTAAAGGCCATTTAATATGTTTAAGAATCGAATTGTGCAAGAGAATTGCTTAAAAGCGTGTAATTCCAAGTATTAATGCAAGTTACGATGTCTACCGGACAATTTTCTGCAGTTTAAAATGATTTATGTAAATAATTTTGTGTTTAAGTATCTTTAATTTCCATTTCTGACCATTTTGTAATGATGTTAAGTGATTATGTATTATTTCTGATTGTTTATAATATATTTAATTGTTTGAGTAATTGTTAATGTTCGAGAAATATCTCACGGAAGCTTTTGAAGAATTCAAGAAATTTCGATATCCTATATAAAGAAATCAGCAGAAGGACAGAGTTAGTTTACAGTCAGTTTATACAGATTCTCTTTGCAACTGCGTCAGTAGTATCTTGGGATTGTATCTATGCATGTGAAAAATATCGCTGACTTGTTGTTTTGAAAAACAAACAAAAATCTTAAACTGAATCTTATGGTGGACTATTTAATTTAATTACTACTGTAATAAAACCAGCAAAGAACCTGATAAGTTATACAAAGAACGACGCTGTCGCCAGTGCTATTCAATCTATATGGACGATATTCCAGCATGTGATTAAGTACATCTAGCACAGAACACTGACAACACCGCCCTTCACACCATTAGCGACAAGTGCGAGGTGATCGTTAAAACTGCAGACAGCATTTGACAAAAAACACGTGGAGCAAACGAAGCAAAATAAAAATTATCTTTAAAAAATGTAGTGTTACGTATTTCACAAACAAAAAGAGGATCTCATCAAAAAATTTGTTTTTATGAACGAACTCCTCAATGAGTGTGTCACGTATATATACTTAGGGAGCATTTCAGCTATTAGGGAGCGTGCATAAACCACGTAGCTCCATTTTGGCCTCCTGTGAACCCACCCCTCCCTCCCACGTAGCCCTACGTGGCTTTTCATTGTATCATTTTTTCATTGTATTATTTTTTCATTGTATTATTTTTTCATTGTATTATTAAAATTACTTTAAATATTTTCCACTTTACCTAGTTTCCTCTTAGCATTCGATATAGCTATGTATGGGGTTTAGAGACTAGAAACCAAAATTTTATAAAGTAAACGTTACTTGCGATAACATGGCTATAATTTTTTTACGATGTATGACGTAAGCATCGTTTTTTTTTTTGTTGTTTTTTTTTGTTGTTTTTTTTTGTTGTTTTTTTTTTTTCAGGATGTACGTTACGATTTTCATTTATCACTCCGGCGTTATGTTACGCTGGAGCTTAAGACATACCAAACACTTCATTTGAGATTCTAATCTTTGAAACGGTGAAAACCCCATCGAAATCTGCTGTGTAGTTTCCGAGTTTTTGTACTTCAAATATATCCGGTTTTCGTTTTATAGATATAGATAATGATACAATACAGCGTGTTAAAAATGTAAATAATATACATAGAGGTAAAAAATTAGGTCCATATAAATTAATGGTAGGCAGCATTATTTTTGACAGTCTACTGGTCATCGGGTTAAAAACGGTTAAGAAATGCTGGACTACACTTTATGTTAGTTTCCTTATATATGTCAGGCAAGAACACATTAGTATATTCTGATGACACGAAATGGGATGGTCACTAAATTTTCGTATGTGTTCCTTCCATTTCTTTTGTCATACGTTTAGTTATGATTTTTTAGCTTTTCGAGCTGAAGTAACAGAATTTGTTTCAACTGCACTTGATTTGATGGAGTCTTTGTGTATGGTACAACAGGAAACAATGTAAACCCGTAATTGGTATCCTGGTCTGGAATGCCCGCCCCTCGGCCGACGGAACAGTTTGTTGGAACTATTTTCTGTAGAGAAGTGGGGACGCACGCCTCTTTTTGGTCGCCAACAGAGAGAAACTTGGGACGTCTCCATCCTTGGCGGTCCAGCACGCTGACCGAGCTTTTGTGGTTCTCGAGTCTCTTCAGATATTCTCCAGAGACACGAAATGAAAGGAATTCTGGGAAGCCAACGGACCGAGAGACAGCCGGGCGGGACCGTTATTACGGCCACAACTTTTGGCGGAACCATCAAACCGTGAGGCCAGGACTACGTAACGCGCATACGAAATGGCACAGCAGGACTATCTCTGAGTTAGCAGTCACTTCTTTCTTCCCCCATTAAATTCCGTTTTGAGGCACTTTTCTTTATCACGGTCGGTTCCCCCGGGACGAATGATTAAATAAGGTAAGCCTTAGCGTATGGTTTCTCGCTGGAGCGTAGAAATGCGCTTTCGAGTAGAGAAACAAAATTACATTTCGTTTCTTTCAAACTGGAAATTTCTGTTCTGAAGTTATTTGACGTGTTAGATAAGTGATGCGTCATTGCGCGAGAATCGAATCAACCACAAACGCGTTTAATAGCAGCTTTAACGTTTGATAATTCTTTAATCTCATTAGTAATGTGGTTCTAGGGATTAATTTGAAAATCTCTTTTCTTTTACGGGACAAAAAAAATCCACTCCTAACGCAGTGTAGACAATTATCTGGAATGTGTTCTGTCCATTGTACAGATTCAGTTGTAACAATGGGCGGCTTGTCCTTAAAACCAATTATAAACTTGTGTGAATAAAAAAGCAGAATATTCTCTGTATGCTCACCATCTAATTTCAAAAGCCTACCTGATAAAATACCAACAAGCTAAGCACAACAAAATTTTATTTAATGGAGATTATGTAGTGTTTGGAAAAACGGTTGTTCTCCGTTTCAAACTTTTCAAGCTATACTAATAAAAAACGTAAATGAATCCAAAAGTAGCTGTCAAAAACATTGTAAGTGATTTGCATGCAAAGCTAGTTTATATTGGAGGTTAAAGATTCGTTAATCTAAAAAAATGGTGTTATTAATCGACCTCATACTATGATGTTACGATTAGAGTAAAGTTTCTAATGCCTCGATGTTCTGATGATTGACTGAAAATCTACAAGTCAACGTATCTCTTGAAATTTCTCTCAAACTGTCTTTTACCTCTGGCAAAGTTTGTAATGTAATAAGGGCAAGATGATGAAAAGCAATGAACTTTTTTGCATTACCACGGGACCTCAAATCCCTATGAAACTTTTTTTTTTTTTTTTTAAACTGCTTAACGTCTCCTACAACAACTAGGTCTTTAGAGACGGGAAAGGATGGGGGGCAAGGAATGGGAAGGAATTTGGCCATGGCCTTTTGAAGGAAGCATCCCGGCATTCACCTGGAGTGATTTGGGGAAACCATGGAAAACCCAAATCTGGATGCCCGGACGGGGATTCGAACCGCCGTCTTCCCGAATGCGAGGCCAGAACGTTAGCCGTTACACCACCACGCTCGGTCCTATGAAACTATCTATCTACGTTTTCATTTACCCTTAGTAGACCATTCCATGCGAAAGCCTAGGTGGTGCTGACGAATACCTCCATGCATCCGATCGTGGTAAATTCCTTCCAGCAAAAGTAAACTGGTATATAGTGACTCGCGGTCTTCATCCACAAAATGTCGCTAAATAATTGCCACAATAAATACGTCCTACAGCCAAAGGCACTCCCCGAATCTGGTAAACTAGTTGTTCCCTATGGTAGATGGTATAGATGGCACGTATAATGCTGAAGAAAATCAATGTTATATAATAGCATTCATTATCGTGTTGGAATATGCGCCGTGGCAACTGCTTCATTACAGGATCCTGAATCTTAAATGAGCCCATGCGGCTAACGCAGGTGTAAAACACCAAAGGCAAGACTGTATTTTTTACTATCTCTCGGTTTCTCGCCATTGTCGAATGCTGGTTATTACAGGCTATTGAATTCCTGAATTCACAACAGGTCGTTGATGCATATTTTTTCCTAACGCCAATAAGCAATTCTGGGATACATCTGTTTAATAAACTTCACAGGAGTATAAAACAGTTTTAAGAAAATAAAGATATATTTAAAGAAAAACTGAGAGATTATCCTATTGGGAATTCGTTCTACTCCATTCAAGAATTTGAACAAAATAATGAATTGTATTCAATATGACCTCAATTGTAAAAATTTATGTTTATTTTTATACTCTTTATTTGTCTTTGTAACATATAATTGTTTTCACTATGATTATTACTCATATTGTGTGTATGTGGATTAACCATGACATGTTTCACATCCAAAAAGAGCTGCCTCAGCAGGGATCCATGGAACACGAGTCATAAATAAATAAAACAAATATAACCATTAGATGGTGAGTTGGAGACAGTGCATGCAGTTTTTATCGTGCAGATAGTGACAAAAATGTAAAGTGTCGATGGAACAAGTAATTGCAAATGCAATATTTAATCTGGATTAATAAGAAAATCTATAACATAACCATGATAACTTTTCCTTTTGACTACCCATTCTTTAACTAAGTAATCTGATGGAGATAAGGAAAATGGTTTTATTTATTAAAGGTTATGTGAGAAAGTATTGTTAAAATATCAGAATGCGTTTGAAACATGGTGTAAAATGTTTGTGAAAACAACAAGTGAGTCTTGATATTGAATATTTAGTTAAGAAAGTTTTATCAGATGTGCTAGCGGTGGCTGCAACATTTAGATCAGTTTACAAAACTGTTTATAATACTTAAAGTGGTGTTTAAAGCCTTTAAATTATGTATTGGCTTTTAAAATCACTGTCGCTTGATTTTGAATGAAATTATGAACACTTATATTGTAAAAAAAAATTAAATTAGTTGTTTGTGCAGAGCTTCAGCGATTGTTAGCATTCAAGCAGGTAATATTTGCTGTCGTTCAGAGACTTTACTGTACGGATATTAGATGAGCCCAGAACGGAGTCAACGGAGTACTGTTATGATGGAAATTGCACCGTTGACTGGAAAATTGGTTTTGGTTGGGTCTTTTTTTTTATTTAATTAAATAAAGAAGGAGCGCATGCACCGGTGTCAATTTCCCTATACCTATTTTTCTCCTTTTTTGTACCCACCCACTTCTTCCCTATAAGAAGTCTTCCAGAGTTTTCGGAATATTATTCATCACTTCTTTTGGTAATTTATTGCACACAAAAAAGGTAATCTAGTAACCGACCGTGGTGGGTGAACGGTTAACGTTCTGGCCTCGCATTCGGGAGGACGCCAGTTCGAATCCCCGTACGGGCATCCAGGTTTGGGTTTTCCATGGTTTCCCCAAATCACTCCAGGCGAATGCCGAGATGCTTCCTTCAAAAAGGCCATGGCCAAATTCCTTCCCATTCCTTGTTCCCAGTACCATCCCGCCTCTAATGACCTTAGCCGTCGACGAGGTGTAAAGCTGTAAGTAAAAAAAAAAAAAGTAATTTAGTTAACGGTGAAAGAATGAAAACGATACTGGTAGCTCGAACGGTCCCCTTTCGATTATGCTGGTCGAATGTCATCTGGTTCCAAATTCACGCATAGAAATCCGTAGAACGTTTAATAGAAAAACATGATGGTTCGCAAGGTATTGTAAGAAATTTTCTAGTAACACTTTTGAATCTGTTTCAAGTAATTCTGAAGTGACCAATCAAAATCCGAATATAGAAAACTAAATTACTTAATCGATAATCAATTCCTAACGAATTATTATTCCGGTTGTTCACACTCATATGCTTGTGTCACACAGCGGGCGCTAGAATAATTACAATTTTTATCGGTCCTCAAACATTTTAAATAAAATTTTCAATGTTAAAAAGTGATGAATCGGTTTCACAAGGTTCACTAATATAAAAATGATACAAATGCTTAGCCGGAAAATTCGCAGCGATTAGATAATATACCATTTACATAATTCACTAATCACTTAGGCCTAAATTGTAAGCTGATAATATTTAAAAATCTGTTTCACGTTAGTAAAAGATTTTTCGGCTGTATCTCTTTAATTTTCATTGCATAGAAAAGTGAATAAAACTGAGTTTTGAGGGCCAACCTAAATATCTGTAATTTAATAAATAATAGTTGTACTAAATGTCCGTGAAAGATAAAAATAAATATTAACTGCGTTCGATACACAAGAAAAAAGTCAAGATGTCAGTATACTTATTCACTCTTTAGAAACAGATTTCTCAGTATTTTAGGCCCAAAAAAACATATTTGCCGCTGGTTGCTTACTGTTGCACATCGAGTTCATACGCATGTTGCGTGGAGCGGTAACGCAGCTATTATTTCTGCCCGTGTCAATGTTTACATCATGCGCCTCGATCCAGCAAATAGAGTACAATCCATTCACACCATGTATAATGAATCAGATTTGTCAATACTGTCCCCAGTGTTCCATTTCGTATAGCAACCGGGTAAATGGGACACAGGTATGCTTTTTTTATTTTATTTATTTATTTGTTGGCTTTCGGCCTGGTCGGCCATACTGCCAGGTTCTTTACATTTAATTTTACAATGGTTTATGTTTAATGTTTAGTTAAATTACAATTTCTTATCTTTTATTTTACAATGGTTCATAAGTCCCATGAGAGATGGGTTACAATTTCTTTATAAAATATATCACGTTGTAACCTTTACAATTGCACAGTGTGAGTCGTCGCCAACAGCACAGGGGCAGCTTTTTGTATATTTCCACCACAATTCAAAGTTCGTGAAATAGTTCATGTGGTTGACTGATCTATTCGGATCCTTTGGTTAGAATAATGTTGCGTATATTTGTATCTATTGTCATTGGGTGTTGCTTTAGTGTGTATGTTCTAGATAATGTGTAGTATTTGTGAAGGGTTAGTGTATCTACTTAGTTTATGGCTGTCGGTCTAGGATTGGCTTATCAGCTTTGTCTTATATTTGAATATTTCCTTCTTTATAAAAGGACATTATGGTTCTGTATATTGAGTGGTTGTTGGAAGAGAGCAGGATGGCTAAATTAGTTGGGAAGGGGATCTTGCACCTTGTGAGTTCCTTCAGCATTTTGTTTTGGATGTTGGTGTATTTTTTTGCAGGAGAATAGCAGGTGGTTGATGTCCCCTATTGCTCGGTTGGCACAGTCACATATGGGGCTATCTCTTAGTCCTATCCGGTTCAAGTGGCTGGGAAAGTTTCCGTGGTGGAATCTGCTTCTGATTATATTAATTATGTGGCGTCTGTTGATTTTCCATCTGTAGAACCAGGGTTTGGACGGAATATGTGGTTGGATGTGTCCGTAAAAAGATCCTTTATGGTGCATCGTATTGTTCCAATCTGTTTGCCATCTATTTCTTGCTCGCTGTTTAATATCTTGTACATATGCTGATGGGGGTAGTAGTAGTTCTTTTCTTTGTCCGTATGCGATAGCTTCCTTGGCTAGTCTGTCCGCGGTTTCATTGAACTTAATCCCGTTATGCGAGGGAACCCATACTAAGCTTGTTGTGATGCCTATGTTGTTGCTTATGTGTATTTCATTTAGTATTTCTATTAGTAGTGGTGCCATCCTATAATTCCACTTTGGTTCTGCTATGCTCCTGATGACGCTCAAGGAGTCGGCTATTATGACCACCTTCTTAGGTCTTCTGGTCCGGCCGTATCTTACAGCTTCTAGTATCGCGTCCGCTTCTGCCAAATATATTGTAGTTTGCGGTGGTAAGGAGTATAGCTTTGTACTGCGTTTTGGGGCAATATAGTGCGCTGCCGACTCGTTCTCCTGAATTATTTTTTGATCCATCTGTGTATATATGGATTGAATTTGGGTCTTGGCTGGCGAGCAGGGCGTTCAGGGCGTAGTTGACGTTGGTTCCCGGCTTGTGTTCCAAATACATTACTTGTGTGTCTAGACATCGGAGCTTGGAATATCGGGTGTGTGGAAAACTTTGTTATGTTAACGCTCCTTTCTTCCCACGTTTTATACATGTTAAGTAGCAGACTGTTGCTTAGCGCGCCAGTCTGTTTATTTCCTTTTTTCCGCTTACAGTGTTTGAGGTTGTCTAACCTTTCCTTTAGTGGGTGGGTGGTGCTGCTCAGTTTTTCGATTATAAACTTCTCTGTAAGTAGTTGTCTTCTTATGTTGAGTGGCATTTCGCCTGCTTCCACTAATAAGGCGTTGGTTGGTGTAGATTTGAATGCTCCTAAACATGTTCTGAGGCAGCGATGCTGCAGGGAATCTAATTTCCGCAATGCGTCTTTTGTGGCGTTGGCGTAAAAGACGCTGCCATAGTCTATGATAGATCTAATCATTGATTTGTATAGGAGCAGAAGTGCGTTTGGGTGGGATCCCCATCTCGCTCCGGCCACTGCTCTTAGGATATTAAGTCGTTGGTCTGATTTGGCTATATGCTGAATATGGTCTCTCCAAGTTAGTCGGGAATCCAATATCATTCCTAGGAATCGGCTCTGTTTATACTGGGAATGAAAAGGGACCTAGTTGTATCCTGGCCATATCGGGAATGTTGCGTTTTGAGAATATGACTACTGATGATTTCTCAGTAGATATGTCTAGTCCGTTACGGTGGGCCCACTTGATGAATGTCTGTATCGCTTCATACAACTGTTCGAAGACGTCTTCTATTAATGAGCTCATGGTGTATATAACGATGTCGTCCGCAAATTGGAGGATTAGAATACTTGGGGAGAAGATTTTTTCTAAGTCGGGTGTATATCAGATAAAGGAGAGGACTTAATATCGCTCCTTGTGGGAGTCCATTGTAGACCCAACGGGGGCCTACCAGTTCCCCTGAGTTTGAGATGTATATAACTCTTTCTGATATGAGCGAGTGTATCCCTGCTACAAACTCATGTGGGATTCCCAAGTTGGAGAGCTTTTGCATCAGAATGTTGATAACAACGTTGTCATAAGCTGAAGTGATATCTAAGAATATTGCCCCTAAGTAAAATTTCCGTGCGAATGCAATATTGATATCTGTAGTAATTAATGCTATGTTATCGAGTGTACTTTTTCCTTTCCTGAATCCAAATTGTGATGTTGCTAGTAAGTTGTTTTTTTCCATCCAATATTCTAATCTGTTTTTTACGATGCGTTCTAATGTTTTGGATACACACGACATCAGGGAAATAGGTCTATACGATCCTGGTTGCTTGGGATCTTTGTTGGGTTTTAGTATTGGTATAATTATCTGAGTTCTCCACTCTATGGGACTCGGTTGCTTCATCCAGATTTCGTTAAAGATTTTAGTTAGGAGCTGTAGGGCATTGGCAGGCAGATTATACAACATCGAGTAATGTATTCTATCTTTGCCTGGTGTCGTGTCAGGGGACTGTTTAATATTTCGTTCCACTTCTTTAACTGTGAATGGAGAGCACAGTTCGTGTTCCGAATGTTGTTCTGCGTTCGGAGAGAATCTAAAGTTTTTATGGTTAACACTATCGGGGGCAATTCTTTCCGCTATGGCTTCTATACATGAGCTGTCTAACTTACTGCTTGAAGTGAACGTTTTCCTGTTCTTCAAGTTTCTTATTTGTTGCCAGATAGTGCTAGTGTTTGTATCTTTCCCCAGGTTCTCACAGTATTGCATCCAACTGAGTCGTTTCTGAGTTCGCAGTATTCGTTTGGTGTATGCACATGTTCTTTTGTAGGTTAAGAATCTTTCTACTGTCGGTTCCTTGCGATAATTTCTGAGTGCTAATCTCCTTTTGGCCACTGCTTTAGAGCACTCCATATTCCACCAAATTGCTGGAGGATTACTTGTGGTTTACGTCGTTTTTTAAGTGGTATTGATTTGTCTGCAGCCGTTGTGATGGCTTGCATCAACTGTTTGTATGCCTCCCTGGCCGAGATATCCGTGGGGATGTTCCTAACTTCCTCCTCTAAGTATTGTTTATATAGTGCCCAATTTGCTTGGCTGGTGTTCCAGTGTTTTGTGGGGTGTCCCTTCCACTCGAAGTTGGTGTTGCAACCTATCGTGATTTTGATAGGTAGGTGGTCCGATCCTAAACTGTCGGTTAAAGTTTGCCACGTAGTTACAGATGCAATAGATGGAGAGCAGAGTGTTAAGTCCACAGCTGATGGGTTCCGTCCTACTCTTGGGATTAGCGTAGGGGATCCATTGTTCATTATGACGAGATTTTGGTCTTCTATTCTTTGTAATATGTCCAAGCCAAAGGGGTCGTCCTGTTGGCAGCCCCAGCTTCTGCTGTGCGTTGAAGTCGCCCGCTATAATGTATGGGGGGTGTATTTGTTTAAAGAGATGGTCCCAGTCGTTTCGACTTATTCTAGTCCGCGGGGGGCAGTATAAAGATATAATTGTGCATTCGAGGTTTTTAAGGCGTAATCGAATAGAAATAGCTTGGAATGGGCAGTTGGTGGGAGCTAACTTTACCGGTTCGTGTGGTATGGATGTCTAATCAAGATTGCGACTCCTCCTTTTCCGTCTGGGCGGTCGTTTCGATATGTCTGGTAATGCTTAAAGTTGATTTCTTTCTGTGGTTGAAACCAAGTTTCAGATAATAGTGCAATATCGATTTTACTATTACGTAGCTCGATGATCAAGCTTTCCCTATTTGAGTACACGGACCTTCCGTTCCATTGAAGCAGGTTAAGTTGAGTTGTGTACGGGGGGAGATTGTGGTGCCTTGAATTGGCTGTAGGGTTCATGGAGTGGAGGAATTAATAATTTGCTGGAGTGAGTTGATTACTTGTACGGGTCCACCGTGCCGTTGGTTCTGATTAGCTCAGTGATGGTCATTATGAAAGTCATCAGTTTTTCTATCAGTGGGATTTCAGTATTTGGGGTTGGTGTCCCCCTGTTTGGTGATAGTTGTATGGTGCTTCTGAGGTACTATGTGGGAGAGGTGGGTACGGGTTGTGGGTTATAGGTTGGTATGGTCCGTTACTTCTCCAGAACAATTTTTGGGGAATTCTCACTTCGTTTCCCTTAGTGCTTAAATTTGCTGTGTTGGCATATGGCTGCGATTCTTTTGTTCGACTGAACAATGTTTTTTCCGTTTGTTGTGCGGGTTGTTGTGGATTAGGTTGTAGCGCTAGATAGGTTCCTTCCCGGTAACTGGTGCTAGAGTTCTGGATAATTGGGGCGTGAGAGATAGTTGGTAAGGGCGGGAATTCAGTATTGCTCTTGAATCTAGGACTGGGGTTTGCTGCTGTCTGGGCGTAAGCTCTATTTTCCAGTGCAGCTGATGCTTCTCTAAAACTGACGTTGTTGTATATCATGTGTTGTTTAATTATTTTAGCTTTCTGGTAGTTGGGGCATAACCGATCGGTTGCTAGGTGTTGCCCTGTGCAGTTGGCACAACGTGGTGGAGCGGTCTTAGGGCATGCATCAATGTTATGGTCCGCTGAGCAAAAGCTGCATCGGACCTGACTACGGCACTGATTACTGCCGTGTCCAAAACGTAAACATTTGTAGCATTGGATGACGGCGGGTATGTAAGGTTCTACCCTACATCTAACGCCGTGAATGTAAACAAATTGGGGAAGGACTTGCGCTCTAAATGTTAAAACGCATACCGGTAATGGTATCGTTTCTTGTTTCCCTAGTTTATCGATTTTTTTCGTGAACCGCCTGATATTCAATACTTGGAATTCACTTTCTATTACCGAAAGAATTTCTGCTTCACTAAGCAAGGTATCTACATTTCTCACAACTCCTTGTTTTTGTATCATTGATCTTGGGATGTGCCTCCAAGTTATGTCTAGCGAATATTTCCGAGGTTACCAGGTTATTTGCAGAATCTCTGCTGTTGGTTTCTATTTTAATTCTATTGCGCCCGACACTGGAAATGTTTACTAAGTTGTGAGAAATCATGATACCTTGCTCCCTCATTAGTTTTCCTATTGCCATTGGGTGAATACGCCCAATATTTTTGTCCTTTCCTTCTACTATTACTATGTATGGACCACAATCACTTGCTCGTACCTGTTGGCCATTGAGTTCTGCTGTTGGTTCTGCAAATTGATGTCGTTTGTTGGTGTCGGCTCCGTGCTGTAGAGGCTGATGGACGATGTGGTGTTGCGACGTCTGTTGATAGTCTTGCAAGTTTCTCTGCTTGCTGCGTGGATCTCCTTCCGTCCTCTTCTTCAGGTATCTGCCGTTTCGTCGACTTGAGGTTCGAAAGCTGGAAGTCTCCCATGGGATCGTCCGACTGCAGACCAAGTAGGGTAGGTGTAATGCTAGTTGGGTTATCCTCTTCTGTTAATGGGCTGGTGGTTGTATTCAGTGTAGTTGGTAATACCATACTTGTTGAGCTGTGTCTGAAATTCGTGTCACTAGTAGATGCTTCTTCTATGCTGTGAGTTCCTCCCTCGCCATATAGGCCCCCAAACATGGTCGATGTTGGTCACTCTAGAGGCGGCGTTAAGCGGAGGTTACGATGATTCTTCTACTCTCTCGCTGAGAGGAGTATTTAATTTATATGTAGATAATGTCTTGTATTTCGCCTGTCACTGAGTACTGTAACTTCACTGTACACTTTGACTCGATATGTATGTTTCCTGGTCCGTCCACACAACAACAACTGTACGTAGTCGTTCCGCGAGCACAAGGAAGTTCGCTCTCCGAAGGTTGCGACTAGACTCACAGGTATGCTGTTTATTGTTTCCTTACGTAATAGTTTAGTTCAAGTAATATCATAGGCCTGCCAAGCAACATTATTATTACCATACTGCCTTCGCATGTTGAAGATTTTTGGTTCTACTCAAATCTCAGGAGCGTATTGTTCTTGTATTATCAGCATGTCCTATCTTCAATGAACAAAGAATATATGTTAAGTAATTATACAATTATAATCATCATTACTAATGAAATGATATGGCGTCCTACAGATTTGAGTCCAAATAGGACTACAACAATTTTTTCGAGGTATAGTGATTTTGGTGTTCCTCTTTCCGTTTAACTGCATTTAATGGTTTTAT
>JARYHS010008074.1:142755019-142786700 GCA_031002005.1 Vandiemenella viatica
TTTATTGTAAGTAATTCTTATGTTCGATATCAGACAACTCCTGTAAGCGAAGAAGATGCTGTGAGCTTACTATTTGAAGAGGAATCGAGGGCTGTAGCAAGGGTCAAGGGGCTTTATCTTTATCTGAAGTGGGTAATAAGATTCAACTGGAGGTCAGCAGGCACCCGTAGCAGAGACAGCGTCTGCCCAAGAGGTCAGAATCACACGTCACTGCTGTAAAATGGTCGGCAGCCTGCATTACAAGAATTGGTATTCATTTCGCCGCCAGCTCACCTTGAAACACTGTCTTTTAGCCAAGCAGCTAGTGAACGATTATATTTGTTGACATTCTTCTTCTTCTGTGAACTCCTTGGCCGTGCCTCTCTTAACCTGCCCAACAAGTGCTGATGGTCAAAATTTCCTCCACCGCCAGGACTGGAAACAGCTGTACTCGTATCACCGCCTGATACTATCACGATGCCGCAGTCAACTGAGCAAGCGAGGGGCGCCTTGTAATACTAAAACCACATAAATGTAAGTGCGTACCCCGAGCAGTTAACTCATAAAAAACGCGGAAATGCCTGAGATTTGTTCAATCAATTTGTTTTGGTCCAAGCTTCAAGTCAAATGCAGTTAAAAAATAAACGTGTCGTCATTTAAGATCCATCTAGGTGAAGGTCTATTAAATCTGTCAATTTTAACCAGTTCGTGTTAACTTGTATTTAAAAATTCATTCAATTCTTGCAATGATTCATGTTTTTTAACGCCTCAAGTGCCGATGTAAACAATTATATTATTACTAACTCCGACAAACAGGAATACTACAGTTTCTTATACATCATTAATTTCTTTTAGCGTCTAATAACTCGTTCATTTAATATTCACAGAAGTAGAAAGGAAAGAAAATTAGTCTATTTAAACTACGTTTAATATCTCTTCAAAGGTTGTGATACGTTGTGATACTCCGTCAGAACCTTAGCAATAATGTTTTTTTACTTTGTTCATACTGCATTATAGCCACACTATTTTACTCCACTGTCACATGTAGGAAGGAAAACTATGCTAAATTGTTACACTTCGTATATACTTCTACTTCGATTGCTTTGCACATAAAATTTGCTTACAAGCAGCCTCATACTTCAATAATCGATAAATTACGATTATCAATTAGATGAAATAATATTTCCAAGTGGTCTTAATGACTTGGCAACTATGAGCCACTTTGTGGGATGTTATGTTGTAATCTACGAGGGATATTCTGCATATGAAGATTTTTATTAACATGAGTTGCTGTCCACAGTGCGTTCCTAGACATTTTAAGATAGAAGTAGTCAGGTAGAGGAACTGTGAAAATTCTAATAGCTCAATTACACGTCTTAATTGAATGGTCAGACAGTTCGAAACCAAGTAAAGTGTGCGTATACTTAGGTATAGTTTGTGCTACTGTTTATATATATATATAAAGGGTCGTTAAAAGTTTACACGAAGCCATCAAAACTGTTTTCAGATTTTTCATTCATGCGTTCTTTAAACTTTATTGAGTTCTGACATTAAATTATACAGAATTAAGCCTACTACGCGTACATAAAAAAGAAAATTAAAATACAATTAAATCGCTATATAAGTGTTTTATGACGAAACTTAATCTGGAATACTCTGGTTATTGCTTACTAACGTAGCAAATACAGCGATTATCAAAGTTTTGTTCTAAATGTAGGTTTTTAATTAATTCCCTGCATAATTAAAATATTCAATAGGAGCAAAAATATCATGAATCTTCATATTTTCGACACAGTTTTCACTATTTTGGCATACTGTCTGTTTATTTGCGTACACGTGTCTATGACAGATTTTGGAAATACAATAAATTTAATAAACACCAGTGCCTTTATTTGAATTTTCTCTTAGAAGTACACTGACTTGATTTCTTGAACTATAATATGAGTATTTCAAGTTCATTTATTGCTTTGTGTTAGGTGATTTTGTCAAAATTTTTATATAAAAAAGTATTGCACTGCTGAATCAATATAAACAACACTATAAATATCTGATTAGCAACGAAGGTTACTGGTACGACATTTATCTCACAGATCAATTCTAGCTGTCATTTCTGATATAGGCTTCATACTGATACAAGAAATTGTTTGTCAAAGTTACCCGGTAGTGTGACAATACGAGTCAGTCTGCACTGAAAATCAATGAACCATTGAAGAAGAAGAGAGACAGTGTGCTGAAGTTCACTATCTAATAATAAAGTGAGATAAAATGTAAACTCAAAGGAATCGTATGAAAAGGTAGGCATTCCTAAGACACAGTGTAAGAGTTTGACCTTTCACGAAATGATGCTCTGAATATTGCTTAAATATAACATGTCATAAAAAGTATCCTTCGCAGAACAGGGAATTGCACTCCTTTTTGATTGCAGTATCAGTTTCTAGCTCAGTCTGCATTACATTGAATCATGCAACTAATTTCACTCGTTGGTGTATGAAGCTCCTTTAACAACGTTTTTTTCTTGTCCTTTCTCCTCACTTCTGTACCAGTTTTGTCCTCACTGTGCAGTGTTTATCTTATTGAAGTCTCTGTACCACATTCGTGACTTTCCTCTGCAGATTTAATGTTTATACAGTTTTCTTGGAATTCTTTGCACCCTGTGTGCTTTTCAACAGAAACATTTTTTTTTAATTGTTTTGATGAGGAACTGCCTAAAGAAAAAAAAATTGTAAAATGCTTGAATGATTTAATGAAAGATATTTTTCACCAGAAGTTTAATATGAAGCTCAGCAGATAGAAAGAACTAAATGATACAACAGTAATTCTAGTCTGACAAAGACAAAAGGCAGAGTTGACACTTAGCTATTTTGCGTCAGTTTGGAAGGTTTTAGAACAAGAAAATAGACTTGGTCCTGATAACTGGTAAGATGGTCGAATCCATGACAAATATGTGAAGCAATTAATACACGCTCTTATGCACATGTTCATTTTCAAAATAAATGAGATTATTAAATCCACGAAATGAAACTATTACGTATTCGTTAAGTCAATATTTTTCAGACTCTGGTAAAAAATATCGATGCATTTAATTCATAATCAATGATATAATATTTTGAATTTGAACCTTTGATAGTTCTAAATCGACATGAAAGCGATTGTCATTTTTGCAACATATTGAAGTCTCATATTAATAAGGACAGCAGAAATTTGAAAACTGTACTGGTTCCATAAAATTACCTATGTTTCCGAAATGATGGTACTTTTTCACTAAGCTAATTGAAAAAAAACTGGGCGATAAGTGATGTGTAAATTGAAAATGAGATTTTCATGCTTACAAATAAATAAAATTGTATAATGTTTTTTTATGTTGCAAGTTTCTAAGTAAATTGGTAAAATGTTATTCCATTAAATTCCCCTTATTTAACGTTCACCAGCACATATTATCTCAAAAAACATATCTTTTTTTAAATTTTTGTTATTAAATATTTTATACAGAAGTTTAACTGCATATTGTTCTCTTAATTATAAATTTTCCAACAGATTAATAGTATAAAAGCTAAAATTGTTTACAAGTGTGTTTTCGCGTCGTTTTTTTATTTTTATTCTCCTAAGTGGTCAGAGGTGAATCTTCATCTTTTCTTGCGTATTACAGCCTTTGTATTTACTATGTACTTGACCACCCCAGTTTAACGTTTAGTATAAAAGCATCTTTTGCTCAAGAAACTCCTACCCGAGAACCTCAAAACTCTGCAGAGGAACTTCTCCTACTGATAATATATCTCTTTAAGTGGCGTCAGCTGTCAAATTCCCTTCTCTACAGGAGATATAATTACTTCTCGTTTCTTCTTATGATTATATTATCGTATTACAGCTTCCATTTATTTTCTTATGGCTATACGCCTCGTCGATGTCGAGATTATTAGAGACATAAAAGGACTGGGGATTAGGAACGGAAAGAAATTCTGCCATTGCCTTTTGAATGAAGCATCCCGGCATTCGGCTGGAGTGATTTGGGAAAACCGTGGAAACTCAAATCTGGATTCCCTGACGGTGATTCGAACCCACGTCATCCGGAATGCGAGGCCAGAGGACATGATCCCATTTATCTTAATTTGAACTCATGTCCAAAGCGCAGACGTTTATAACTTTGACTGTAAGAATCTATGGTGTTTTAGAAGCACGAGGTTTCGGCGGCTAGCGCTGCCTCGATCTTCAGATCTGGTGTTACCACTGTGAACACCAGAATTGCACTTTTACAGATTAATATGAAATTTACCATAATAACTGGATTTCCACATGGACGTATTACAGTGGCATAACCACATCACAGTTCGTCGAAACAGAGAAAGTGAGAGAGCGAAATAAATAAATATAAACAGCTTGCTTCAATATGGTAGAGTTGACATTCTACATCTTCACAGTCATTCTAGCCCTTGACCCTGGCCTCACGTCACATATCGAATTGATCATAATGAAGTAGCCCAGTCGGAGTAATATAGACCACCAGATGGACCACTTTGTATATGCGGGAATGATTTTACGCCTTTTTGTCTAACGGTATAGCTAAACTAGCCAGCCAATCCAGAACATATTCTCGGATGCTGGCGTAGACGGTGATACCAACTTCAATACTCCAACTTTAACTAGGATTCGGTGTGTTTCTCCCTCTCTCCACATGTCCCGTTTTAATTTTCCAATGTTTTCTCCTACCGCACAGTGTCTCACGTCAGCAAGACGCACCAGGGGAGCCGGAAGTGCTACCCTTCTTGGCTTATAATGGTTGCTATTTGCGGACTCCCAAAAATGCGGAATAAAATAAGTTTTGTATTTATTTGTACCACGTTTCCGTTGTCCTTTAATTAATCGTAATTATTCCTCTGTAATAACGTGAAATTACAACACATTAATTAGTACATTTGAAAATTTACAGTTACCCATGGATGCACAAAAACGGATCACAATATTTTTCTAAAAATGAACAAAGTAAATTTTTGTCACATGCGAAGTTAAGGTTAAAGTTATGGCCATGATCGAGGTTCGAACCACAGACTCCCCTATTCCCTGTCATTTATACAAAGCCCTGAGATATCAGGCCATGTCTTATTACATTGTTTTTTTAGAATGACCACGGTTCAACGTTTGTGCCCGCAGTGAGAAAGTCCTCAATGTAAGTAAGCAAGTTTGGTGTGGTATGTGACAACGAATTACTACTATATAATTTGTATTGGAATCAGAAACATTTTATCGTGGTGAAGTAGTGTGTGTGATCATGTTGTCGGTAAACAAAGCTCAAGATATTTAGGACAGTAGTGTGGTTATCAGACGCTCCTCACTATACTGAGCCGATAGCCAGTTGTTCCAAATAATCTTAGTGCTACTATATGTTTATACAGTGGAATTGAGACAGACAGTCTCTAAGAAATTTTGAAGTATCTCGGACCGTTGCTTGGTTAAATTCAAATGAAAATTAAAACATTGAAAGTTTTTGGTAAAACATCATATCAGATTTTTCCTTCTAATTTCAGCTTCTATAGATTGTGATAATATTTCTTAAGCATTCTTACCAGGCACTTAACATGAAAGCACGTTATTTATTTCAAAAAATTAATTCTTGAATGTAATTCTGCTGCTGAGGAGGAATACGTTAAAAGCTGTTATAGCAGTGGTTAATAAGAGCTACAGCTTCCTTGATTTCCCTTCAAATATATGAGGACAACCGTTAACGTATACGGTAGTATCAGAATTGGGTACAATGTTGATTTCATGCATCATAATTGCTAGAACCTTTAAAAACTGAGAGAATGACGATACTGAAAAAGTTTATGAAGTAAAACTGTATTTCCTTCGAAATTGTGCAATTCACTTTTTTAAAACTAATATCATATATGGAAGAAAGGTAAGCAAATTGGAAAATGAACTAGCTATGTTAGAGCAACAATCATAGACATATTAATAATATTAGAACGACTGTTCATGAAAAGGCAGAATAAACTTGTAGTGGTAACTGATTTTAGAAAAATTGTTCCTAAATGGTTACTTACTGTTTAAAAATTTGAGTGAGCTTTGCATAAAATTCGAAGATAAAGTATTTACTTGTAAAGTTCGTGAAAAAGCTGTAATAAAAGTGTAAAATTAAGTGATGTCCATTGTACATTGAAATTTATTTTTGAATGCCAAGATACAAATAAAGAAGTGTTTTAAAAATTATGATTTCAAGCTTTATTAAGTTCGTACATCCATTCGAAAGACAAACAAAGGTAACTTATGAATAAAGTCTATTTATTGGGTGAAAGGTAGTGTTCTTTCCATTTTCGTCATTTGTTTCATTGGCGAGAAAAAACTCTAACACAGAAATGATGAAATACATGGTCACAACTAGAAGGTGGTATGGTAAGATAATTAAAAGAAAAGGTCCACGTGCCAGCTCCTTATTATAGCTACATCCAGATTAAAACGGCCTATCTCCAGATTTCATAGCTGTTGGCTGCTACTAACTTGCAAAACAGAGCAAACTTACCTAGTGTTTTTTTTTTTTTTTTTTTTTTTTTTTTTTTTTTTTTTTTTTTTACTGTAGGGTCGATTCTTTTTGGTTAATATTAAATGATTTCTGCATCCACGATAGTGGCTATCGTGGATGCAGAAATCATTTAATGCTTCACTTTCGCCAAAAGTTCAAAATGTTTGGTACGTTTTTGGTCTCACAAAAAGTGTGAGAATTGTGTTATACTACAAACAGGAATCATGATAAAACAAAATTAATGATCTCAAAAATAGAAAAGAATTGTGTAAAAAGTTAGAAGTATCAATGAAGTAAAAGATAGAAAAAATTATATAATGAAAGATAATGTCTGATCGAGTTAAGACAAATATAAAACTGATTTGGTTATAAATCGTTGTTTCAGTTGACGTGTATCTGCTTCTTAAGCTATTGAATCCCATCTTAAGACGAAGGATTTCGCATTTTTTTTCCATCCCCGGAGTACTACTTATCATAACACGGCATCATACCACCGCACGGAAGTGCGTTGTGTTCTGTAAATTCCGTCTCTTAGATAACAAACAAGAGGTGGACATCGCAAAAAGGTATCTAAAGATGAACAATGGAATATTGTGAGGTAATAGATTAACAAATAGTTTAGGATAGATTAAGATTATCAATAAAGTTCTGCCAACGTAAGAATGAATCAAAACAGTCTAGTGACTCGTCGTCGGCCATACTCGTTTCCGAGTTTATGTTGCTCTCTTGCGTGTTTATTTGTGTGTGCGCTGGTGGCTGATCAGGCCGATTCTTGCATAGAACAGTCGTCCGCACACACTGCACCCAAATGTGGGTGGCTGGCGCGGTAGGGTTTGTCGGGCTTTCCGCCTTAAACGGGATTCAGCTGCCAGACTTCGCCGCTCCTCTTCGAAACGTGCCACTGCTGCGGAGGTAGTTTTGCGCCATAGAACGCGGTCTTTTGTGAGGCTGTCCCAGGTGGTGAGGTCTATATTAGTTTTCTTCAGGGTCTTCTTGAACTGATCTTTGTAGCGTTTCTTAGGGGCACCGCGAGGTCTGCTGCCAGTGCTGAGCTCACCGTATAAAAGTTGGCGAGGGAGTCTACTGTTGCTCATACGTTGAACGTGTCCAACCCATCTAAGTTGGTGGCTGATGATGAGGGCTTCAATGCTATACATTTGAGCTCTTTCCAAGACTCTAATGTTGGACACATAGTCGTCCCATTTAATGTTCATTATAGAGCGAAGTTTTAGCTGGTGAAATCGCTCCATTTTCTTAATATCTCGCCTGTAGAGTGTCCATGTCTCACACCCATACAGCAACGTGGAGACAACTACAGCTTGGTAGACCATCAGCTTGGTGCTTAAATTAAGATCTTTGTTTAGGAACACTCGCCGAGTAAGTCGTCCAAAGGCTATGTGTGCTGCACGAATTCTGTTTTCTACATCCTTCTCTGCTGTGCACTGTGTAGAGAGAATGCTTCCAAGGTAGGAGAAGCTATCTACTTGCTCAAGGGCTGTGCCGGAGATGGTAACATCAAAGTACTGGGAGTGTAGCTCCAGGGGCAGGTTGCGCTAGCACTTTAGTTTTTCGGGTGTTGATGGTCAGGCCAAAACGGTCATATGCGTCCTTGAAGTAGTTTACGGACTGTTGTATCTGCTGAGGAGTATGTGCTGGAGAGGTGTTGTCATCTGCATACTGCAGTTCTGTTACCTGGGTGAGGAAAGTTAATCTTGATGAGCGGAGTCTTGCTGGATTAAATAGTCCTCCGTCAAACCGGTATCTGATCTCCACGCCTGTGTTGGGGGTAGATGACGTTTCGTAGAGCATTGCTGCCAAATATAGGGCAAAAAGTGTTGGTGCAAGTACACAACCTTGTTTCAGACCATTTGTGATAGGGAACTTTTCAGAGGCTGTCATTCTGATAAAGGACTTGACCAACCATACCATCGTGGAGTGCTCTAATCAATCCCAGAAAATGTTCAGGGCATCCAAATCGTCTTAATACCATCCACATTGCAGATCTAGGCACGGTGTCAAAAGCTTTCTCTAGATCATAGAATACCAGAAAGAGAGGCTTTTGTTGTTCTCTGCACTTCTCTTGAAGTTGTCTAGCACAGAAGATCATGTCTGTGGTGCCTCTCGAGGCACGGAATCCACATTGAGATTCTGGAAGTACTCTCTCTGACATAATTCTAAGGCGATTTAGCAGTATTCTAGCAAAAGTCTTTCCTGCTATAGATAGAAGAGAGATACCACGATAATTGTTGCAGATACTTCGATCCCCTTTTTTGAAGATGGTGACTATGTTAGCATCCTTCATGTCCTGAGGCACCTCCCGGGTTTCCCACATGAGAAGAATGAGTTGGAAAATCCTGGTTTTCAAGGGTAATCCCCCACTTCGAATCAGTTCTAAAGGAATATTGTCTGGTCCAGGAGCTCTACCTGGATTCAGGCTATTCAGTGCTTTGCAAAACTCCTGGAAAGTTGGCGGGACTGACATCCAAGGTTGTGGAGGGTGCTGCGGCATATTCCTAAGGAAATCGTCTGCAGCAGTAGAGCTACGGTTCAAAAGAGAGTTATAGTGTTCTTTCCAGCGCTTCAAGATGTCCTGGCTCTCGGTAAGAATGGTAGTGTTATCAGCTGCTTTTAGTGAGCCAGATGAGCTGCGAGTAGGTCCATATAGCTCTTTAATTCCTGCATAAAATTTTTTAAGATCCCTAGCATCTGATAGAGTTTGGAGTTCCTTTGCTTTCTGTTGCCACCAGTTATTCTTGATTTCCCTTATTTCTGTCTGACATTTCCGCTTAAGGGCCTGAAAGCGGGTTTTCTTCGTCACAGAAGTTGGATCTTGAACAAGAAGTTGATAGGCTTCACGTTTCGCACTGATGAGGGTCAAAATTTGTTCATTATTGTCATCAAACCAATCTGGCCTTTTTTTATTCTCGTAGCCAATTATTTTCTCTGCAGATTTCGTGATGATGTTTCGAAGGGTAGTCCATTCTGATTCCACGTTCCTTGTATTGATTGGATTGTTGGACAGTTGTTCTAAAATGTCATCTTGATATTTTGAGGCGACAGTATCGATGCGGAGTTTTAAAGTATTATATTTCCTCTTGGAGGGGTTCATGTGGAAGGAGCGTGATTTTTTACTTATTGAGAGTCTCAGGCGGCTCACGAGAAGTCTATGGTCTGTCCAGCAGTCATCAATGTTCCTTGCTGTCTTAGTGATGAGAACATCTTTTTTATCACGTTGTCGGGTGATAACATAATCAATGAGATGCCAATGCTTGGATCGTGGATGCATCCATGTAGTCTTGAAGCGGTTTGGTAGGCGGAATTGAGTATTTGTAATGAAGAGTTCATGTTCAGCACACACAGAGAGAAGCAGCAGTCCATTTGCGTTGCAGTTCCCTACACCTTGTTTACCTATAACCTTTTCCCATAGTTGGTTGTCTCTTCCCACTCTAGCATTGAAGTCACCGAGTAGTAGCAGCTTATCACTGGTAGGTATGTTGGTGAGAGTTTCATTCAGTTGGCAATAAAACTTGTTCTTTGCATCTTCATCATCCATTAAAGTGGGAGCATATGCGGAGATGAAAGTAATGTAATTGTCCCCTGAGAGTGGTATACGGAGAGTCATGAGCCGTTCGCTGATAGCAATGGGAGCAAGTCGATGTTCGCTTACCAGTTTTGTTTTCACTGCAAATCCAACCCCATGAATGCGGCGTTCTCCTTCCCCTTTTCCTTTCCAGAAGATGGTGTATCCTGAAGTAGCTTCGCTGATTTTTCCTTCACCTGAGAGTCTGGTTTCGCTCAGAGCAGCAATATCAATATTTAGTCTGGCTAGCTCATGGGTGATGAGAGCAGTTCTTCTTTCGGGTCTGTCATGATTATCATTCAGGTCCAGTAAAGTCCTTACATTCCACGTGCCAATAATAATGGTTTTTGTAGTTTTTGAAGTTTTTCGACCGCAAAAAGGAGTGACCTGCTGGGTGCGGTTTCCCAGCCAGGTTCAAAAGTGATCTTCCGATGTTTAGCTCACATTTTCTAGAGCCTTCCCCATTCAGGGTGGGCAGCGGTGTTCCTGAATAGGCCTGCCCAGACACAGATGCAGGACCGGATTCCTGAGTAGATCACAGGGTCTCAGGAAGGCGACCATCACACATCTGCCGCCAACGTGCAGGTCAAGACTAGCAGCTCCCAGTTTCACTCAAAACCTGCCACCGTTATCTTTATCCCATCGCCGTCGTTTCCATCTGCCAACGTAAGAATGAATCAAAACAGTCTAGTGACTAGTAACTTAATAATTAAACTGCCTCATAAAGCGCAGTAAAAATTCCCCATTTCAATAGCATCTACTTTTCAGTCACTAAGTGGCTAGGAAGCCATTGTACGAGTACAATACTTAGTAATAGCGGTCGCTTTACTGCGCATTTGCAAACAGACTTCAAGATAACTTTACAGCACATAAACAAAATACAAACGTTTACAGCATTAAATGTCAGTGTGTTTCCCTCTTTTATTTTTATGACGGAATAAAATTCTTTATACCACCATATGATGCTTTATATCTCAGAATGATTGTCGTGTATTCTAATAAGGAAATACGCGAAAGTTTACTTGGTCATGTGCTGGGCATAAGCAAAAGACAAATCGAGCACTTGTTAAGCTTCTCTACTAACCATTATGGGAAACAAATCTAGTAAATACTGTTAACTGAATCTTGAACCAAGGTATAAAAATTCAGAACACATCGTAGATTTCATTACACACAAAAATATTAGTCAAGATGCATTATTAATGTTCAACCAGACAAAAAATGATATAATTAATACTCACGTGATATACGAATATAGTTATGAAGAGCATTCGTTGATCACAAAGAAAAGAATTAGGTGCTCAAAACGAAAGCATCTAACATATTTCCACTTGATAAAAGAAAGATTCCTTGCAAAATAAAGGAAGAAAATAGTATATATATATATATATATATATATATATATATATATATATATATATATATATGCACAAGTAAATCTGTGGGCAACGAGCTCAATTTTCTCCGCAATGCCGAGCGTAAAGAGAAAATACCATAAAATGGGATCCTGAGCAGAAGACTTTCTTGCAAGAACCTAAATCACCATTTGCATGGATATGCGGTCATATCATTGTATGCGGTCATATCATAGTATGCGCTCACGAACGCAGTTAGCCACAGCCGTATTCTCCTTGCCGATAACGCAAATACCTAACTCTCATTGTCTCGTTGACATACCAAGCTATACACGTCATTCGTTATAACTGCTACTATTACTAAAAAGTGAAAACCAATGGAAAAGTAACATATCACCAAAAGTGGTATAATATTCATCTAAAGCTACTAACCTTAAGTTGCGATTCAATAAAAGTTAGAATAAAAAAATCAGTAATGTCCTGGACGTCAATAATTACTTTGAATGAACATCCATTATGTGGGAATTGTTGATTAATTCAATGATTTCTCCCTGCCCCCCATCACAATGTTTGTGTACGTTTACGTAAGTTTGTGCGTAATACTGCATTGCTTGTTTTTGTGCATGCGATTAGAAAGAAAGGATGAGGGAAAAACACGATGTAACCAAGTGTCGTATGTCCTCATTCCATAAACACATCGCGAAGGTTAAAAATATTTCTACCACTTGGTTGGACAGATAATCTTATATCGACCACGTTTACTTATCGATAACAGAGGTGATTTTTGCTGAACAGAATTGCACCGACATGCCAAGATTTATGTGATACCTCTCTAAAACTGTGCGCGTCTCCTTTAACTGTACGAAGTAATGTATTGTACCTCGATGTGGCATATAAACATCTAGTTCGAAGAAATCCCTTTGAGAGATCAGCTGGCATTACCCTTAGCTCACTGCCGCGCTTGGTGATGAACCTGATGCATGAAAGGTGCTATCGTAATTGTTTTCTAGCGATGTAAGTAGTCAATACATGTGCAGGAATTGTCCAGGATCATCGCCAAACCAATCATTCAGAATCTGGGTCCTTCAACGAGGTGCATTGACATCCTGGAAGATACGTGAAGCCCATAAATAAATAGCAGCAAATGTTCCCACGAGTACAGCTTAGCGATAGACCAGAAGTAGGATTCAGTGTCAGGTAAACACGACTCTCAGCAACTGTAAAAACACCCACTGTTTGCCCAATTTCTTGATGACAAATTGGATCAGTGACCTATTGGATTTCGCACAATCTTCAAGTGGAACCATCAGTGCGCACCAACCATTAACGTAACCCAATGAATCTAGCTGCCTTTTTCAAGGCACCTATGGTCCAATTTATGTATTCGTGAGCACAGATGAGATGATGATATGTTGAAGTTAATGACAATGTTGTCGGTCTTCTGCTGTCATGTCCTTCAAATATCAAATTCCACCACATGGATGTGTGGTGATTCGCAACCTGCTATTCCTCTCGGCGGTCAGATTGATCCGGTGTTTCGCTACCCAGTTTGCAACCCGGAGAAGGATCATAGTTCAGTTCGCTCATCCACTATTCATCGCATTATCACACAACGTAAGTTATCAGTTTTCACCATGTCTCTAATAGCACATATATTGAGAAAACGATCGATGGTGATACTCGTGGAAAAGTGTCCTTTTTTTGAAAACAAAAATTCCTGCGTTAATGGTAACGTATTGTGGATGTGTGCAAGCCGTTCAAGAGAAAGGTGTAAAGTGTTTGTGACGACTAACAGTGCCGTGAGTGACATATCTGGATCTCACAACTATGATGTTTTAACTGATCGTGAAGTTGAACTATTACAGGTGTGTATAGCCACATTTATTTCTGTGTTTGTTTGTGTGACTGGTGTTGGATTAGGATTTTATTCTACCATTTTAAGTCAGAACGAAATATAACGAAAGGCTCCTGACTATATTTTGGTGCGGCCATACAAGAAAATTAAGGATATGGCTGATCTAGACCACTTGGTTGATGTCATAAGAAACCTTCGAGACAATATTTAACGACAGAGCGTGATAAAACTCGTAACAACGTCTAAATACCTAGAAGAAACCTTAACTGTACGTACTTGATATTACATATTCTAAGGAGGGAGAATTGTTCAAATGATTTTTCGATTTACAGTATCTTCCTGAAACAATTTCTATGTTGGTAAATGATACACCTCCAAACGTCCCTCAGTGTGTGGAATTAACCAACTACATATTACAATGTTATAAACTGTTGTACCCCTTCCTCATGAAATGTGGGCTTCGTGTTAACTGCAATCACTGCGCCACAACCAATGGACCTGAATCGTTCCAATCACATTATAATTAACAATTTTACACGTCCACTCGATTATTTGGCTAGTACTACATGTACTGCGAGACAAGCAGCTGGAAACAAGGTTAAAAATTAATCGCACAACGCAGCTACATTATCGCCCATGCATGTTAGTAAACTCTGAAGTAATTAAAAAATTCAAAGGCCATATAAAAAGAAATGGGTATTTAAATCAGAGTTAGGATCAACCTGAGATAATATCAAATCTGTATTTTATATGATGATGTCTATTGACTGTTCGCGTGGTTCTCAACAGCTGAATTAATTTTCCAGAAAATCACAAAAATTTTGTTTTATTTTACTTGCTTCACAGGTTGCGAAACACCGATATCGACTCATTTAAGAGCACATCCATTCTTTCCGACATTGAGGAAGACAGATCACTTCAACCAAATTATTTCTCCTACCAAATTATAAATAACAGCTCTTGGATATCATACGTAATACGGGGTCCATATGGATTGCGATTGTTACCTGTACTCTACGGTCCACATCCACGTTCTACGGCCGACACTGATTAAACAGCAGGCATTACTGCTGATGACCTCAACTGACTAGTAGAGCAATGAAAATTACTGTGATGAAACAGTATTTTCTACCAGTCAGATCCTGCCGGCAAGCCTCAGATAATCTTGCGTGCTGCAAAAAGCTAGATGCATTGTGTCACGATACGTCAGTTTTTTATTTTATTTTATTGGCATTCGGTTTGAGACCATACAGCCATTCTACATTTTTACAAAGCTTCTTACGTCCATTTTCGTAACTTATCTATTTACACATTTCCTTATCTATATTAGGTTAACTTATTACAATCTTGTTGAATGAATATGCTATTTACAATATTCAAATTTCAAGTGCCTTCTTAAGTACCGTAATCTAAAAAGCATTGCTAGACAATACATCAACTAGACTTAGTAATCGTCGGTTCTGTATATCCATTAATTTCTATTGATTAGTCTAAATCGCCGTATTTTTTTGACAAATCATCTGTAGAGGGCTGATCTATCTGGTGTTGGCCTCAATCGGTAGATTGGTGAGGATACTGTTAATTTTGCCAAGCTAGTTATTGTGCTTGCGCGGAAGTGGGGTTGTGCTGTGGTTTGGGCTTTAGGTTTGAAGTATAGTCATTTCCTGTTTTAACTTCCAAGATTGGTTAGAATTCTATTCCTCTATCTTTTAAGTATCTGGCGAGGATGCTAACTATTACTTTGTTGTCGCTGGAAAGTAGGAGGGTTATGTTTGTCGGAAGGGGGAAGCCGTTCTTGGCAAGATCTTTCATCATTTGGTCCTGGAGTTGTTGGTAATTATCGCATGAAAAAATTATGTGATTGATGTCTCCTATTGAATGGTCTGAGCAGTCGCAGTATGGGGAATCTCTCAACCCTATTCGGTGTAGGTGGCTGGGGAAGTTACCGTGGTTAAATCGGGCTCTCGATATCGTAGTGATTAATCGTCTGCTACTGTTCCAATTGTAGAACCAAGGTTTTGGAGATATGTTCGGTTGAATGGTTGCATAATATGAGGCTTTGATTTTTGAAGAGATCGTCCAAACACAACTTTAAATCATTTACGTAATCTTACATTACTTTCTTTTAGCAGTAGAAGTTGAAGGACTTATTAATTTAGAGCAAATGGTATTAATGAATACACCAGATTTTGACCATCGCGTAGTAATCGTGGAAAAGATCTACTGACGAACCATTGAAAGAAACTATAAACACGAAAGTATGTGTAATCTGTTAATATAATATATTTTGAATTTATTGAATACATACTTTAGAATCCTATTATTATCAAATAATTTAGGCTGTTCATTAAAATTAAATATTCATTAGTTGTTAATATATTCTCTGATCTGCTCGGTCCCTGGATTAACTAACGTTATTATATATATACCAAATTTCAAGTCTCACCCTCAGGTTTCAATCTAATAAATTTCTAATTTAGATTTTTCTAGACTATCGAAATCAATTACATTATACAAATTTGAGTTTTCGTCATGACTCAACAGACAAAAAAATGGGTAGAGTTTTAAAGATGTTTTGGTTACAGGATCTTCTGAACATTAGTTCCAAATAATTTTTTCTTAGTAAGTTGTTCAATCTATAGACAAAGTACTTTTTCGGTTTTATAACAGAATATACAAGAATATGGTTGGAGTATCGATAACGGTGCGGCAAGAATATGATTGCGCGAAAGAAAAGATGAGCCAGTTGGCCTGTATCTTAAGAATGGTGTGGACGTTGTACGCGCGGGAGAAAAATGGCGTGAGTGAATCTGCAGCTTAAGTTTAGCACGAATGCTGTTCTCGCGTGTTTTAGGTATTACGATGCAGCACATCTGGTGAAATGTCCGCTAAGCATAGAAAGTACTTTGAGTGCAAAGGGGGAAATAAACTTTCCGTGGCTATAAACTGTCTTCGAGTGTAAAGTGAGTGACAGAATGAAATTTTTAACAGTGATATGGCTCACGGGCGTTGAACTCAGAACTCCCAATTTTTTGAACTGTGCAATCTTCAGAGACGGAGGCCAGTCAATTAGTCTTTAATTAATTGTAGTCTTCCTTAGCAAACTTTGTACAAGTCTATTCGTTTCTATTAATAAAAGTGTGTACTGTGGGTGTTATAACACGTTGTTGTTTCTTTGTGTCTATTGTAGCGGATTGGTTGGTTGGGCAGATTATTTGCTTACCTTGAACGATTTATAATCTCCACCTTCCACTACTTTATGAAAATCACATATATTAATTTCATGAAACAGAGGTGAAACCATTACTTCTGTTATTAATATTTGAAAAGATCCTAAAATATTGGTTTATTTGGTACTCATTACTGCATACAGACAGAGGTATATTTACCATTTATCTTAAACATCTGTCTATGCAAAATAAAGTTCTACACAATACCTCGTCTTACAAGTGCAACATAGCAAACAAACAATTATCGTTGATTGAAGTTAAGAAATGGCAATACATGTACATTACAAAGAGTTACAAATTCCATATGCAACTGAAGCATAAACTCTCTTGTATATAACGAGAGCGATTCTTGTATGACAATTATAACAAGAAAACCTCAGATTTAACTGGATTACATAGGGCCCCAGGGAGTTAATTTGTTCCCACAAATAATATTTATCGAAAGTTTCCAAACATGGAAGTCAGTCATTCAATTCAAACTGGATAAAGAAATCCAAAGAGCACTCGGCTTTTAGACACAACTAGCTCAGGAATGTCCGGCGGCATAAGAACTCACACTCATCAGGCCGTTAAAGGGCTATCTCAATGATTCGTCTGAGTACACACTGTTTCTGGAGGTATAATTACCGTGTCTGTCTGGAAGCATGCAGCGTCGCAACAAGAGCGTTAACGTCTCTCAAACAGCGCACCTGTCCACTGTCCACTGGACAGTGTCCAGGTATGGTAAGGCACTTGTCACGTCAACCAGAACAAATGACAACCTCGACGGGACTTGGCACTCAATCACCCAAGCTTCCAGAATGGAACCATCAATACTGCTCTGGCAAGCAGTAGCCAGGGCGATAGTCCCAGCACAAGTGACCTCTTCTCGCCTCTCAGAGCTCGTCTCATGAAAAACACAAAATTTGTAATATTTCCAACCACGTGAGGAAATAAAAACATCGGATCGGCTTCGCAAAAATCTCCCCTCTATGCTGGCTAATACATTGCCTCTTATTTGCTAAGAGTCTTCGGGTTTTGTCGGGATTGTTCGGGGGGCTATGCAGACATCAATTTTCTCACGACACCAAGCGAACGCCCATTGAAGGATTCCATCCGAAAAATTCCCAGCGTCCAGACTTTCTCACAGGTATCAGTGCCAGAGATAATCCCCTCATTGTCTCGAACTACGGGACTCTTCCGGCTGAGTCAGACTGTCGCCCACGCTAACACAACCCTTAGCTCAGCACGGATTTCTGTCTCCAACTCAAGAAAAGAATATCTACTTATTTCCGATGTTTCTTATAACAAACAACAATTAATTTAAATTGTACGAGTCATCTTGTTACACTATACACTATTAACCTTTACAATATTAAGCCGAATTGATTGGAAGAACTTTCAGTACCGTATTAGCTACTAATTTAATACGAGGACGAGTCAAATGAAAACCTTAAATATATATTTTTTTATATTATTTATTGTGCAGAAGTGGTACAAAGCTGTATCACTTTTAAACATAATATACCCCCACGCTCAACGCAAGTCCTCCAGCGCTTACAAAGTGCGTAATTCCTTTAGAAAAAAATTCTTTTGGTAGTCCGCGCAACCACTCATGCACCGCATGGCTTAACTCTTCATCAGAACGGAACTTCTTTCCTCCCATTGCTTCTTTGAGTTGTCCAAACATATAGAAATCACTTGCGGAAAGGTCTGGTGCGTATGGTGGATGAGGAAGGCACTCAAAATGCCGGTCTGTAATTGTTGCAACTGTTGTACGGGCAGTGTGGGGCCTTGCATTGTCATGTTGCAAAAGGACACCTGATGACAGCAATCCACATCGCTTTGATTTGATTGCAGGCCGAAGATGATTTTTTAGGAGATCTGTGTATGATGCATTGGTGACAGTGGTCCCTCTAGGCATGTAATGCTCCAAAATGACGGCTTTTTCGTCCCAAAAGAGAGTCAGTATAACCTTCCCTGCTAATCGTTCTGTTCGAAACTTCTTTGGTTTTGGTGATTACAAATGGCGCCATTCCTTGCTCGCTCTCTTCGTTTCCGGTTGGTGGAAGTGAACCCAGGTTTCGTCCCCAGTAACAATTCTTGCAAGGAAGCCATCTCCTTCTCGTTCAAAGCGCCGAAGAAGTTCTTCACAAGCATCAACACGTCATTCTCTCATTTCAGGAGTCAGCTGCCGTGGCACCCATCATGCAGACACTTTGTGAAACTGGAGCACATCATGCACAATGTGGGTTGCTGAACCATGACTAATCTTTAAACATGCTGCAATTTCATTCAGTGTCACTCGGCGGTTTTCCATCACTATGGCTTCAACTGCTGCAATGTTCTGTGGAGTTACAACTCGTTGTGCCTGGCCTGGACGAGGAGCATCTTCTACTGAAGTCACACTATTTGCGAACTTCCTACTCCATCGTAGACTTGCTGCTGTGACAAACATGCATCACCGTAATGAACCTTCATTCTTCGATGAATTTTAATAGATTTCACACCTTCAGTGCTCAAAAACCGAATAACAGAACGCTGTTCTTCCCTGGTGCAAGTCTCAAGTGGGGCAGCCATATTTATACTGATACTGCGACGGTACTTGTGCATCTGCACTATGCTGCCACCTACAGGCCATTCTGCACGCTGCGTGTAGCACGCTTACCAACTAACAGGATAACGGCGCAAAATTTCGATTTTTTTATTACAAATTTAAGGTTTTCATTTGACTCACCCTCGTATTTCTTGGCCCGTGTACAGTGACGAAAGAAGTGTATCTTCAATTAGTACTAGTATTACGCCGAGGACTGAAATTAAACCAACCACCAGTCAGCGTGATACCATAACAAGCACAGATGGTGATTGCTATTGTGATGTCACACATTACAGTCGTGTGCAGATACAGTAAGTCGCACCACGTAAGTTTGCTAACGGATTTGTGAGGCTGCAGCTAGATGCAGACAGGTAGCTGTCGCCCAAGGAATGTGGCTACCCTTCGTATATACCCTAATCCGCTGGACCGCTAAGCGGAAGGGTGGCGGGACTCACTCGCTGGGAGGGGAGAGGTGTGTACCTCGTGACTGTACGCACGGACAGTGCGGATGTAATACGCGAGTGTGAATGTGAGTTCGCGCTTCTGCTGGAAGAGTCTTTCCAGTCCGTATCTCCAGGGAGCAGGTTCGACGCCAGACTGCGTCGACATCTACACGTCCTAGCTGCTTGAGGGGCCACTTTACGTCGGTGCAGCGTCGATCGTGCGGCCAAGAAGAAGCGCCACCACGGACCTGACCGCAGTTGCCATCGCAAGAAGCCCGCAGCTGCCGTCGCAGGAGCAACAATACGGTATTGTGTGTGTTGAGTTCGTTCACCTACCGCGCCCACAAACCCAGTAAACGACCCTGATGAACAATAATGTATACTTGTCAATTCATGTTATCAAATCACATCTCTTAATCACGTCAAATTAATCAATCCATATACGTGATCTAATAAACAGTAATTTTAAATGGTGCCTTGATGATTAATTCACATCCCTCATGCACAACATTAATTGATGAATTTATAATAAATAAAATTAACCATCTATTTCTGATGTCGCAATTAGTGTGACACTTCACTATATTGCACAACGCTTTTATACTTTAATGACCTAGGATGAATGAAAAATTAATGACTCGGTTCGACATCTAACGGTAATATAAAATTTGTTGGAATGATATTGATTTATATTCAGTAGGTTTTACTTACACTAACATCGTAAATTACGCTATCGTAAATCTATTTGTTTGTTATAAAAGTTTACATGCTGTTCGATACTGTCACGTATATTGTCGTATTGTACCGATGGAGAACGTCTAATGCACTGCTTTGTGGATGCGGCTTGGCGATGAGGCATCGCTGCTGACAGCGCGCCCAGCAGGTAGTCTAGCCCGCGGCGCGCGTTCAATTCCGTTTGTTAGAGAGGCGGGCGGGGCGCGCGTTGACGCGGCACTAAGCAGACTGCCAGGCGGGAACGTCGCCATTAGCCCGAACGTTCCTCCGATGAGCAAATGTGCCGTAAGCGACGATTAGGGTTAAGTGCGCGCGCCTACGCGGCACAGCGTATGGCTGGGGAGGAATGCGGAGCCGAAGCAGCTATCTCGATTACGCAGCAGCCCCCGGGTGGATCGGAAAGCGGGCGGAGGAAAAGCTCTTAAATGTTACCGAAGGCTGCAGATCCACTGAGAGGAGGAATAGCCTGCAGTATGCCTCCGTCTACTGTCACCAAACTGGAAGAAAGAATACATAGCTCAGTCTCCTATCCGTGGGACGCCTCAACAAATGCCCCACAAATTTTTCATTCGCGTATAATATTTTCGAAGAGGAGTCGGAATGTACTGTTTATTTAATCAATTTTTTCTGAGAGATCTCTGAAACCATTAAATATTTTCAATTATAAATTGGAGGGGCGATTATTTTAGTTTGTAAATACAAATCAATCGGAAGAATATGGTATGAAATCCGTATGCAGTAAGGAAATGAAGGTAAACAAACTTTCTTGAACTTTACTATATCATCCTTTGATAAATGTGTTCCTTAAATAGTCGCTGCTTAATAGAATTGGTTGCTGGTATCCTGCAAATACAATAACTGAGAGAAATAACTTATTTCAGTTTGGTACTTTGAAGATGGCAAAAGTTCTTAATCTAACTGGAATTAATTTTATTCGTTTCATTTTGATAAATCTAGTGATAACTTCAAGATAATTATGTTTCAGTATTTAATCCGAATATACGTGGTTATGCACTTACTACTGAAATATTACGAACTTACTTGCCAAATTGAAAAGGATTCCTCCCCAAAGAGTGGCTGTGTTGTTTGGAACAGGGATTCAGTGCATTGTCTGATAATTTATTTTCAAATCAAGCAAGAGAAATTAATGACTTCCTAAATGCAAATCAACGTGTGATAAATTATATTTCTGATTTAGCACTTTGTTTTTACTCCATACATTTTTATTCTAAATTACACAAAACAATTTTTTTAATGTATATCAAAAAAAAAAAATAATAATTAAAAAAAATGGCTACCAGTGTAATATTACTTGCTGTTTACATTTTGTATCTTCTGCTCAAAATTAAGAGTTAAGAGAAATTACTGACTTCCTAAATGCAAATCAACGTGTGATAAATTATATTTCTTAGCCCTTTGTTTTTACTCCATACATTTTTGTTCTAGATTACACAAAACAAATTTTTTAATGTATATCAAAACAAAAAAATTAAAAAATGGCAACAGTGTAATATTACTTGCTGTTTACATTTTGTATCTTCTGCTCAAAGTTAAAAGAACTCATCTGGATCTATACACTGCAATTCACAAAACTGCGACTAACTGAGCATTATTTCGCCTAAAAGTTTCTTTTTTACATCGTATTCCAATGCTCAATTTTATTAGTGAACAATAAATATATGCAGAAATCAATACGAAACCGTATTTCCTAGATCATATCTACCACGTAATTTGGAACCATGTTAGGGACGGTAGATATTCGGCGTACCTAAAATCACTAATTAACTTCTAGAAAATGTAAGATACCTACCTAGAACACAGACATAACCAATAGAATATTTGTGAATGAGGCTGATTATAGAGAAATGTAAAAAAACTTTATAAGAAATTGATATTGTTACCACCATGGAATTCTCGCTTGGTGACATAGCTAACAGATATATTGGCGTGATGTTTTGCTAATGGATTAAGATCCATTTATGGCTCGATAATGCGAATTACCTCCATCGGCCAGTTTTCTTGTACCGAAGAAATGAGTCGAATAGAAGTGACACAGGCCTAATTAATTATGTTAGGACTGGTCAGATCATTTTTTATTTATTTTTTGCGGCTTTACGCCTCGTCGACGGCTAAGGTCATTAGAGGCTGGATAGGACGGGGAACAAGGAACGGGAAGGAATACGGCCATGGCCTTTTTGAAGGAAGCATCCCGGCATTCGTCCGGAGTGATTTGGGGAACCCAAATCTGAATGCCCGGAAGGGGATTCAAACCCGCTTCCTCCCAAATGCGAGGCCAGAATGTTAACCGTTCACCCAGTACATTCGGTGGGTCAGATAATGGCAAGTAGTGTTGTATAATTGCATATCCCTGAATTTTATACCGAAGGCATAGATTGTATCAAAAGTATCTACATTATGCGTATGGAGTGCATGAGACACTGTTGGTTCACCTGCCTGTCCTGCCTGTTTGAATCATGAAACCGTGAAGACTTCTTTGTATTTTATGGAATAATAGGTCTGAATTAGTCAACACCGAATGCCACCATCACCCAGATTCCATCTCCTACGCACAATCCGTAATAGACCCTTTATAGAACACGAATTTTTCTCAGTAGTCTAAAAATATACGTTTTAGAGATGGGGAGAAAATACATTGGATGTAGTCTTCTCGGGAGACTAGCCGAGTGAGTAAGATGTTTCCACACGATATTTCGGCGATCTCAGACTCCGTCGCCATCTTCTGGTGAAGTGCCGGATCCGTCAGAGGGCTGGTCCTTATAGCCTCTGTATGCGCGCACGCCACCACGCGCGCATTCAGAGGCTATAAGAACCAGCCCTCTGACGGATCCGGCACTTCACCAGAAGATGGCGACGGAGTCTGAGATCGCCGAAATATCGTGTGGAAACATCTTACTCACTCGGCTAGTCTCCCGAGAAGACTACATCCATTCTCAACGCCGAGAAAGACTTCGTTCCTAGATAAATACATTGACTATCCTACATCTTTATTTGCCCTAGTGTGACTTTTCAAGGAGTCTGCCTGATTGTTAAGGAGCGTCAATAAACTAAACGGCTCCATATTGGCCTCTTTTGAATTCGTACCTCCACCCACGTAGCCTGACGTGGCTTTTGTGTTGACATCCCTCCTCTACCCGTCCAGACTGTAATAAAAAAATATTGCATATGCAATGAAGATGGCTGATGTTGCTTTTATATAGTTTTCTATATTTATAAATGAATGAAATGCTGACACTAGCCACTCCTGCAGATGATCAGTAATTAGGAAAACCTTTTTCTCAGTTATAGTCAAGGAAAATTCTCTTCGTGAGATGTTACTAAAAAAATTCTCCTTGCTTCTTCATTAATGTTTATTCATTAATAAAATATAACAAACTAAAACCAATAAGGAGAGGTGCATTTTTTGTTTTCTTTTACTGTAATACTCTCAAATTTCTGCATTACTAAGAAATGATTCTCTTTACTGTTTAAAAAATTTCTACAGCCCATTAACGCCATTTTGGATATTGAAAACACACAGGAAAAACATTTCCGATAATGCTCGTAAAGTTTACTGTACAACGCCATTTCACACGTACTATGAAGTTAAAATAACACTATAACGACTATTATAAAAGTTCACCTGATAGGACGAAATTAGGATTAGTTCAAATGAGACAGCATCGTGCGACCCGAACACTATGACTTCAAGTCACACGTGTGGACATCACTGTCAGTATACAGACTATCTGCAAATACGAAGATAAATAAGTGACGGAAATAAATTTCCACTTGCTATTGTGTATTCTGTATCCTATTATAACTGTGACAAATACGTAAAATGAATGAAAAGCTAAGTAGCATTGCTCCAATCTCCCGCTCCCCCACGTAGCACAGCATAGCTTTCTACGAAACCACATCCCCCCCCCCCTTGACCCAGCTACGTATTTTATCGACCTTCCTTACTTTATGTTGTTTATGGTGATAGGATATTAACTTTCTGTAACTGTTACACAACTCGTGTTATTAAAGTTATGGAGGAAGTGGTCGGATGGTTACACTAAGGCTGTTGGTAATAACCCGGTACTGATTGTGCAGTGTGAAACGTTCTCCTTGTTTATCCTTGTTGTATCAGCAGGAACTGGTAGGCCGGAGCTGCTGACCTCAATGCAGAGGCGAGAGGACAAACACACAGCGCTTTCCGCGCCACCACTCGAGTGCGGCTCGTAAATTCGGGGCCACTAATGTTCCTGGCTGCGGGCCGCTTCTTTGTAGCGCGGCTTCCGCAATAAGAGCCGTCCTCCCTGGCGTACTTTACATGTGATTTGTAGGGCCGCACCCCGCCCAGACCACACCGCACCCCTTCGTATAATGTTCCACCCCGCTGTAACCACCGACACCCACACTCCGCCCTCTTTTTCTTCCTTGCCTTTCTCCCACTTTCCCCCTCGGTTTTCTTTGCTTCTATTTTTTTTTCGGCAACGAAACGCCGACGATTTTACTGCCGTCGCTTTCGTCGAGACGCAGGAAATGGCCACTACAAAATAATTAAGGCGACCCTACTCGTCGTTCAGGCCGCTACTGTGCTCCGCGTCCGACTGAAATAATTTGCGCCAGTTATCGATTACGGCGCGAGAGTTCGGCCGCGTTCAGGTGGTTGCGACGTAAGGACAGCTAGGTGGGTGATACATGCAGCTGTTACTGCATTTCTGGAGATAAGAGAAATTAAGGACCAACCTTTTAGTCCCAAGAGTAATGGAGAAGAAGGAGAGATGTCGACCCGTCACATCTGGAAATAAAATAAAAAAGTAACTCGTATTATTTTTTCTTAACAACAAGAGATAACAGGTGCCTACCAATCAAAAATACGCACTCAACCTACAACTCTATAAAACTGTACTGGAAATCACAACAGGAATTTTAAAAAAATTACGTGAAAAATTTAATGGTGAGACCCTCAATATATCGACAGCAGAAGGAATTAGTGGCTGAAAACAAAACAGATAGGTACAGGACGAGATAAAGGATTTTATTTTGTTCATTCATTAGTGTAAAAGACGTGACCAGCAGAACCGATGAATACTTGACATACTACATTGTTCGTAAAAAGTGTAACATCGAGCAGAAATTATACCAAACACAGTAAATTAAATATAAAAATGGGATCGGATGCAATAGGAGAAATAAGTGAATTCTACTACTTGGGTAGGAAAATTACAACTCATGGTCGACGCAAGAATGATGTTAAAAGCAGAATAGCACTAGCAAAAGAGCCTTCATGAAAAATAGAAATTTTTTACTTTCAAATATTGATCTGGGGCATAGAAAGATTTTTTTTTTTTTTTTTTTTTTTTTTTTTTTTTGTAACTGCTTTACGTCTCTCTTTAACATCGAGGTCTTTAGAGACGGGAAAGGATGGGGGTCAAGGATGGGGGCAACTAATGGGAAGGAATTCTTTTTAAAACTCTATGTGTGGAACACAGCACTTTATGGTAGCGAAACATGCACTTTAGGAATACTAGAAAGAAAGAAAACTGAAGCATTTTAAATGCAGTGCTCCAGAAGAATTTTGAAAATTAAATGGACAGACAAAGTACGAAATGAACGAGGTTTGGAAATGACGGGTGAGGAAAGAAGTTTGTGGAAGAAGCTTCCAGAAAGAGGAGACAGGATGGTACGTCATACTTTGAGACAGGCTGGATTGGTTAATTGTTAGCGAAGGGAACAGTCGAAAGTAAGAACTGTAGAGGAAGACAGAGATCGGAATATGTCAAGCAGATAATTGAGGAGGTTGGTTGTAAGGGGTACGTAGAGATGAAAAAGTTAGCACAAGATATGAATGGATGGAGAATTGCATCAAACTAGTCAAACGAATGATGACAGAAAAATAAATCCAGAAGGATGGGCTGAATCACTCCAAAATCGGAGGATTGCTGAGAGGTAAATGTAGTGTTTTCGGACAACTCCTGCTTCAACTTGTCCTATAGTAATGGTCGTGAACATCTTAGACACTACAGAGGTGAGCCCAATAGGGCTGGCTGTTTAGCGGCATACCGGGCAAACGTCAAGTGTGACGGTTTGCGGCCACTTACGATATAATATGCAGACTCGCCTCACACGCATTGAGGGAAATCTGAATAGCAATCGTTGCATCAAGGAGGTTTTAGAGCCCGAGGCGCTGCCTCAACTACCAGCAGCTCCACATGCCACATTTCAGCAAGATAATGGCTGTGATGAGAAGTGTACATGGCTTCTTCTAAGAACGACGGGTACTATTGCTTCCCTTGCCTGCAGGTTCACCTAACATGTTGAATTTGTGGCTGCCTTACACCATGTATATTTTTGATACGAGTATTAATGAAGTACACAGAGTTCTTTCATTTAAAACGAGAGCAACAACAATTTATCAAAATGGTAACAAAGCTTGAGCGCTTTCAGGTTTTAAAGACTTTAACTCCAAATGCATTTGATTTACTTGGAAAATAGTGAAACCAAGAATGTAGTGTTTGCAGTTGCTCTGGCAGAAGTAATCACTGTGGAAGAGTTTTTATGAATGAAATATACTATTGTTATCAGAGATTTATAATCTATAAAAATATTGTAATATGTTTGGTTACTACTTTGTTGTATTAAAATCAGCTTTCGGAATAATCATCCGAGGGAATTATCTTGTGTAAGGCGTTTAAGGACATAGTGCAGGTGTGACTCCTATTCCTCAACAACAAAACTTAGTGAAATTTACCGTTAGTCGTCATTCCTTAAGTCTGTAGTTTCATAACCGAGCGTGATGGGTTAGTAATAATGCTCTGGCCTCGCATTCGGAAGTATACGGGTACGAATCACCGTGCGGCTATTCAGATTTATGTTTTCCAATATCTTTCCAAAGCACCAGAGACGAATTTCGCGATTGTTCCTTCAAAAATGTCATGGCCAAATTCCTTCCCGTTCCTTCCCGCCAGTCCTCTCCCGCCTCAAATGATCTTGAAATCGATGAGGTGTAAAAACATAAGAAAAAATGTAATTTAATTACACCTCATAAATGCCTAAAACAATGCTGATTGGAATCCACAAGGATATAGAAAACGATGGTGACTGAGCAACACTTACTATCCCAATGTTGGGGATTAAGCTCTGAAAGTTTCTAAGCTTCGGAACTAAAAATCTTAGTTGGAGATTAAAATATATTATGGAAGCTTTCATTGGATTCGCAATGCTGAACAGGGAGTGAAGGGAATTTTCAAGTCACAATTAACATAAGAAGGCTTTTACATTAATATAATGTGTGTATGCCACAGAGAGGAAAGAATAACATGAACCCAACATTTAATCACAGCCACCAATTGAAAATGCCGTTCTGGAACTGATGACCAATTTGATGTGAGACTAACATGCAAGCCACTACAGCCTACGTGCCTTAAAATATCACTTTGAAATTTTTTTTTATCAATGTGAGGATATAAGGTATATAGTTGGGGTGAATATTACTTTCTGATTAAATTATTTTATGAAATGAAAGTATTCACAAACGTAAATAATTAATAATAGTTATCTCTCTGCAACTGTTTCTTGATTTTACTAACAGAGGAGCCTTCTTCCATCTCGTATTGATGAGAAATAGGTTTCACATTACCTTTGCTATGCATGCAGTCACACCAAGCACATTTTGCATTCCAGTGCAGCTGCACCTAAAACGAATAACTCTCCACAGTAACCTGTAAAATAATGCACATACTTATCCTCTGCCCGATATTCAGTCTCACATATAAACTACGTCTTCCACCGATGGACGAATTACAACTCTGCTTATTCTTTCAATCACTATTTCAAAAACAACACTAGTATATATAATCTTATATACTTTTTTTGGTGACACTACATGTTTGCCCCTTCACACTTAACCTAAATCGATAAATTAGGTGTCATTTTGAAGTTTAAATTCTCAGCTTTGGCAACATCATTATTAAAAAAGTAATTTTTCGAAATTAAACCTGTAAATGGCAAAATTATGAACAATCAACTTCACGAGTATGTGATAGTTCAGAATAAAGTTTCTAGGCTTCGCTGCTATCAATAAGGAGTGATCGGATTACCGCTAGGAGAAGCATCGAAAATCACAGAGACATTGTGAATGTTTTGCTACCTACCTAACTCAGTTAACAAATAAACAGTTGCTTGTTCTTATTTCATTCTACTACAAACAATCAACTTTACCATTCATCTTATATCATTCATGAAAGTTTCGCTCGCGCCAGCTAGTAACTCAATAATTCTTTATGTTTCATTCACATGACATTTTCTTTCCTCTTATCTTTCGTTCCCGAATACTGCTTTATATTACTCTTTGATTGCTCATCGATATCGACTGCCAATATTATTTGTAGGTTGGTACCATCTTTTAAAATAATCAAGTATCAATTACCATTACATTACCTGACATACAATAGTTTTTCTGTCTTTACTGAGGCTCCCTAACAACCGTCAATGCTATTTGTATGTTATTATCTTCTTCTACAATAATTAGGTATCAATTACCTTTACATTCCATAGCATACAATACTTTTTTTGTCTTTACTGAGGCTCCCTAACAACCGTCAATATTATTTGTATGTTGTTATCTTCTTTTACAATAATCAAGTGTCAATTACCTTTACATTCCCTAGCATACAATACATTTCTGTCTTTACTGAGGCTCCCTAACAACCGTCAATATTATTTGTATGTTCTTATCCTCTTTTACAATAATCAAGTATCAATTTCCTTTACATTCCCTAGCATACAATACTTTTTCTGTCTTTACTGAGGCTCCCTAACAACCGTCAATATTATTTGTATGTTGTTATCTTCTTTTACAATAATTAATTATCAATTACCTTTACATTCCCTAGCATATAATACATCTTTGTCTGCATTGAGTATAAGTAATTCCAAATCTGATGCCCGTTCAATGCATGCTATTTTGTACTAATCGACGCGAAATTGTAACTGGACGTGAGGGATCTGTCGGTGGCAACTTCGATTTGGTCTGAATGGTGTGACGTTCATTGAACCTCTGCGGTGGACGGCCGTGCCCGCGGCATTCAGACTTGGCAAGGTGGCGGCGACGACCATTCCAGGGGGACGACGAGAGCCAGGTCGCGCGCACTTGTTCGCCGACACAAGTTTGGAACGACGCAACCGGCGCGTGACATAAAACCGCGCGGGGACTGCTGAATGCGGCGGCCGGACCGCAATCAGCGGAGTGCTCGCATACACTCCCACGCGGCCACGCCTTTTCAGCGGAAGGAGCTAACCGCCGGGGCATGCACAGTGCTCGCTTCCCGGTCGGTCTGATGCAGAGTGGCGCATCGATCGTACAACCTGCCAGCCCGTGCGTGCACCTGTACAAGGGCTCGTGTCGAATCCGAACGAAATCGCTGGGAACGCTGCATCCGAGAAGCGATGCTATTCTCACTGCTGAATACCAGCACGGTTGTTTTCAAAGCAACGTTAAATCGATGGTTTTCAATACAGATTAGAAGTTAAGTAGCCAAACGTATAGATTCAGAAAATATTCAGCTGCTCCTATGCTTTCATAGTGTACAGTTAGTCGATGCTTCCAGCGTAAGGGCTAGCGAGCTGGTGTCACATTGTAAGGGTCACCAGTTCGAGTCTGGCTGAGGGGATAGGGGGTTTTATTAAGTGTTGTGTCTGTTTTGTGTTGTCCATACTGGAGAATAAATTATAATATCGACAATATAGTACCTATACAGTTGAAGAAACAAAAACGTAGTTACAGTTGGCAGTATGGCTGATGTGACCATAAGCCAAGTGGTCAAGATGTCTGTTTAGAGACAGAAAACTTCTCTATTTTGGCACCTCTGGCACAGCATGATGTGTAATGTGTAAAACGCCGGAACACCTCTGTGGCTCGGATTACATGTTAAACTGCATGTCTCTTATACCCGTTAGGATCACCAGGCTACGCTAGGCGGCTAAGATAAGGAACGGATTGCGCAGCCGAGTAGAATCCCCGTCACCATGTCGTTACCACCTCAATACCTTATGTTGATAGCGACGCAATATATCAGAAGTAGTTCGTCATGAGATCATGATTTGTCAATATTGCTGGAGACAGATAGGTGCTCTTCATTTCAAATTAGCCTTCGCTTATGGACTTTCTGCCCCTTGAAACTGTCTAATATAACACTCTATACACTAGTCCAGAGGCGGCTAAGCGACTATCAAGTCGGATGACGGGAATGTGATTCAGGAGCCATTTCTTCTATGAGATACAGCAGTGCTTAAAGCACTTGCCCTAATAGAATAGGCACCTCCGTGCTAGAGGACTGATAAAAAGTAGATTGTTTGCATGGGGCTCATTCCAAAGCTGATTTTATAGGCTTCAGTTGATGCCCATAGTAGGCTGACTTGGATCAGTTATTAATTCTGTACGTTCAGCTTGCGCTGTTTTAGGTCGTTGGACTCAGGAGGAAAATTGGCGGTAACATGATACATATTACCAGCTGGACTCAGCGTGATTATAAGTAAATCTTTCATTGATGCCTACGTAAAGAGCAATTAAATGTAGTTATAACGATATAAGGAAACGATGCTACGTTGTTTTATACAGTTTGGATATTTGGGAAAGATAGCTGTAATCCTTCGCTTTACCATTTTAAGTGACTGACTACGGTTACATTATTCTAGTAACCTAAGTGGCTTAAGTGCTGCTTACAGCAGTCGTTGGTACAAGAGCTTGAAGATTAGTTATACATCTGTAATTTTAATTTTGGGCTTTTTCGTACTCGTAACATCTATCACCTACTCAGAAATTATATCAACCTTCGGAAGTTCGATTATAGAGAACACTTTTTTTTTTTTTTTTTTTTTTTTTTGCAAATATCGTATAGCTGATTACTTTGTACCTCGACTCTAACACAGGTAAATTACAATATATGCACCCAGTAACACTGAAGCACAACGAATTTGTTGGATTTTTTACTTGGCTCCATAATAATTAATTAAAATCACAAATAATATCATAAGTTGAGTCATGTATACATGTGAAGGTGGTCCATTAAGTTCCAGTCCACGATTATAAATTATCTTATGCGATGTGTTTTGTAACTGTACTATAACGGTACAGAGAATTCCGTTAGGAAGATAAATTTTTGAGTAGGATGTGGTGATAGACTCTTCATCAAGTTTCGTAGTGTATTGATACCACTGGAATCTGTGGGCAACGTACCAAAATTTCATCCCATCCAATACAAGTAAATCTACGTTATTTATTTGGCCACAAAGCATTTAAAAATTTCATAACCTGATTTAAATAGGTACTCTCGAAACTAATCTAAAGATTGAATCCACAGAGGGTTAAAATATAAAGCTGTACACTACTAACAGCTCAGATTTAATCCAGTTAATACACATTTTTGCATA
>JARYHS010008074.1:142787700-142863956 GCA_031002005.1 Vandiemenella viatica
AATGCGCATTTATCCCCAGTATTTAATAAATCCCAATGCTGTAAAGATCATGAAGTAATAGTGTCAAAACAACTAACAGCATTGTAGAAAACGGGAAAAACGGTACTTTAAGAACTCCCTGTCTTTAAGCCCAAATCTAAATTAACTTTAATTACTTATACCAGTTATAAAAGAATTTATTTTTGTCCTACGATAATAATCTGGATGTAAATTTTTTAGTGACAATGGTCATTTAATTTGTTGCGGTGCTATTATTTAGTTCTACGCGATTAACTCTCATTTATTTATATAGTGCATAATCATTATCGTCCACCTACAAAGAGAGCAAAAATTCCTCTTGTAAAAAATTTCTTTCTGAAACGCGATGATCGTTCTACTGTGAAATAATTATTTTGGACACATGTGTGTCTTTTGAAAAGGGACAGATGATATGATTTCGGCGCGGCTTGAAACCTGTGTAGATTTTCGTCAGTTCGGCCGCCGCAAATCTTTCATGCTTACGTTGGCTATTAGTTACGAAACATTGGGTAGTTTCGCAGATCTTTTTCGTATTTCCTGACGCAGTTAGGAAAGAATCATGGATACCTTATACTCATAAGCAATGTGCAGTTTTGATACGCTTAAAAAGAAAATACAAGTAATGATAAATTTCAAAATTAAAAAAAAAAAAAAAATAAGAACTACTTGTATTTGAACTCGGAACCGCTTGCTCAGCAGCCCGGAACGCTAACCATAGGACCACTGGACGCTCGGTGCTACTTTCCTCGTATAGGTGTATACAACGCAGCGAAGTAAGACTGTTTCATTCAATCCATCTTGGAGAGAGACAGTTCCGAAATAATTTCTTGTTTCTGTTGTTTCGTAGTACTAAAAATTCTACCTAATGGAACATGATTATCCCTTGGTTTGTGGACTGACCTGATATATGAGTGAAATATTATCCGAAGGAATTATCAAAATGAGTATAACAATCTTATCGTTATTGTTTTATGGTAATCAACTGTAGTAATATATAGCATTGAGCCTGTTTCCTGCCTCACTTTAATGCAACCCCCTTTATTACAACTTGTGGGATACGTTTCAAGATCTGAATTTTGGTAAAGTATTATAGAAATATAATGGAAGGTTGATGAACTGTTCTGCCAATAAGAATCGTCAGTGGGAGGAGCTTAATTCCTACCTGTTAGCCAATTGTTTCCTGCATTGACTTAAGGAAATGAAAAATCTGCAGTATAGATGGCTCTGAATAAAATATCCACCAATGAAATTGCGAGGAGGCGGAGCCAGTATTGCGTTCCTGTTGCCTGGGATGACATTGATGCCAGATTGTGCAAAATAAGAGTGATAGAATATTTCAGCAGCGGCCAAAAGTAATGTCAAAGACTGTACCTCTGGATAGTGTTTTGAAAACACGATATTTCCACGACTAGCTCCTTCCTCTTCATCAGGTGTGGAGGCATCTGCACAACAGTCGACCTGTGCCGATGAAGACGACGGAGCTAGTCGTCGATATATCATGTTTTCAAAACACTATCCGGCAGTACACCCGTGAAGACTTCATTTCAAGCATACGCCGGGAAAGTCTTCGTTCTTACATTCCTGTCCGTGTTTAATACCAACGTCTAATAATACTTCTGAGTTCTTCAAGATCAAGAGATTTTATTCACCCAAAGGGTGGAACACAGGACAATATCGTACTTGGTCAGATCTGGTCAACCTGTTATAATCTTTGAGCCTAAAAACTGGAGCTATTCTAGATCCGTGACGATAAGCAAAAACTGTCATGGGATTATACTAAGCTTTTCTACAATCTGGTATAACTTGAAAATTTATTCAAGTGATTTTCACGGGGTTTTCACTGTTTCATTCACAAGTTTTAAACAGTCTGATTAAAAATATGTTATGGTTAAATCTTCCATAATTAACATATATTTAGTGATTTTATTCGACATTTCTACAACATTTTGCTACATATTCTGTGTACGCTGCATGTCAGGCTGCGTATGATTAGATTCTGAAAATGGCATGGGTAAATCTGATGAAACTTGGAACACTTTTCCTGAGAGGGAGGCTAAAAATACGGTGAAGAGTTTCTTATGTTTCGGAAACGACTGGGGCTAAACTGACTGAGCTTAGTACGCATACTTCTCACTGGGCGACTAAGAATACGATAGGTACAGGCGTAAATCCATCTTCTCTGTCGAAGTTTTATTACAATCCAGAAATATCAGGGGCGAATTTGATGAAACTTTTTACTCACGTTTCTCATTGGTTGAATAAAAATACAGTAGGGGTATATCAAAACCAAGTCAAGCAGTACCGGATATTTTGCCAGTATTAAATATAAAGTCAACATGAGAGGAACACTAAATGTTTAAAAATCCTTTGTGAGCTTTTAACCTAAAAAATTTCTAACAATTACAAAATGTACGGAAAGTGTAATACGTGCCAAATCACGGCGGAAATAATGCGTGAATAGATATGTGCAGGTGTTTAATATTGTAGTTCTTCCTGCCTCAAGGAATAAAATGGAAGATGATAACTTGGAAAATATGTGGGTTTTTGTTTATTCCACAATTATTGCACGTTTTTGGTAAAACGATAAAAATTATTATTTTTCCTGATTCATTTTAACAACTACAAATCAAAAATTGTTTTCTAATTTTCAATGATATGTAGCCTCATAAAAATTACAAGAAACCTGTAGCGATTGCTCTGTAATTAGATGAGTGATTTTTAACGATTTTTACGCTATATTAAATTATTTTACACAATATTTTTGAATGCTGATTTTTTTGTTTCTTGTTTGCAGGTGTGTGGAGTATAAGGTTGGAAATAATTCCATGCAAGCACAGAATTGGGTTAAAATGTAATTTTGTATTTCAAAGAAGGCGAAGAACTGGGAAAAATTGAAAAGACATTTTTGTTTCACAATTAATTTTCTCTTAAAAATAAAGTACGGAAAACTAATGTTTCTTTGAAACAAAAGAAAATATTATGACATACATTTGAATTATATTACTGAAATGGTAAAAACAAAAAATCTCGTAAATTCTTTAGAAATTAATGACCCTTAAATGTATCGGTATTTGCGTAGATATTTAATTGTAATCAAATGCTAGTAATATCAATATTTTCAAAGATTGCATCCATTACTGTGCACACATCAATATAATACCTTATAAAATTTTAGTGAACGTGTAGAGTAGTATGTTCTAGCAGATCACAGCATTTAAAATGTCATTTAACTCTAAGTATAATAAGATAAGACATAAATGTCTGAAAACTGGTTTATTTTACATGAAAGAACACTGATGTACATTATAAACAGAAGCAGATGTTTTATAACTTTTACATTCAGATAAATCGACACAAGTATTTGACAAAATCATTTCTAATTTACTTCCGTGAGAGCGTTGTGGTTACCATTCGAGGAGACTTCTCTCGCCGATGGAGGAGAAATAATTCTTAGATAGCTAAAAATAAAATACAGATTTTTTATAAATAATATTTTGACAGTTATGTTTTTTAAGTATATAATTGCTTTTTAACAGTATATAAGAGAACATTTGTAATTCTGGCATAATATAAGAACACATGAAATTATATGTTACATCTCTTCAATTATTTTGATTAAAGAGATCATTTTTTGACTGTGGTTTTACCCCTCTTCGACGTCGGGAAGGAATTAGACCATGGTCTTGTGAAGGAGACATTGTCGCTTTCGTTTGGAGTGATTTCGGGAAACAATGGAAAATCGAATTGTAAATGGCCGCCCGTGGAATCGAACCAGTTACCTCCTGATTGCGAGATTAGACCGCTACTGCTCACCATCCACGCTCAGTTTTCTAAGCAGAGAAAAGCAGGCAACATCAATAGAGATTACAGTGGAACTTATTTCATCGATTGCGGACATGACAATACACAAATTATTAGAAATACAGGACTGCAGATGCTCTTTGACCGTAAGAATTCAGTACGGTCTGAAGCAGCACCGCGCTGCAATAACAACTTCTAACTGTCGAGACATGGAATCAAAAAGAACACAATACTACGTGGCTTGTAAATGCGTCCACAAAGCATCGATAGTAGTTGGTTGTAAGAGGACCAGATCAAATAAGTTGCCGACCGATCATATCCCGGACACGTTCAATGGGTGAGATGTCAGGAGAACGTGCAGGCCAGGGAAGCAATGGAACCCGTAATTCATCAAAGAAGACTTGCAGATGTGGCCACGCATTGTCCTACTGAAATATGGCAATGTAGATTGCCTGCAGGAGGGAAGGAGTCGTAGTTTCTAATACACCACATTATAGCGATTGCTGTTAAAACTGTCCTCAAAACGTAGGAAGCGACCGTCACACTTGGCTGGTGATTTATGGTCAAAGTAAGTCGACGCAATGGCATGCTTGTCAACAATCCAGCCACCAGCAGACGGCTTCGAATCGTCAAGTCAGACATGTTCGCAACCGTGACAGTGCTCCATTTGGATCCAACAGTGTAGACGAAGCTGTTCTGACGGTTACGGCCTTGCTGACAAGATGGTGATCATTCTACGCTGTGATCACATTGTGAGATTACTGTGTACGGCCCTTTTCTATACACTGGCTTCACGCACGCATCAGTGTCGTAGAAGCGCCACCCTGTACGAGCCGCAATGTCACGGCCTAAAAATCCTGTTTCCCGGAGACCAATCATTCCACCACATTCGAACCCATTGACGCGCTGATATTGCGCCCTTTGATTTCAGCAAGATATACTGGTTGGCCGATTTTATTGCCAATTTCCACTGCTTTTCGACGTCTCTTCACAGACTGAGCGTGGCGCAACATTAGCCTGTCTAATCATACAACAGAGGGTGCTGCTAGGCCTACGTGCATGCCACCTCTCTCACTTATAATAGGTGCATAGTCGTAGACATCCTTCGATTTTGGGTTGAGCTAGAACATTTTTTTATGGGTGTTGCTATTTTTAAAAACTTTAGACTTAAGGCGCTAATACGAGGCTTTGGGCTATAAACATCTGCTGAACACGTAGCCACTGCAGTTATTCCTCATTCTATTTTTGGTAAGCTCATTCTTATAAATAATTAGAGTAATTGGGATGTAACGCTGTCTCTGAATCCACAAGAAACTACATTAATTTTGACTGATCTGTTAATATGCTGGAACCAATCGTTGCTGCAAGGAATGTGCCAATTTCCCAATAAGTTTTGAACTATTTAGTCCTGAAGTATTAAAATTCAGAACATCCACAATTAGTGATGGCACTATCAACGACGTCAATTATACTCTGTATAGGATGCCATTGTCCTTACGTTTATCGTCGCATCTTTTTTTTTTTTAGGAAATTTTGTAACACGAAACTTCATACTTCCAACATGTCCCTGTGGTAATGGCAAGGAATACATCGTAAGACGGAATGGTATAAACGCTAGCAACACATTGAAACGAAACTATCCAAATATAATTCGAGCTTCATTCTCAATTAAATAAAAAAAAAGAAATATTTCTCTTCGGTGAGGCTTCAATAAAGCATTTTGATTTTAAAACTATCACATATTCGTCCGCCGTCACGCCTAAACCAGACCGATAACACTGTTCTACAAAAAAAAACTTTTTTTCTATTTCTGAAAAAATACCTTTTGTTCCTAGTAGTACTTCGAATACTGAATTCAAACCTGTTTTTAGTTTCTTTGTGTCAGGGATAGTTTACGAGTAATCACAAGTTTATTTTTTTGTTTTTGTTTCTGATATAGTGCAGAACACATTAGCTGAAACTCAAGAATCAAATCAGATTTTTATGATGTTATTAAGTTAGTCACATTAAGGGAGGTGGGGACCTAACATATAACAAAGTATACTTAGTGTATTCGCTTTGTAGCATTTATTTTGCATGAGTAATTACACAAAATTGACAAAAAATGAATCACCATATAGTAATTCTTGTCACTTTTTTCTCGTGTCGACAATCTTCTTTCTCTCGAATTATATTCCAGCAACAATCTGCTAAAATTGATGGTACCCATTTCCCTTCATAACACCTTTCTATTGTAGATATGTCTCTATGGAATCTTTCACCATGTTCATCCGATACGTCACTACAACTCTCTGTGAAGTAATACAGATGAGAGTCCATCATATGCACCTTCAGAGACATATTGCACCCAAGATCTTGATATGCTGTGATCATGTCATTCACCATTTCTTTGTAGCTGGCAGCTCTTCTTCTTCAGAGAAAGTTTTCTGACACCTTCTTGGAACACTCCCATGCTCTCTTTTCTTTAGCTGTTAACTGTGTTTCAAAATTTTTATCTTTTTGCAGCTCCTTGATTTGAGGGCCACAAATACACCTTCCTTTATTTTGGCAGTTGAAAGATGGGGAAATCTGTCAGCTAGATATGCAAATCCACTGCCTGTTGGATCCATGGCCTTTACAAACTGCTTCAATAGAACAAGCTTGATGTGAAGTGGTGGAAGTAGTATATTTTCAGGAGGAACTACCAGACTTGCACGTTGTACATTTTTTCCCCCACTTTCCATTTCCACTCAGGCCATTTCTTCTTCACATAGTGAGAATTTCTGTCACGACTATCCCACTCGCAAAGAAAACATGCATACTTTGTATAGCCTTGTTGCATTCCCAATGTTATAGCAATTACTTTGAAATCTCCACATATTTTCCATTTGTGTTCATTGTATTGTAAAGAATTTAGCATTCTCCGTAAGATTTCGTAATTCTCTTTAGTTAAGCTGGCGTAAGCAACTGGAACAGAAGGCATTTTATTTCCATTGTGGAGCAAAACACCCTTGAGACTTGTTTTGGCTGCATCTATGAAAAGTCTCCACTCCTCTGAACAGTAGGTGAAGTTCAGAACCTTCATTAGACCAGCAACGTCATTGCAAAATGTTAGTGCTTCGTCAGTTACAAAATAAGAAATAAAGGAATGTTCTCGGTGCCTAAATACATTGATTTTAGTGCTTTGGTGGAGTAGATTATACTCTTGTAACCTCGAACCAAGCAGTTGCGCCTTTTGTTTACTTAGTCCTAGATCACACACTAAATCATTTAAATCTGCTTGAGTTAGTAAATGTGGCGATGAGTCATTTGAGAACTGATACAGAGGATCATCTGCCACAGTACAAGTGATTTCTTCAACACAATTAACATCACTGTCACACTGAATTTCATCTGTAGGTCTTGAAAGTACTGAAGTCCGTCAGAATGCTCCACTGGCTTTCTCGCTGAAGGTAGATCAAGGATAAACAATGTGCCTCTTAGATTTTTTGTTAGTAAAACCCTGAATTTTGGATAGACAGAAATAACAATCAGTAACGTGGTCCTTTGGCTCTCTCCATACCATGGGCACAGCGAACAACACCACATTCTCTTTAACCTTCCACCATTCAATTAGTTTACAGTAACATGTAGCACAACAGAAATGTAGTGCCCATTCCTTATCTTGGTCTCCTACCCCTACTCCAAAGTAATGTTTATATGCTTTCTTTATGACTGCTGAAATTTTCTTCCAATTTCTTGCAAAGGTGAACATCCCACAAATGTAACAGAAGTTATCTGGCTTATATTGACAACTACGACGACGAGGCATTTTCTGAAAATTTAAAAATACCTCTTTAATAATATACCAGAACTAAATTAGTACTAGATAACAGGAGAAACACTGACGTGTAAAACCAAAGACTTAACATATCTTCAGAAGCAAACCAGCAACATACACATATATGCCTATAACGTCCCTGTTTGTGTAATGAATGAGAATATATATACATATATATACAAATTACGCCAAAAGTATCCCTGACAGCGAAATTCCGTTTCCAGATTTGAATTTCCCATGATAAATTGGTTTAGAATCACACATTTTAATATCAGAAATAGAACCCTTTATAATTGATTCCGAGAAAAATTTGTATACAGCTTAAAACAGAATCCGAATCCCGGAACATTATCACGCGCTGCACAGACGCAAACTTAGCTTTTTCGTATGTAAAGGACTGCTCAAGACCCTACTAGCATAAAAAAAAAAATAAAATAGGTGACTTCCAAATCCCTAGTCACATGCTTAATCACTGCACCATTAGAGTGTCAGAAATGTTAGGAAACTAATTACAGCTATTAATATCAATTATTTCCAATTTAACTTTGTAATATGGTGCAAGTATCCAAATTATAGGAGGCTGGCTGTATATTCAGCTATCGTGAAGCAAAACAGAACCCGAATAATTTTGGTAGAAATATTTGGACAGAAAAGAAACTTAATTTACGTAAATCTCGTATCACACTTAAAAAGTTCCAAATTTTATTGTTACCAGAAATTATTTACTTTATTACTTTCTTTCGAAAACGATAAGCCGATCTAATAGGCAGCAGTTTCTCTGTAAAAGATCTTTCCACCATTTTCAGAGAAATTTACTTTTGAGATTCGCGGAGAGATTTAAGTCTGCTACTTTTCCGGTCCATTGACTTGATTGTTTTTCCAATCGATTTCCAGCAGGATAGATGGGTGCAAAAATGAATGATCTTGCCTCAGAAAGTTAGGAAGCACACAGACGTAGGAGAGGACAGCAAGTACGAAACGTTGTTTATGACTGGGAGATGTTATCCAGCTGTACCGGAATAAATAAACAAACAGCAGCGTCACTCAACGGTTTAAGTTATTAGGCTCAGATCTTTGTCTTTCAGTTACGGATCAGTTTTGACTCATAGAACGTTCTACAAATGTAGAATACATATAAATAACGTCATCATTCTGTGTGCGTACGTGTTCTGATATTAGATCAACCATCGATGCTCATTTCGTTCTAATACGGAGTGAAACTTTCCACTCGGCATTCGTGTATGCTTGTTTTAGTTGTTTCCTTACTACTTTATTTACGAAGTGTCTGATAACAATATTCAGAGTCTAGTAATATTTCACCTAGATGATAATTCAAATGAAACAGAGATGGATACCAGTTGGAAAATGGTAGTTCAATACATGTGTTCTGTAGGTACAGGTGCATCAATGCTCTAATTTAAAAAATGTGAGCTAAAATTTACAGTAGCTGGAATGGAAACTGGCATCGTCGCTGAGCACAAGGTAATTTTTTGGTGTATAAAGCGTGTCCCTAGAACAAATTTCTTTCAAGACATAAAAACTATACTCAGAGCTTACCGAAATGCAGTGTCAATCAGTATACGCATTTCCTCTACACTTAATAAGTTTGTTGCACTATGGAGACAATGTATAATACATTCAGATAGGAAATACAGCTAGCATAATTGTTTGCGACAGTTGTCTTCAAATTGGATGATATTGTAATTCAGAACCCCTGAAAGTATCTAAAAATTACGTTTTTTATATCGAAGGTATTGTTGGCTGAACGCGTTTGTCCATAGATCATATAAATCTAGACCATTTTTCTCGTAATTAACGCAGGTATTCATGTAATGTTACTTGTCTCATACTTAATTTGCACAAACTATATCAGTTATGTCATCGTACAGCGAAAGAAAGTAGTATTGCCAGTATAATGAAACTAGAAAAACTGTCAAAACTGTGTTCGTAGATTGCGTTTGGTAATAGCAAAACTAATAATAATTATAGAACCAAATTAAATGAAACTTACATACAAGATAGAATCAGAAGAAAAGTGCCTGATAATAACCCGTCTTGTGCTGAACTCTGTGATTATTACACAACTTAATACCGCAAAACTACGAAGGAATGTCTTTCAGATTGTACACTACAAGGTTAGAATAATGGAATTATAAGAAATCCATTTGAGGGGCACACTACATGCGTTTCAGGCTTCAGGTATCCAGTAGAGTCTTAATACTTGTTTTTACTAAGTCATTAGAGCTGTGAAAGGATGGTGAACAAGGCAACGGCAACGGCACAGTTGAATGACAGACACCTATTAAGTAAATCATTTAGGAATGTTAAAAATTCGGCATAAAAATGGAACACTGTAGCAGGATTTGCCTTCTCTGCATCCGCAATTCTCCATAGAGGACAAACTAAACAACTCACAAGCGACGGATTTTATTCATTATAATACATACTGTTAGCTACATCACATTCTTTTAAGTTTGCATAGAGGTAGAATATACAGGGCGTTCGCCGGGAAACGCTACCCTTCCAGTCTGTTGCCGTCGGCAACTTGCTGGGACAGTGGCGCCAGCAACTCCCGCCACACGGCGCCGTGAATCACCGCACTGTTTAACACCTCCGCTGCCCCAACAGTGTTGTGAATAAACGTTTCTTTGCGGTTAGGCTGGTTTGGGGCTTCATACTCTTACTAATCTGTACCGTGTTTGAGTGTGAGTAAAATTATGGTACGTTACAGTTTGCAACAAATAATATTTCTCTACGATACATATGTGAAGAAGAAGTCGTTTAAAAAGTGTCACAGTAAATTTCGTCGCGAATATCCTGGCGCTTTACTGCCAGCTAAATCAACAATTCTGCGTCTGGTTAAAAAAGTAAGAGAAACGGGTTCATTTATTAACAAAAAGAGACTGTCGGTCAACCGTATTCTCACAGAGGAGAAAATTGACGATATCGCTTTTCGACTAGAACAGTCACCCAAAAAAATCATTAAGTCAGTTAGGGCAGCAGGCAGGCTTATCTAAGACGTCAGTTTGGAAAGTAACAAAGCTAGTTCACTTAAAGCCGTACAAAACAATTGTGGTGCATAAAATTACAGAAATAGACCAGGGGCCTAGGATTAGATTTTGCAACTGGTACCTGCAGGGTGTCCACGATGGCACTATTGATCCGCAACTGACGTCACATTTAAATGCTTAGCACATACAAGTTTATGATTCGTAATTATTATGAAATAGTCCGCGGCCGACGGTCGAACAATGCCGGAAGCTGACCGCTCGCTCGCCGGGAGCAGTTTCTTCCTTGTAGCGCTAACAGTGGGTAGCGTTTCCGGGCGAACGCCCTGTAGAAACTTGCTCATTTCATTATATCGTTATATTGTAATAATCTTTAAGATGTTATAATCCTCTTATATAAAATGCTAATCTGGAGACTGCGTACGACGTCTATAGTTACTGGTTACAGATCGGTCACGTAACAGCTTTCACTCGCCAATGAACAGCAACCATATTACATTCGTTCCATCATGTTGCTTTTTGTTTTTTACGACAAATAGATGCAGAAACTCATATACGGAAAATGGTGGAGGATGTTTATGTTATATTATCTGTATCAGTTATAAGAATTAGGTTAAAACATAACCTACGAATTTTTTTGGCAGAAAATAAGAAACAATGAAGTTTATTAAAATTTCAGAGAAAGTTTACAGGAAAGGTACATAATCGCGAAATGTATCAGTCAAATAAATGACAGTTATCGGTTTTTGATACTATACTTTCCATCAGTTAAAGTAAAAATTAATCATAGCCAAATACTCCGATAATCTAACCACAGCATGGTACTCATATCACGAAAAATGTCATTGTTTTTCCTTACAAGTTTTTCCAGAATAAATTCCTTCTACCACCACAGATTTTTCTTAAGTTGACCAGAATCGCAACTGATGCATTTTTTTTACAGCATAATTCACGTACGTACTCAGGCTATGTCTAAAGTTCTTAGTATACTCTATTCTGACAGTCGAAGTATAACGACGCCATATGCACGAGAACAGTGGCAAATCAAAGCGCTGTTTTCTCCACCCAGGCTCTGTCGTGTAGCGGCTTTCACGTTGGGCACGGGCCAGGCCAGCCACGAAAAGATGTAAAAGCTACTTCCTTGATGAATTATTACAGGCTAGTTTATTCCTCCCTGCTGTCTAATGGCCTAGGAAAGAGACCCCAAATTACTCATACTTTATTATGTATTTATTGTACTATTTTCTAATTATTTTTCCAGTGTATTGTATTTACTGAATATATGTGTTATCGTGTGGAATGTACAACAGTTTATTTAACTTCATTAAAAACTAACTTAACTTTTCCTTCGTGATTTTATTTAGGATACTAATTTCCATTTTTCTTTGCTAGCTATAAACAACAGTGGCAGTAATTCTTCCATCACAACGCCACATATGTTGGGTAAGCCGAACGAACTGACAGGTTGTGCATTTCAAAAAACCGCTATAGTGGTTACGATGTAAACCTTTTTCTGAAATGTAATTTACAGAATAATACTGTTGACTAAATACCAGATGTGTAATTTGATAATTAATAAGCTGTACTGTTAACATTTGAGAGATGTCATAAGTGTGTCCTACAGATCACGCAAGCTACACAGACGAAAACCATTAGGTTTTCAAAGAATCGATCCTTCATTATATATTCCAGCCGGCTTTCAGATATAATGGCCGTATTAATTTTCCATCATTCTTCGTAGCGCGGCAGGTTCCACCGGCGGTTCTGTATCCGCGGTAAGGTCGTATCCTGGGGGGGGGGGGGGGAAGGCGGTAACGGTCTGGCTTTGTATTCGGCGGGGTGTGGGTTCCAATACCCTACCACGAATCGAGATTTCGGTTGTCCATATTTTCCATAAATTAATCCAGGTAAATGCCTGGATGGTTTCTTCAATAGGTCATGACGGCGTTTCTTCCCGTTCCTTATTAACTTCGACGTCAAAAAGGCGTAACGCCATAACAAAAAAAAAAAAAAAAAAGCACAACACCACTTCAAAATTCTCTAGTGGGTGGTTCAAATGAATTTTTAATTTATGAGTGGACCTTCAAAGCGTGTTTCATATTATCTCTTTTGCATTGGATAACAATCAAATTTTCTGTATGCTTGAAAAGCCTGGACACTACATTGCTTGTCAATAACGACAGTATTCCACTTTCGCGTAGTTTATCACTTACTGATTATAAAAAAGAGCCATAAATTAAAGAAAGAATATTGACCAAAAAGAAGCCAAACACACAGTAGCAATACTCTCACCTTCATATATTACTACCAGCAACATTTAAAAAATACTATTTATGATAACGCTGGTGGCTCATTACACCAGTATCAGGGTTGATGTTTAAATAGAGGAAATGTGACTGTCAGGATATAAGAGAAATATAATCAGACTGTATAATACATTGTCTTAGGTCCGCATGTATAGAATGCAGATACCCAATATTTGCAGTCTACCTCCTTGGGAATTCATAAACCGAATTTTGTAGTAGCTTCTTAACAATTCCCTTTATAACTTCCACCAGTAGTGGACTGTAATTACTCGAAACGTAACACGATTTTAGTTCAGCCACACTCAAAATTATAATTTAATTAAATTCTAAAAAATAAATAGTTCCCTCATCTGTAACTGATGTAAATTCTTCTACATATTGTATCTTTTATGCAAAAATTGTATTAACTGTATTAAATCTGAGTTGTTAGTAGTGTGCAGGTTTATATTTTAATGTTCTGTGGATTCAATATTTAGATTAGTTTCGAGAGTACCTATTTAAATCAAGTTATGACATTTTGCGATGCTTTGTGTCCAAATTAATAACGTAGATGTACTTGTATTGAATAGAATGAAATTTTGGTACGTTGGTTACAGATTCCAGTCGCATCAGGAAACTATGAAATACGAAATTTGATGAAGAGTCTATTACCACCTCCAACTCAAAAATGTATCTTCCTAACAGAATTCTCTGTACCGTTACAAGGTACAAGTTGCAAAACACATCGCATAACATAATTTATAATCGTGGACTGCAGCTTAATAGACCATCTTCACATATATACATGACTCAACTTATTATTTGTGATGTTAATTAATTACTATGGAGAGAAGTAAAAAAAACAACAAATTCGTTGTGCTTCAGTGTTACTGGGTGCATATATTGCAATTTACCTGTATTAGAGTCGAGGCACAAAGTAATCAGCTATACGATATTTACAAACAAAATACAGAGAGGACCTGACTACTGATTTAACTCTACTACTACAGCTGTAATGGCTGAATGAACTCGTATGTCAGGCTAGTAAGAAAAGACCTCTCCTCTGCCAAAACTATCTGTTAATAATTTTGAACATCAAACAGACGTAGTACCTGTTACAATTCCTTCTCCATTACCTACAAATAAAAATAATTATCAACGATAAACTGTTCATAATTACATGCTCAAATTGAATAAATATTAATGTAACAGTACAAAAATTGTTATTATTAACTGGTAGTAAAAATCACAAAAATAATTTATATATAGGAAAAATGGAAATGATTCTGTGGGAAAAGATTCTTTAAGCAGTGTTCTCTATAATTGAACTTCTGAAGTTTTGATATAATTTCTGAGTAGGTGATAGATGTTACGAGTGACTCCGTATGAAAGAGCCTAAAATTAAAACTGCAGACGAATGTCTAATCTTAAAGCTCTTGTTCCAACGAGTGCTGTGAGCAACACTTAAGCCACTTAGGACACTGGAATAATGTAACCGTAGTCAGTCACTTAAAATGGTATAGCGAGGGATTTCAGCTATCTTCCTCAAGTTTCCAAACTGTACAAAATAACGTAGCTTCGTTTCATTATATCGTGATAACAATATTTAATTGCTCATTTCGTAGCCATCAATGAAAGTTTGACTTATAATCCCGCTGAGTCCAGCTGATAGTATGTATCACGTGACCGCCATTTTACCTACCGAGTCCATCGAGCTAAATCAGAGGAAACTGAACGTACAAAACTAACAAGTGATCCAAGTCAGCCTACTATGGCCATCAAGTGAAGCATATTAAATCAGCTTGGGAATGAGCTCCATGGCAACAATTTGCTTTTTATCAGTCCTCTAGCACGGAGGTGCCTATTTTATTAGGGCATGTGCTTTAACCACTGCTGTATCTCATAGAAGAAATGGCTCATAAATCACATTCCCGTCATCCGACTTGATAGTCGCCTCTGGACTAGTGTACCGAGTTTATATAAGACAGTTCGAGGAGGAGAAACTCCATAAGCGAAGGCTAATTTGAAATGAAGAGTACATATCTGTCTCCAGCAATATTGACAAATCATGTTCTCATGACGAATCAGCGTAAGATATTGAGGTCGGAATAACGTGGTGACGGGGATTCTACTCGGCTGCGTGATCCATCTCCTATCTTAGTCGCCTACCATAGCCTGATGATCCTAACGGGTATAGGAGACGTGCAGTTTAACATGCAATCCGAGCCACAGAAGTGTTCCGGCGTAGAACACATTACACAGCAATCTGTGCCAGAGATGCCGAAATAAGGATTCCAACCGTGACGTTTTCCATCTCCAGACAGACATTTTAACCACTTGGCTTTTGGTCATATCAGCCATGAAGTCAGCTGCAAGTACATTTTTGTTTCTTCAACTGTATAGGTGCTATATTGTCGTAATTATAATTTATTCTCCAGTATGGACAACACAAAACAGACTAAATAAAAACCCCTATCCCCTCAGCCTGACTATAACTGGTGACCCTTACAATGTGACACCAGCTCGCTAGCCCTAACGCTGCAAGCACCGGCTAACTGTGATGAGTACACCATGAAAGCATACGAGCAGCTGAATATTTTCCAAATCCCACTTAACTTCTGAGCTTTAGCTATTGTTCCACCAGATCGCTTAGCAGTGTATTGAAAACCAACGATTTATCGTTGTTTTGAAGACAACCGTGCTGGTATTCAGCAGTGAGAATAGCATCGCTTCTCGGATGCTGCATTCGCAGGGAATTTGTTCGGATTCGACACGAGCCCTTGTACAGGTGCACGCACGGGCTGGCAGGTTGTACGATCGATGCGCCACTCTGCATCAGACCGACCGGGAAGCGAGCACTGTGCATGCCCCGGCGGTTAGCTCCTTCCGCTGAAAAGGCGTGGCCGCGTGGGAGTGTATGCGAGCACTCCGCTGATTGCGGTCCGGCCGCCGCATTCAGCAGTCCCCGCGCGGTTTTATGTCACGCGCCGGTTGCGTCGTTCCAAACTTGTGTCGGCGAACAAGTGCGCGCGACCTGGCTCTCGTCGTCCCCCTGGAATAGTCGTCGCCGCCACCTTGCCAAGTCTGAATGCCGCAGGCGCGGCCGTCCACCGCAGAGGTTCAATGAACGTCACACCATTCAGACCAAATCGAAGTTGCCACCGACAGATCCCTCAGGTTCAGTTACACTTTCACGTCGATTAGTACAAAACAGCATGCATTGAACGGACATCACATTTGGAATTACTTATAGCTTGTTATGCACCCTCAATGCAGACAAAAAAGTATTGTATGCTAGGGAATGTAAAGGTAATTGATTATTGTAAAAGAAGATAACAACATACAAATAATATTGACGGTTGTTAGGGAGCCTCAATACAGACAGAAAAAGTATTGTATGCCAGGGAATGTAAAGGTAATTGATACTTGATTATTGTAAAAGAAGATAACAACACACAAATAATATTGACGGTTGTTAGGGAGCCTCAGTAAAGACAGAAAAAGTATTGTATGCCAGGTAATGTAAAGGTAATAGATATTTGATTATCGTAAAAGAAGATAACAACATACAAATAATATTGACGGTTGTTAGGGAGCCTCAATACAGACAGAAAAAGTATTGTATGCCAGGTAATGTAAAGGTAATTGATACTCGATTATTGTAAAAGAAGATAACAACACACAAATAACATTGACGGTTGTTAGGGAGCCTCAATACAGACAGAAAAAGTGTTGTATGCCAGGGAATGTAAAGGAAATTGATACTTGATTATTGTAAAAGAAGATAACAACACACAAATAATATTGACGGTTATTAGGAAGCCTCAGTACAGACAGAAAAAGTATTGTATGCCAGGCAATTTAAAGGTAATTGATACTTGATTATTTTAAAAGATGGTACCAACCTACAAATAATATTGACAATCGATATCGATGATCGATCAAAGAGTAATATAAAGCAGTATTCGGGAACGAAAGATAAAAGGAGACTGGATTGCCTGGATAGAAAATGTCATGTGAATGAAATATGAAGAAACTTTCATGAATGATATAAGATGAATGGTAAAGTTGATTGTTTGTAGTAGAATGAAATAAGAACAAGCAACTGTTTATTTGTTAACTGAGTTAGGTAGGTAGCAAAACATTCACAATGTCTCTGTGATTTTCGATGCTTCTCCTAGCGGTAATCCGATCACTCCTTATTGATAGCAGCGAAGCCTAGAAACTTTATTCTGAACTATCACATACTCGTGAAGTTGATTGTTCATAATTTTGCCATTTACAGGTTTAATTCCGAAAAATTACTTTCTTAATAAATGATGTTGCCAAAGCTGAGAACTTAAACTTCAAAATAACACCTAATTTATCGATTTAGGTTAAGTGTGAAGGGACATGTAGTGTCACCAAAAAAAAAAAATAGTATATAAGATTGTATATACTAGTGTTGTTACTGAAATAGTGATTGAAAGAATAAGTAGAGTTGTAATTCGTCCATCGGCGGAAGACGTAGTTTATATGTGAGACTGAATAACGGCCAGAGGATCGGTATGTGCATTATTTTACAGGTTACTGTGAAGAGTTATTCGTTTAAGGTGCAGCTGCAATGGAATGCAAAATGTGCTCGTTGTGACTGCATGCCGAGATGGAAGAAGGCTCCTGAGTTAGTAAAATCAATAAACAGTTGCAGAGAGGTAACTATTATTAATTATTTACGTTTGTGAATACTTTCATTCCATAAAATAATTTAATCAGAAAGTAATATTCACCCCAACTATATACCTTATATCCTCACATTGATAATTATTTTTTTCAAAGTGATATTTTAAGGCACGTAGACTGTAGTGGCTTGCATGTTAGTCTGACATCAGATTGGTCATCAGTTCCAGAACGGCATTTTCAATTGGTGGCTGTAATTAAATGTTAGGTTCATGTTATTCTTTCCTCTCTGTGGCATCCACACATTATATTAATGTAAAAGCCTTCTTAAGTTAATTGTGACTTGAAAATTCCCTCACTCCCTCTTCAGCATTGAGAATCCAATGAAAGCTTCCATATTATGTTTTAATCTCCAACTAAGATTTTTAGTTCCGAAGCTTAGAAACTTTCAGAGCTTAATCCCCAACATTGGGATAGTAAGTGTTGCTCAGTCACCATCGTTTTCTATATCTTTGTGGATTCCAATCAGCATTCTTTTAGGCATTTATGAGAGTGTAATGAAATTACATTTTTTCTTATGTTTTTACACCTCATCGATTTCAAGATCATTTGAGGCGGGAGAGGACTGGCGGGAAGGAACGGGAAGGAATTTGGCCATGACATTTTTGAAGGAACAATTGCGAAATTCGTCTCTGGTGCTTTGGAAAGATATTGGAAAACATAAATCTGAATAGCCGGACGGTGATTCGTACCCGTATACTTCCGAATGCGAGGCCAGAGCATTATTAATAACCCATCACGCTCGGTTATGAAACTACAGACTTAAGGAATGACGACTAACGATTAATTTCACTAAGTTTTGTTGTTGAGGAACAGGAGTCACGCCTGCACTAAGTCCTTAAACGCCCTACACAAGATAATTCCCTCGAATGATTATTCCGAAAGCTGATTTTAACACAACAAAGTAATAACCAAACATATTACAATATTTTTATAGATTATAAATCTCTGATAACGATAGTATATTTCATTCATAAAAACCCTTCCACAGTGATTATTTCTGCCAGAGCAACTGCAAACACTACATTCTTGGTTTCACTATTTTCCAAGTAGATCAAATGCTTTTGGAGTTAAAGTCTTTAAAACCTGAAAGCGATCAAGCTTTGTTACCATTCTGATAAATTATTATTGCTCTCGTTTTAAACGAAAGAACTCTGTGTACTTCATTAATACTCGTATCAAAAATATACATGGTGTAAGGCAGCCTACAAATTCAACATGTTAGGTGAATCTGCAGGCAAGAGAAGCGATAGTACCCGTCGTTCTTAGAAGAAGCCATGTACACTTCTCATCACAGCCATTATCTTGCTGAAATGTGGCATGTGGAGCTGCTGGTAGTTGAGGCAGTGCCTCGGGCTCTAAAGCCTCCTTGATGCAACGGTTGCTATTCAGATTTCCCTCAATGCGTGTGAGGCGAGACTGCATATTATAACGTAAGGGACCCCAAACCGTCACACTTGACGTTTGCCCGGTATGCCGCTCAACAGTCAGCCCTATTGGGCTCACCTCTGTAATGTCTAAGATGTTCACGACCATTACTATAGGACAGGTTAAAGCAGGAGTTGTCCGAAAACACTACATTTACCTCTCAGCAATCCTCCGATTTTGGAGTGATTCAGCCCATCCTTGTGGATTTTTTTTTTCTGTCATTATTCTTTTGACTAGTTTGATGCGATTCTCCATCCATTCCTATCTCGTGCTAACCTTTTCACCTCTACGTACCCCTTACAACCAACCTCCTCAATTATCTGCTTGACATATTCCGATCTCTGTCTTCCTCTACAGTTCTTACTTTCGACTGTTCCCTTCGCTAACAATTAACCAATCCAGCCTGTCTCAAAGTATGACGTACCATCCTGTCTCCTCTTTCTGGAAGCTTCTTCCACAAACTTCTTTCCTCACCCGTCATTTCCAAACCTCGTTCATTTCGTACTTTGTCTGTCCATTTAATTTTCAAAATTCTTCTGGAGCACTGCATTTAAAATGCTTCAGTTTTCTTTCTTTCTAGTATTCCTAAAGTGCATGTTTCGCTACCATAAAGTGCTGTGTTCCACACATAGAGTTTTAAAAAGAATTCCTTCCCATTAGTTGCCCCCATCCTTGACCCTATCCTTTCCCGTCTCTAAAGACCTCGATGTTAAAGAGAGACATAAAGCAGTTACAAAAAAAAAAAAAAAAAATCTTTCTATGCCCCAGATCAATATTTGAAAGTAAAAAATTTCTATTTTTCATGAAGGCTCTTTTGCTAGTGCTATTCTGCTTTTAACATCATTCTTGCGTCGACCATGAGTTGTAATTTTCCTACCCAAGTAGTAGAATTCACTTATTTCTCCTATTGCATCCGATCCCATTTTTATATTTAATTTACTGTGTTTGGTATAATTTCTGCTCGATGTTACACTTTTTACGAACAATGTAGTATGTCAAGTATTCATCGGTTCTGCTGGTCACGTCTTTTACACTGATGAATGAACAAAATAAAATCCTTTATCTCGTCCTGTACCTATCTGTTTTGTTTTCAGCCACTAATTCCTTCTGCTGTCGATATATTGAGGGTCTCACCATTAAATTTTTCACGCAATTTTTTTATTTCCAGATGTGACGGGTCGACTTCTCTCCTTCTTCTCCATTCCTCTTGGGACTAAAAGGTTGGTCCTTAATTTCTCTTATCTCCAGAAATGCAGTAACAGCTGCATGTATCACCCACCTAGCTGCCCTTACGTCGCAACCACCTGAACGCGGCCGAACTCTCGCGCCGTAATCGATAACTGGCGCAAATTATTTCAGTCGGTCGCGGAGCACAGTAGCGGCCTGAACGACGAGTAGGGTCGCCTTAATTATTTTGTAGTGGCCATTTCCTGCGTCTCGACGAAAGCGACGGCAGTAAAATCGTCGGCGTTTCGTTGCCGAAAAAAAAATAGAAGCAAAGAAAACCGAGAGGGAAAGTGGGAGAAAGGCAAGGAAGAAAAAGAGGGCGGAGTGTGGGTGTCGGTGGTTACAGCGGGGTGGAACATTATACGAAGGGGTGCGGTGTGGTCTGGGCGGGGTGCGGCCCTACAAATCACATGTAAAGTACGCCAGGGAGGACGGCTCTTATTGCGGAAGCCGCGCTACAAAGAAGCGGCCCGCAGCCAGGAACATTAGTGGCCCCGAATTTACGAGCCGCACTCGAGTGGTGGCGCGGAAAGCGCTGTGTGTTTGTCCTCTCGCCTCTGCATTGAGGTCAGCAGCTCCGGCCTACCAGTTCCTGCTGATACAACAAGGATAAACAAGGAGAACGTTTCACACTGCAGAATCAGTACCGGGTTATTACCAACAGCCTTAGTGTAACCATCCTACCACTTCCTCCATAACTTTAACTACACGACTTGTGTAACAGTTACTGAAAGTTATAGGAGATGGCTTCATGATACCACCATAAACAACATAAAGTAAAAAAGGTCGATAAAATACGTAGCTGGGTCAAGGGGGGGGGGGCAGTGGTTTGGTAGAAACCTACGCTGTGCTACGTGGGGGAGCAGGAGGTTTGAGCAATGCTACTTAGCTTTTCATTCATTTTACGTATTTGTCACAGTTATAATAGGATACAGAATACACAACAGCATGTGGACATTTATTTCCGTCACTTATTTGTCTGCGTATTGCAGATAGTCTATATACTGACAGTGATGTCCACACGTGTGACTTGAAGTCACAGTGTTCGGCTTGCACGATGCTGGCTCATTTGAACTAACTCTAATTTCGTCCTGTCAGGTGAACTTTTGTAGTTGTCATTAAAGTGTTATTTCAACTTCAGAGTATGTGTGAAATGGCGTTGTACAGTCAACTTTACGAGGCTTATCGAAAATGTTTTTCCAGTGTATTTTCAATATCCAAATTGGTGTTAATGAGTTGTAGAAATATTTTGAAAAGTAGAAAGAATCATTTCTAGGTTTGAGAGTATTGCAGCAAAAGAAATAAAAAATCGCTTATCTCCTTAGTGTTTTTAGTTTTTTTCGATTTTAATAATTAATAAGTATTAATGAATGAGAAAGGAGATTTTTTTTAGTAGGGTCTAACATGTCACGAAGAGACGTTTCCTTGACTATAACTGAGAAAGAGGTTTTCACAATTACTGATCATTTGCAGGAGTAGCTAGTGTCAGCATTTCATTCATTTATAAATACAGAAAACTATATAAAACAAACGGCCATCTTCATTACATATGCAATATTTTTTTGACAGTCTGGCATTAATAGAAAAAAAATATGTTTCACACCGGTAGAAGAGGGATGTCAACACAAAAGCCACGTCAGGCTACGTGGGTGGAGGTACAAATTCAAAAGAAGCCAAAATGGAGCAGTTTAGTTTATGGACGTTCCTTAACGATAAGGCAGACTCCTTGAGAAGGCACACTAGGACACATAAAGAGATAGGATAGCCAATGTATTTTCTCCCCATTTCTAAAACGTTGTATATTTTAGACTACTGAGAAAAATTTGTGTTCTGTAAAGGGTCTATCATGGATTGAGCGTAGCAGATGGAATCTGGGTGATGGTTACAATCTATTTTGGCCAATTCAGACCTATTATTACATAAAATACAAAGAAGACTTCACGGTTTCATGATTCAAACAGGCAGGACAGGCAGGTGAACCAACAGTGTCTCATGCACTCCATACGCATAATGTAGATATTTCAGATATAATCTATGCCTTCAGTAAAAAAAAAAAATGATCTGACCAGTCCTAACATAATTAATTAGGCCTGTGTCACTTCTATTCGACCCATTTCTTCGGTACAAGAAAATTGGCCGATGAAGGTAATTCGCATTATCGAGCCATAAATGGATCTGAATCCATTTGCAAAACATCACGCCAATATATCTGTTAGCTATGTCACCAAGCGAGAATTCCATGGTGGTAACAATATCAATTTCTTATGAAGTTTTTGCACATTTCTCTATAATCAGCCTCATTCAATTAGTTATGTCTGTCTTCTACATAATCTAGAAGTTAATCAGTGATTTTAGGTACGCCGAATATCAACCGTCTCTAACATGGTTCCAAATTACGTGGTAGATATGATCTAGGAAATACGGTTTCGTATTGATTTCTGCATATATTTATTGTTCACTAATAAAATTGTGCATTGGAATGCGCTGTAAAAAAGAAACTTTTAAGCGAAATAATGCTCAGTTACTCACAGTTTTGTGAACTGCAGTGTATAGATCCAGATAAGTTCTTTTAACTTTGAGCAGAAGATAAAAAATGTAAACAGCAAGTAATATTACACTGGTAGCCATTTAATTTATATATATATATATATATATATATATACATTAAAAATTTGTTTTGTGTAATCTAGAAAAAAAATTTATGGAGTAAAAACAAAAGGGATAAGTCAGAAATATAATTTATCACACGTTGTTTCGCATTTAGGAAGTCAGTCATTTCTCCTGCTTGATTTGAAAATGAACTACCAGACAGTACAATGAACTCTCGCTTCCATACACAGTCACACTGTGGGGAGGAATCCTTTTCAAATTTGACAAGTAAGTTCATAATATTTCCATAGTAAGTGCATAACCACGTATATTCCGATTAAATACTGAACATAATTATCTTCAACTTATCACTAGATTTATCAAAATGAAACGAATAAAATTAATTCCAGTTAGATAAAAAAACTTTTGACATTTCTTCAAAGTACCAAATTGAAATAAGTCATTTCTCCCAGTTATTGTATTTGCAGGATACCAGCAACCAATTCTATTAAGCAGCGACAATTTAAGGAACACATTCATCAAAGCGTGATATAGTAAAGTTCAAGAAAGTTTGTTTACTTTCATTTCCTAACCGCATACGGATTTCATACCATATTCTTCCGATTGATTTGTATTTACAAATTAAAATAATCGCCCCTCCAATTTATAATTGAAAATCTTTAATGGTTTCAGAGATCTCTCAGAAAAAATTGATTAAATAATCAGTACATTTCAACTCCTCTTCAAAAATATTATACGCGAATGAAAAATTTGTGGGGCATTTGTTGAGGCGTTCCCACGGATAGGAGACTGAGCTATGTAATCTTTCTTCCAGTTTGGTGACAATAGACGGAGGCATACTGCAGGCTATTCCTCCTCTCAGTGGATCTGCAGCCTTCGGTAACATTTAAGAGCTTTTCCTCCGCCCGCTTTCCGATCCACCCGGGGGCTGCTGCGTAATCGAGATAGCTGCTTCGGCTCCGCATTCCTCCCCAGCCATACGCTGTGCCGCGTAGGCGCGCGCACTTAACCCTAATCGTCGCTTACGGCACATTTGCTCATCGGAGGAACGTTCGGGCTAATGGCGACGTTCCCGCCTGGCAGTCTGCTTAGTGCCGCGTCAACGCGCGCCCCGCCCGCCTCTCTAACAAACGGAATTGAGCGCGCGCCGCGGGCTAGACTACCTGCTGGGCGCGCTGTCAGCAGCGGTGCCTCATCGCCAAGCCGCATCCACAAAGCAGTGCATTAGATGTTCTCCATCGGTACAATACGACAATATATGTGACAATATCGAACAACATGTAAACTTTTATAACAAACAAATAGATTTACGATAGCGTAATTTACGATGTTAGTGTAAGTAAAACCTACTGAATATAAATCGATAACATTCCAACAAATTTTATATTACCGTTAGATGTCGAACCGAGTCATTCATTTTTCATTCATCCTTTGTCATTAAAGTATAAAAGCGTTGTGCAATATAGCAATCACCATCTTCATTATCTGTGCTTATTATTGTATCACGCTGACTGGTGGTTGGTTTAATTTCAGTCCTCGGGGTAATACTAATACTAATTGAAGATAAACTTCTTTCGTCACTGTACACGGGTCAAGAAATACGAGGGTGAGTCAAATGAAAACCTTAAATTTGTAATAAACAATCGAAATTTTGTGCCGTTATCCTGTAAGCTGGTAAGCGTGCTACAAGCAGCGTGCAGAATGGCCTGTAGGTGGCAGCATAGTGCAGATGTACAAGTACCGTCGCAGTATCAGTATAAAGATGGCTGCCCCACTTGAGACTTGCACCAGGGAAGAACAGCGTTCTGTTATTCGGTTTTTGAGTACTGAAGGTGTGAAACCTATTGAAATTCATCGAAGATTGAAGGTTCAGTACGGTGATGCATGTTTGTCACAGCAGCAAGTCTACGAATGGAATAGGAAGTTCGCAAATGGTGTAACTTCAGTGGAAGATGCTCCTCGTCCAGGTCAGGCACAACGAATTGTGACTCCACAGAACATTGCAGCAATTGAAGACATAGTGATGGAAAACCGCCGAGTGACACTGAATGACATTCCAGAATGTTTAAAGATTAGTCATGGCTCAGCACACCACATTGTGCATGATATGCTCCAGTTTCACAAAGTGTCTGAAAGATGGGTGCCAAGGCAGCTGACTCCTGAAATGAGAGAATGACGTGTTGATGCTTGTGAAGAACTTCTTCAGCACTTTGAACGAGAAGGTGATGGCTTCCTTGCAAGAATTGTTACTGGGGACGAAACCTGGGTTCACTTTTACCAACCGGAAACGAAGAGAGCGAGCAAGGAATGGCGCCATTCCTCATCACCAAAACCAAAGAAGTTTCGAACAGAACGATCAGCAGGAATGGTTATGCTGACTCTCTTTTGGGGCGAAAAAGGTGTCATTTTGGAGCATTACATGCTTAGATGGACGACTGTCACCAGTGTATCACACAGATCTCCTAAAAAATCATTTTCGGCCTGCAATCAAATCAAATCGACGTGGATTGCTGTCATCAGGTGTCCTTTTGCAACATGACAATGCAAGGCCCCACACTGGCCGTACAACAGTTGAAACAATCACAGACCTGCATTTTGAGTGCCTTCCTCATCCACCATACTCACCAGACCTTGCCCCAAGTGATTTCCATATGTTTGGAGCACTCAACGAAGCAATGGGAGGAAAGAAGTTCCGTTCTGATGAAGAGGTACGCCACGCGGTGAATGAGTGGTTGCGCGGACTACCAAAAGAATTTTTTTCTAAAGGAATTTATGCACTTTGTAAGCGCTGGAGGACTTGCATTGAGCGTGGGGGAGATTATGTTTAAAAGTGATACAGCTTTGTACCACTTCTGCACAATAAATAATATTTAAAAAAATATTTAAGGTTGTAATTTGACTCACCCTCTTACTAAATTAGTGGCTAATACGGTACTGAAAGTTCTTCCAATAATTTCGGCTTAATATTGTCAAGGCTACTAGTGTATAGACACGAAGAAACAACTACGTGTTATAACATCCACAGTACACACTTTTATTAATAGAAACGAATAGACTTGTACAAAGTTTGCCAAGGTAGACTACAATTAATTAAAGACTAACTGACTGGGATTTTTGAGTTCAACGCCCGTGAGCCGTTTCACTGTTAATAATTTCATTCTTTCACTCACTTTACACTCGAAGACAGTTTATAGCCACGGAAAGTTTATTTCCCACGTTTGCAGTCAAAGTACTTTCTATGCTTAGCGGACACTTAACGAGATTTGCTTCATCGTAATACCTAAAACACGCGAGAACAGCATTCGTGCTAAACTTAAGCTGCAGATTCACTCACGCCATTTTTCTCCCGCCCGTACTACGTCCACACCATTCTTAAGATACAGGCCGACTGGCTCCATCTTTTCTTTCGCGCGATCATATTCTTGCCGCACTTCTATCGATACTCCAACCATATTCTTCTCTATTTTGTTATAAAACCGAAAAAGGACTGTGTCTATAGATTGAACAACTTACTAAGAAAAAATTATTTGGAACTAATGTTCAGAAGATCCTGTAATTAAAACATCTTAAAACTCTACCCATTTGTTTGTCTGTTGCGTCATGACGAAAACTCAAATTTGCATAATGTAATTGATTTCGATAGTCTAGAAAAATTGAAATTAGAAATTTATTACATTGAAACCTGAAGATCAGACTTGAAATTTGGTATTTATGTAATAATGTTAGTTAATCCAGGGACCGAGCAGAGGAGAGAATATATTAACAACTAAAAAATATTTAAGTTTGATGAACAGCCTAAATTATCTCATAATAACAGGATTCTAAAGTATGTATTCAATAAACTCAGAATATATTATATTAATAGCTTAGTACACAGATTACACATACTTTCGTGTTTATAGTTTCTTTCAATGGTTCGTCAGTAGATCTTTTCCACGATGATTACGCGATGGTCAAAATCTGGTGTATTAATTTATAACATTCGCTCTAAATGATTAAGTGCTTCACCTTTTATTGCTAAAAGAAAGTAATGTAAGATTACGTAAATGATTTAAAGTTGCGTTTGGCAACTGACGTATCTTGACACAATGCATCTAGCTTTTGCAGAACCCAAGATTGTCTGAGGATTGCCGGCAGATTCTGACTGGTAGAAAATACTGTTTCATTGCTCTACTAGTCAGTTCATGTCATCAGCAGTAATGCCTGCTGTTTAATCAGTGTCGGCCGTAGAACGTGGATGTGGACCGTAGAGTACAGGTACCAAACGCAATCCATATGGACCCCGTATTACGTATGGTTGTAAGGGGCCAAGCTGCTACCAGGGTTGTGATAGAGCCGAGTACCTTAACTAGCAGTTCACTTGAAATGAAAGTTCTCTGACGTTAATAATTTTGAATGACCATGTTGCCTCAACCATGGATCCTCAACTGAGATGTGTACAGGTCGCCACTAAATTTGTTTAAACCACAAACTTTGAAAAGGTTTAGGATTACTATGAAATCATAAAAGTTCACTTAAATAAAAATTTGAAGTTTATTTCAAAAAGTAATATTTTCAAAAATTGTATTCTACAGTTGAGTAGGCGATCGAACAAACATTTCCAGAAAATTGTAGGTTGTGGAGAGAAATGATACCGACAGCAAAAAACCCCTTCTGAAATTTAAAAGTTTTTAGTAGTCATTGAAATCCTGGTCTGGTACAAGAGCACCCAACATGGCCGACACAGGTTTCCAGGCTAGCGCGGCAAAACCGACCCACAGAGTTACCTTATATAGCGTTCTAGGAGTACAGACGAAATCGAAGAAAGACATCCCCACCCCCACCCCCCCTCTGGGCTCCCGCTTATATAGACTCCAGCTTTATACCACATATATACCGACGCTTAACCAAAAGGTGTAAATGATCTGGATTACAAAAAGTGTTCAAACTTTGACAGTATGTTGTATTATCTTCAAAATGCTTAAAGGATGTTTAGTGAGAAATTTCGAGTGATTAGTTTTAATTTTTGTTTAATTTGCGTAATGATACCAAGTCTCTTAAAGCAAGTGGGTATTTCCCCAAACGCCTGGATTTATACCATTTTTTTAGGAATACTGCTGAATAGCAAATTATCTGAATAAAATTAGTGCCAAAATGTTTTCCAAACATTCCTGAGTCCAATGGTAAAAATTTTATGAAAATCGATGGTGAGATGGCCAAGATATGGATTTAACAAAATTAGGCTTTGAAATTGTTTAGAAGTCACTTGGTTTTTCATTAATAATTCTTCTTCTATTGTTTTTATCGAAAAGAGTAAAATTACAGAATTTTCTTTGAATGTAATTACATGTTCTATGGAAATGGTCAGGTTCACTCTCAAATAATTCCTAAGTGAAACCACGCGTATTTTGTGACGAAATAATTTTAAAAACCTATATAAAATCTGATCTACTTCATCGAATGTTCTGAAATTTAAATATGTGATACTAGATTTTTGGTTCTTTTAGAAAATCTATTTTATATTTCGGGAAATTACTAAGAACATACGATAAAAAAATGTTAGAACTGGAAGTGCAGCTTTCGAAGTGTTTAAAAATTTATTTACGTTATTTACATGGTCAGAAGCTACGAAATTTTAGTGAATTTAACTTTCTTTTGAATTATTATTATTTTCAAATTACTTTACTACTTTTAAAAGTGTTCAGAAATGGTGATATGCTCACGCAACAAAAATCTGTTGTTAACAAGTTGGATTATAATGGATTATCCTATTCCAGGTTAGTTTAAAATTTCTTTACTCTTATAAAAAGTTTATTTAGTGCTTTTATTAAATGTTGTGGGTCTTAACTGCTTTTAAAATGGTTTATTTCAATAAATTAGGTTGTTGTATCAGCTTCTATATGAAACGTCCCAATCATAACCAGTACTTGCAATGAAACCTTATGTTTAAATGAAAGCTTACTTCCTCCCCTATACTTGAAGCTAAGAAAACTAGAATTTACAAAAATTCTAAGGTGCTTACATGGTCTCCAAGAGCTTTTTTTTATAATTCGGTAGGAGAAATAATTTTTCTGAAGTGATCTGTCTTCCTCAATGGCGGAAAGAATAGATGTGCTCTTAAATAAGTCGATATCGGTGTTTCGCAACCTGTGAAGCAAGTAAAATAAAACAAAATTTTTGTGATTTTCTGGAAAATTTATTCAGCTGTTGAGAACCACGCGAACAGTCAAAAGACATCATCATATAAAATACAGATTTGACATTATCTCAGGTTGATCCTAACTCTGATTCAAATACCCATTTGTTTTCATATGGCCTTTGAATTTTTTAATTATTTCGGAGTTTTCGTTGGTTACTAACATGCTTGGGCGATAATGTAGTTGCGTTGTGCGATTAATTTTTAACCTTGTTTCCAGCTGGTTGTCTCGCAGTACATGTAGTACTAGCTAAATAATCGTGGAACGATTCAGGTCCATTGGTTGTGCGCGGTGATTGCAGTTAACACGAAGCCCAAATTTCATGAGGAAAGGGGTACAACAGTTTATAACATTGTAATATGTAGTTGGTGAATTCCACACACTGAGGGACGTTTGGAGGTGTATCATTTACCAACATAGAAATTGTTTCAGGAAGATACTGTAAATCGAAAAATCATTTGAACAATTTTCCCTCCTTAGAATATGTAATATCAAGTACGTACAGTTAAGGTTTCTTCTAGGTATTTAGACGTTGTTACGAGTTTTATCACACTCTGTCGTTAAATATTGTCTCGAAGGTTTCTTATGACATCAACAAAGTGGTCTAGATCAGCAATAGCCTTAATTGTCTTGTATGGCCGCACCAAAATATAGTCAGGAGCCTTTCGTTATATTTCGTTCTGACTTAAAATGATAGAACAAAATCCTAATCCTACACCAGTCACACAAACAAACACAGAAATAAATGTGGCTATACACACCTTAATAGTTCAACTTCATGATCAGTTAAAACATCATAGTTGTGAGATCCAGATATTTTGAATATGTCACTCACGGCACTGTTAGTCGTCACAAACACTTTACACCTTTCTCTTGTACGGCTTGCACACATCCACAATACGTTACCATTAACGCAGGTTTTTTGTTTTTAAAAAAGGACACTTTTACACGAGTATCACCATCGATCGTTTACTCAATATATGTGCTATTAGAGACATGGTAAAAACTGATAACTTACGTTGTGTGATAATGCGATGAATAGTGGACGAGCGAACTGAACTATTCCTTCTCCGGGTTGCAAACTGGGTTGCGAAACACCGGATCAATCTGACCGCCGAGAGGAATAGCAGGTTGCAAATCACCACACACCCATGTGGTGGAATTTGATATTTGAAGGACATGACAGCAGAAGACCGACTCCATTGTCATTAACTTCAACATATCATCTCATCTGTGCTCACAAATACATAAATTGGACCATAGGTGCCTTGAAAAAGGCAGCTAGATTCATTGGGTTACGTTGATGGTTGGTGCGCACTGATGGTTCCACTTGAAGATTGTGCGAAGTCCAATAGGTCACTGATCCAATTGGTCATCAAGAAATTGAGCAAACAGGGGGTGTTTTGACAACTGATGAGAGTCGTGTTTACCTGACACTGAATCCTACTTCTGGTCTATCGCCAATCTGTACTCGTGGGAACATTTGCTGCTATTTATTTATGGGCTTCACGTATCTTCCAGGATGTCAATGCACCTCGTTGAAGGACCCAGATTCTGAATGATTGGTTTGGCGATGATCCTGGACAATTCGTGCACATGTATTGACTACTTACATCGCTAGAAAACAATTACGATAGCACCTTTCATGCGTCAGGTTCATCCCCAAGCGCGGCAGTGAGCATAGGGATTTCTTCTAACTAGATGCTTATATGCCACATCGAGGTACAATACATTACTTCGTCGAGTTAAAGGAGACGCGCACAGTTTTAGAGAGGTATCACATAAATCTTGGCATGTCGGTGCAATTCTGTTCAGCAAAAATCACCTCTGTTATCGATAAGTAAACGTGGTCGATATAAGATTATCTGTCCAACCAAGTGGTAGAAATATTTTTCACCTTCGCGATGTGTTTATGGAATGAGGGCATACGACACTAGGTTAGATCGTGTTTTTCCCTCATCCTTTCTTTCTAATCGCATGCACAAAACAAACAATGCAGTATTGTGCACGAACTTACGTAAACGTACACAAACATTGTGATGGGGGGCAGGGAGAAATCATTGAATTAATCAACAATTCCCACATAATGGATGTTCATTCAAAGTAATTATTGACGTCCAGGACATCGCAACTTAAGGTTAGTAGCTTTAGATGAATATTATACCACTTTTGGTGATATGTTACTTTTCCATTGGTTTTCACTTTTTAGTAATAGTAGCAGTTATAACGAATGACGTGTATAGCTTGGTATGTCAACGAGACAATGAGAGTTAGGTATTTGCGTTATCGGCAAGGAGAATACGGCTGTGGCTAACTGCGTTCGTGAGCGCATACAATGATATGACCGCATACAATGATATGACCGCATATCCATGCAAATCGTGATTTAGGTTCTTGCAAGAAAGTCTTCTGCTCAGGATCCCATTTTATGGTATTTTCTCTTTACGCTCGGCATTGCGGAGAAAATTGAGCTCGTTGCCCACAGATTTACTTGTGCATTTATATATATATACTATTTTCTTCCTTTATTTTGCAAGGAATCTTTCTTTTATCAAGTGGAAATTTGTTAGATCCTTTCGTTTTGAGCACCTAATTCTTTTCTTTGTGATCAACGAATGCTCTTCATAACTATATTCGTATATCACGTGAGTATTAATTATATCATTTTTTGTCTGGTTGAACATTAATAATGCATCTTGACTAATATTTTTGTGTGTAATGAAATCTACGATGTGTTCTGAATTTTTATACCTTGGTTCAAGATTCAGTTAACAGTATTTACTAGATTTGTTTCCCATAATGGTTAGTAGAGAAGCATAACAAGTGCTCGATTTGTCTTTTGGTTATGCCCAGCTCATGACCATAGTAAACTTTCGCGTATTTCTTTATTAGAATACACGACAATCATTCTGAGATATAAAGCATCATATGGTGGTATAAAGAATTTTATTCCGTCATAAAAATAAAAGAGGGAAACACACTGACATTTAATGCTGTAAACGTTTGTATTTCGTTTATGTGCTGTAGTTATCTTGAAGTCTGTTTGCAAATGCGCAGTAAAGCAACCGCTATTACTAAGTATTGTACTCGTACAATGGCTTCCTAGCCACTTAGTGACTGAAAAGTAGATGCTATTGAAATGGGGAATTTTTACTGCGCTTTATGAGGCAGTTTAATTATTAAGTTACTACTCACTAGACTGTTTTGATTCATTCTTACGTTGGCAGAACTTTATTGATAATCTTAATCTATCCTAAACTATTTGTTAATCTATTACCTCAAAATATTCCATTGTTCATCTTTAGATACCTTTTTGCCATGTCCACCTCTTGTTTGTTATCTAAGAGACGGAATTTACAGAACACAACGCACTTCCGTGCGGCGGTATGATGCCGTGTTATGATAAGTAGTACTCCGGGGATGGAAAAAAAATGCGAAATCCATCGTCTTAAGATGGGATTCAATAGCTTAAGAAGCAGATACACGTCAACTGAAACAACGATTTATAACCAAATCAGTTTTATATTTGTCTTAACTCGATCAGACATTATCTTTCATTATATAATTTTTTTCTATCTTTTACTTCATTGATACTTCTAACTTTTTACACAATTCATTTCTATTTTTGAGATCATTAATTTTGTTTTATCATGATTCCTGTTTGTAGTATAACACAATTCTCGCACTTTTTGTGAGACCAAAAACGTACCAAACATTTTGAACTTTTGGCGAAAGTGAAGCATTCGTGGCTATCGTGGATGCAGAAATCATTTAATATTAACCAAAAAGGCGCAGTGTCTGTAAATACCATAAAATCGACCCTACAGTAAAAAAAAACAAAAAAACAAAAAAACAACACTTGGTAAGTTTGCTCTGTTTTGCAAGTTAGTAGCAGCCAACAGCTATGAAATCTGGAGATAGGCCGTTTTAATCTGGATGTAGCTATAATAAGGAGCTGGCACGTGGACCTTTTCTTTTAATTATCTTACCATACCACCTTCTAGTTGTGACCATGTATTTCATCATTTCTGTGTTAGAGTTTTTTCTCGCCAATGAAACAAATGACGAAAATGGAAAGAACACTACCTTTCACCCAATAAATAGACTTTATTCATAAGTTACCTTTGTTTGTCTTTCGAATGGATGTACGAACTTAATAAAGCTTGAAATCATAATTTTTAAAACACTTCTTTATTTGTATCTTGGCATTCAAAAATAAATTTCAATGTACAATGTACATCACTTAATTTTACACTTTTATTACAGCTTTTTCACGAACGTTACAAGTAAATACTTTATCTTCGAATTTTATGCAAAGCTCACTCAAATTTTTAAACAGTAAGTAACCATTTAGGAACAATTTTTCTAAAATCAGTTACCACTACAAGTTTATTCTGCCTTTTCATGAACAGTCGTTCTAATATTATTAATATGTCTATGATTGTTGCTCTAACATAGCTAGTTCATTTTCCAATTTGCTTACCTTTCTTCCATATATGATATTAGTTTTAAAAAAGTGAATTGCACAATTTCGAAGGAAATGCAGTTTTACTTCATATACTTTTTCAGTATCGTCATTCTCTCAGTTTTGAAAGGTTCTAGCAATTATGATGCATGAAATCAACGTTGTACCCAATTCTGATACTACCGTATACGTTCACGGTTGGCCTCATATATTTGAAGGGAAATCAAGGAAGCTGTAGTTCTTATTAACCACTGCTATAACAGCTTTTAACGTATTCCTCCTCAGCAGCAGAATTACATTCAAGAATTATTTTTTTGAAATAAATAACGTGCCTGGTAAAAATGCTTAAGAAATATTATCACAATCTATAGAAGCTGAAATTAGAAGGAAAAAAAATGATATGATGTTTTACCAAAAACTTTCAATGTTTTAATTTTCATTTGAATTTAACCAAGCAACGGTCAGAGATACTTCAAAATTACTTAGAGACTGTCTGTCGCAATTCCACTGTATAAACATATAGTAGCACTAAGATTATTTGGAACAACTGGCTATCGGCTCAGTATAGTGAGGAGCGTCTGATAACCACACTACTGTCCTAAATATCTTGAGTCTTGTTTACCGACAACATGATCACACACACTACTTCACCACGATAAAATGTTTCTGATTCCAATACAAATTATATAGTAGTAATTCGTTGTCACATACCACACCAAACTTGCTTACTTACATTGAGGACTTTCTCACTGCGGGCACAAACGTTGAACCGTGGTCATTCTAAAAAAACAATGTAATAAGACATGGCCTGATATCTCAGGGCTTTGTATAAATGACAGGGAATAGGGGAGTCTGTGGTTCGAACCTCGATCATGGCCATAACTTTAACCTTAACTTCGCATGTGACAAAAATTTACTTTGTTCATTTTTAGAAAAATATTGTGATCCGTTTTTGTGCATCCATGGGTAACTGTAAATTTTCAAATGTACTAATTAATGTGTTGTAATTTCACTTTATTACAGAGGAATAATTACGATTAATTAAAGGACAACGGAAACGTGGTACAAATAAATACAAAACTTATTTTATTCCGCATTTTTGGGAGTCCGCAAATAGCAACCATTATAAGCCAAGAAGGGTAGCACTTCCGGCTCCCCTGGTGCGTCTTGCTGACGTGAGACACTGTGCGGTAGGAGAAAACATTGGAAAATTAAAACGGGACATGTGCAGAGAGGGAGAAACACACCGAATCCTAGTTAAAGTTGGAGTATTGAAGTTGGTATCACCGTCTACGCCAGCATCCGAGAATATGTTCTGGATTGGATGGCTGGTTTAGCTATACCGTTAGACAAAAAGGCGTAAAATCATTCCCGCATATACAAAGTGGTCCATCTGGTGGTCTATATTATATCGACTGGGCTATTTCATTATGATCAATTCGATATGTGACGTGAGGCCAGGGTCAAGGGCTAGAATGACTGTGAAGATGTAGAATGTCAACTCTACCATATTGAAGCAAGCTGTTTATATTTATTTATTTCGCTCTCTCACTTTCTCTGTTTCGACGAACTGTGATGTAGTTATGCCACTTTAATACGTCCATGTGGAAATACGGTTATTATGGTAAATTTAATATTAATCTGTAAAAGTGCAGTTCTGGTTGTCAAAGTGGTAACACCAGATCTGAAGATCGAGGCAGCGCTAGCCGCCGAAACCTCGCCCTTCTAAAACAACATAGATTCTTACAGTCAAAGTTATAAATGTCTGCTCTTTGGACATGAGTTCAAATGAAGATAAATGGGAACATGTCCTCTGGCCTCGCATTCGGGATGACATGGGTTCGAATCATCGTCAGGGAATCCAGGTTTTGGTTTTCCATGGTTTACCCAAATCACTCCAGCCGAATGCCGGGATGCTTCATTCAAAAGGCAATGGCAGAATTTCTTTCCGTTCCTAATCCCCAGTCCTTTTCCGTCTCTAATAATCTCGACATCGACGAGGCGTGTATCCATTAGAAAATAAATGGAAGATTTGATACGATAATATAATCATAAGAAGAAACAAGAGTAGTAACGAGAAGTAAGTATATCTCCTGTAGAGAAGGGAATTCGGCAGCAGACGCCACTTAAAGAGATATACAGTATTACAAGTAGGAGAAGTTGCACTGAAGATTGTAGAGGTTCTTGGGTAGGAGTTTCTTGAGAAAAAAATGCTTTTATACTAAACATTAAACTGGGGTGGTCAAGTACAGAGTAAATACAAAGGCTGTAATACGCAAGAAAAAATGAAGGCTCACCTCTGACCACTTAGGAAAATAAAAATGAAACACGACGCGAAAACACACAAGAAAACAATTTTAGCTTTTATATTATTATTCTGTAGCCACTTTTATAACTAAGAGAACAATATGCAGTTAAACTTCTGAATAAAATATTTAATAACAAAAATTTACAGAAAAGATATATTTATTGAGATAGTATGTGCTGTTAAACTTTAACTGAGGAGAATTTAATGGAATCACTTTTTACCAATTTACTTAGAAACTTTCAACGCAAAAAGCACTATACAATTCTATTTATTTGTACGCTTGAAGAGTGTTTTTTTTTTTTTTTTTAATTAGCTCAGTGAAAAAATGCTACCAATTCGAAAACGTAGGTAATTTTATGGAACCAGTACGGTTTTCAAAATTCTGCTGTCCTGATTAATATGAGATTTCGATATTTGAAAAAATGACAATGGCTTTCATGTTGCTTCAGAACTATCAGATGTTCTAATCCAAAATATTATCTCGTTGATTATGAATTAAATGCATCGATATTTTTCACCAGAGTCTGAAAAATACTGACTTGACGAATACGTATTTCATTTCGTGGGTTTATTAATCTCATTTATTTTGAAAAAGAACATATGCATATGAGTGCGTATTAATTGCTTCACATATTTCTCCATGGATTCGATCATCTTACCAGTTATCAGGACCAAGTCTGTTTTCTTGTTCTAAAACCATCCAAACTGACGTAAAATGGCTTAGTGTCAACTCTGCATTTTGTCTTTGTCAGAGTAGAATTACTGTTGTATCATTTAGTTCTTTTTATCTGCTGTGCATCATATTAAACATCTGGTGAAAAATATCTTTCATTAAATCATTCTGGCATTTCACAAAGCTTTTTTCTTTAGCCTGTTGCTCATCACAACCATGGAAATAACATGTTTCTGTTGCAAAGCATACAGGTTGCAAAGAATTCCTAGAAAACTATATAAACATTACATCTACCGCCATAGTTGCAGAGGAAAGTCACGAATGTGGTACAGAGGATAGACACTGCACAGTGAGGACAAAACTGGTACAGAAGTGAGGAGAAAGGAAAAGAAAAAACGCATAAGTTGTTAGAGGAGATTAGCTTCATACACCAACGAGTCAAATTAATGGCACGATGCAATGTAATACAGACTGAACTAGAAACTGACACTGTAACCAAAAATCAGTGCAATTCCCTGTTCTACGAGGCATATTTTTTCTGACATGTTATATTTAAGGAATATTCAGAGCATCATTTCGTGAACGGTCAAACTCTTACACTGTATCTTAGAAATGCCTACCTTTTCAGACGATTCCTTTAAGTTTACATTTTATCTCGCCTTCTTATTAGATAGTTAACTTCAGCACACTATCTCTCATCTTCTTCAATAGTTCATTGATTTTCAGTGCAGACTGACTCGTATTATCACTCTACCGCATAACTTTGACCAATAATTTCTTGTATCAGTGTTAGGCCTATAGCAGAAATTACAGCTAGAATTACTTTGTGAGATAAGTGTCGTGACAATAACCTTCGTTGCTAATCATATATTTATAGTGTTATTTATATTTATTCAGCAGTACATTACTTTTTTATATCAAACTAGCAGTTACCTGCGACTTCGTCCGCGTTGAAGAGTGTTGTAATATAAGATTTTCTTGAGAGGTCTGGTTGCTCAGTGGTTAGGGCGTCCAACTGGAGATGGAAAAGTGCCCAGCATGAATCCCAGTCTCGGCGAGGATTTTCAAAAGGTCTTTAGCTCAACTTTCACTTGTGGCATAGGTTGTGAATTACGCCAGAATGCTCACTTGGTACTGATTCCGTGTTGAACTGTCGGTCCTCTATATCCGGTAGGATTACTGGATTACGTTAAGAGGCTACGAAAGGGGGTGATTGGGGAGACGTAAAGAAGCCTTGTCAACATGTCAATACGACCATACAATTTGTTTTAAAGCTATTTTTATTAGTAATTGTCATCATACAGCAGGTCCACGCCTCCCTCTGTTCCGCCATTCTCTTAGTTTCTATATATCTTCAGTTTATCATTGTATCATCCATCATTTTCATCCTTCTCCGACTTCATTTCTTCTCTCCGTTTACAATCCCCTCTAGACCAGTTTTAAGCAGGCATTCTTTCTTCAGCACATGCCCAATCCAGTTCTTTTTTCTGTTTCTTATTATTTTTATGAGTGACCTTTTTTCTCCTATTAGTTTCAGCACCTCCTCATTCCTTACTTTGTCCTCCCAACTTATTTTCTCCAGCCTCCTCCAAACCCACATTTCTAAAGAGATCTTCTTTGCGTAGCGTCCATGTTTCTGCTCCATACAAAACATTTAGCTAATTTTTTCCTCAGGGTTTAGTAATAGTAGTAATAAATGATGCAATAAAAGAACAAAAATTTATTTATGTTCCACAACTACTACATTGAATTTTTAAAACAATAAAAATATTCTGTTTGTTTGGAGTATTTTCAGCTTAATATATCCGCATATACAATACTGAGGATTTGTCTCCTAGGTTTTGGCTATTTACATAGCCCTAGTTTTCTTACACTTCTTTGAAAGATTTGAATTTCGTTTACCCAGCATCTCTTAAAACTACTAATTTTATCGCGCGAATAATTAATGGAAGCTCAAAACGTCAAAATCTTAGCAATACATTGATGGAATCGACTAAATATAAAAAAAACCAATACTAACATCCAAACAGCAAATAAATACTTAAGTGACCCAAGGACGTTCATTTCCGTTAAAAAAATTGCGATGCTAAAAATTAATATTTTGATTTGCATTGAATATCTGGAAAAAATCTTTTAAATAAGAGAACTTAATCTGCTCTTTGAATATTTATTTTGTTTTGAGGATATATTGGTTCCATCAACAGAAATTTACATATTATAGTATTAATTGATACTTTTATCTATAATTATCAGTAGTACTGTGGTAATGGTTTCTCTAACTGTGGAAACAGTTCAATTTCCTGTAGACCAGTTTACTATAGTTCATTCATTTCTATCCATTAAGTCTGAGCTAAAATATAAATTTCGATGTTAAAGTAGTAATTGATTCTTTCTTCATAATTGGTATCTCAATCTGCCAATAGAATTGAATGTCTACCGGCAAATTACCACTTCCCTTGTCTGTCACTATGTGAATAAAACAATTATAAATTTCAAAAAATTACTTCGGTAAACGCCACGTGTTCTGCTAAATCATCCAAGCTTATTATAAAACTTTTGATACAATATCGGAACAAAGCAACACATGAAATCACTAAAATGGAGCTCTTGAAACAACTAATAATGTTTTATACTGGCCCAGGCTGCATTTCAACCAAGTCAAAAAACTCAACTAATATTACCGCTTGATAATCAAAGCATCTATCAGTTGCGCGTTAATACATTCACTATAGGGCCTATTGCATGTTAGTGACGTTATGAATGGCGAAATAAACTTGACTCATTATTTCAGATTGCGATACTAAATGAACCCGAATAACGACGTTGGCAATGTGGCGCTCGTGAAAACGCAGTAAATTAAATACTGAATTCATCTGAAACTGCATTCATCCGCATGAATTATGCCATCAGCATCATGACAGTTATTGGAGTAACGTAATTAAAAAATTAATACTAAAATGCTTGTAACTTATAGTGTTCAACGGAAAGTCCATAATTCTCTACAACTTTAAGACAAATTTCGTTAATATTGCTGGTCAACATCTCGATAAAGTGACTGTTACTGTTAGTAAGGTGTATAATTGCATTTAATATGATGAGGTGTGATCGTAAAGTTTGACTTTGTAGCGGCAATATTAACAGAGATAGTGGTTTGGTGGACCAGAATGTTTTTGTTACAGCATAAGGCAGAAGGAATTTAGCTATTTATTAGTAACAAGTAAGCAGCTTTCATATGCTCCATGCAAATGAGGTGTATTGTGTTGTTAACGACTTCCAGTATTGCTTCATGAAACAATAAGTTTCTACATTAGTCCATTGAATACATTCGTTTTAAGTGTAGCATTCGATACATAATTGCAGTTTTAAATTTCGGCAAAAATAATTTGTAATAGTAGCAAAAAAGAAGACACACAGGAAATAAATTAAACAGAGATAGAATGGAATCCTTTACATTGTTATAAATATGACGACATTTGGGACACGTCCATTTTGCACTTTTAGTGAACCGACATTCGTGGTAGTATACTCATAGCATTTTACGTTGTTTTATTTTCAAGCTTTGATTTTTCATGGGCTATTTATTATGACGCATATATCACGAACGAAATTATAGTGTAATATTTGATATGTCATACTATTTCATACTATTTTATGTAAGCAAATGAAAACATCTCTTTGCGAACTTAACAACATTACCTACCCTTTTTTTAAATTTAAGGTTAAGTACAAATTTATATTTCCTGCTTCCAAACTATTATTTGTCAAGTGCGTCGGTTTTATGGCTTTTAAACTAAACGCAAACTTGCATATGGAAGAAGGTTTTTGCTTTTATTTCTGAAAAGTAGTGTTTGCGAATTACGCAAAAAGCAAAGAGTAAACGGGACACGTCTGTCTTCGAAGTAGGAAACTCTTTGTTGTTTGCAATTGATATTAGTGGCAATTTATAAAAGAACTATGCTTTTTTGCGGGATAAAATCTATCTTATGTCACTTGGCACACAATTAACTGACTTCATGCCAAATTTCATTTAAATATGTTGAGTTATTAAGGCGTGATTGATTCCAGAAGTATATCCAAACACACATCCGAACTTTTTCATTTTCTCATTTATAGATATATAGATTATTGAAGAAATCACCTAGCAATAAATTCACGTTGCTAAAATGAACGTGAAATACTCATATTCTAGTTCGAGAAAACAAGTCAGTGTACCTCTCAGAGAAAATTAAAATAAAGGCGCTGGTGATTATTAAAGTTATTGTGTTCTCAAAATCTGTTATAAACACGTGTACGAGGATAAACAGACATTACGCCAAAATAGTGAAAAACTGTGTACTTTCACCGAAAATATGAAGTTTCGTGTAATTTTTTCCCCTGTTGAATATTTTATTGATGCAGAGAATTAATTAAAAATCATATTTAGTACAAAATGTTTTATAATCGCTATATTTTCCACGTTAGTAACCAATGATCAAAGTATTCCAGATTAAGTTTCGTCATAAAATACTTATGTTGTGATTTAATTATAATTTTCTTATATATGTAGGCGTCGTAAGCTTAATTCTGTATAATTTAGTTTCAGAACTCAATGAAATTTAAAGAACACTTGAACGAAAAATCTGAAAGTAGTTTTGATGGCTTCGTGTAAGCTTCTAACTATTTGTTTCTGTTTTTCTGTTTTTGTTTTTTTTAGTAGAACAAACTATTATCTAAGTTTACGCACACTTTACTTGGTTTCTGTCTGACCCTTCAATTAATACATGTAATTTAGCTATTAGAATTTTCACAGTTCCTCAACCTGACTACGTCTATTTTAAACTGTCTAGGAATACACTGTGGACAGCATCTCATGTTAACAAACATCTTCATATGCAGAATTTCCCTCGTAGATTACAATATAACATACCCACAAAGTGGCTCATAGTTGCCAAGTCATTAAAACCACTGGGAAACATTATTTCATCTAACTGATAATCATAATTCATCGGTTATTGAAGCAAGAGGCTGCTTGTAAGCAAATATTATGTGCATAGCAATCGAATTAGAAGTATATACGAAGTATAACAATTTAGCATTGTTTTCATCTATCCCACAGTACCCTTCCTACATGTGACAGTGGAGTAAAATGGCATGGCTATTATGCAGTCTGAAGAAAGTAAAAAATAATGTTATTGCTATGGTTTCAGAGGGAGTATCACAACGTATCATAATTCCAGTGTCAAGAGAGCAACCGTTGAAGAGATATTAAACTACATTTAAATAAACTTATATTTTTTCTTTTCTTCTTCTGTGAATATTAAATTAACGAGTTATTAAACGCTAAAGAAATTAATGATTTATAAGAAACTGCAGTATTCCTGTTTTTGTCGGACTTAGTAATATAGTATAAATGTCTACATCGGCACTTGAGACGTTAACAAGCATAACACCTCTTTAAAATGGTGATAAATATGAATGATTGTAAGAATTGAATGAAGTTTTAAAGACATTTTAACACGAGCTGGTTAAAATTGACAGATTCAATAGAAAGTCACCTAGATTGATCTTAAATGACGACACGTTTATTTTTTTAACTGCGTTTGACTTGAAACTTGGAACAAAACAAATTGATTGAACAAATCTCCGGCATTTCCGCGCGTGTTTATGAGCTGTTCGGGGAGTGCACTTACATTATATTTTTTTGTTTTTAGTATTACAAGGCGCGCCTTCTTGCTCAGTTGACGACGGCATCATAATAGTATCCGGCGCTCATACGGGTACAGCTGTTTCCAGTCCTGGCAGCGAAAGAAATTTTGATCATAAGCACTTGTTCGGCAGGGTAAGAGAGACACGGCCAAGTAGTTCACAGAAGAAGAAGAATGTCATAAAATATAATTGTTCACTAGCAGCTTGGCTAAAAGATTGCATTTCAGGTGAGTTGACGGCGAAATGAATACCAGTTCTTGTAATGCAGGCTGCCGACCATTTTACCAGCAAGGTGACAGCAGCGACGTGTGATTCTGCCCGGTAGGGCCGACGCGTCTCTGCTGCGATGCCTGCTGACCTCTAGTTGAGTCTTACTAGCTACTTCAGATAAAGTGCCCCTTGCTCCCTTGCTACTGCCCTCGATTCCTCTTCAAACAGTAAGCTCATAGAATCTTCTTCGCTTACAGTAGTCGTCTGATACCGAACATCAGAATTACTTACAACAAAGTCATGTGACTTCTTTCCAAGTTATTATCTCCAAACGTTATCACAGCAATTTTTACGAAAAGACATCCTCTATTCGAAAACTGACTCTCAGGATATTCAGGGTATCTCACGCAATTATTTGACGGGTACTCAAAATCCCCTATATGCACGAACACAAATTTACAGCTTGTCCTGTTCAGCCATAAGACACTGTTATTTTCTCACATTTAAAAGCAATTGTACTGTACAGCGGATTCCACATTATCTGCCAACGAGGGAGTTGCTGGTACTGGACGTCACAAAATTTTTACGCAAAGTGTTTGCACATTCCTAATCCGTGATGGCAACAGAAAGTCATATACACGATTCTGGAAACAAAATTTCCATAGACGTGATACTACAAACCTGATAAAATAGAAACAACAAATGAAGTGAATCAGTAACTGTGCTGAAGTAGAAAGGCAAAGGAGCAAATAGGTTTTGCATCTAGGAATTTCATTAATTTTTTGGATGTCGACCTAGATCCCAACTGTTTTAACCTTTAAATTACTCTATCAATAAATGACCGAAGTTTTTCTAGGCGTAGCATAATTATGAAAGTTTCTTGGAAAACCAACCGAGTAAAACAATTATTTAAAGAAAAATTTATAAATACTCTGACAATCGTGCAAGAAGATAATTTACAAAAAAAAGATTACTTGCATTTTTTACTTTTGGTAGAACGTTTCTTACAAAGCCTCCAACGCATTACTCTGACAAAGTTAAATAAAGCTAAATATAGATCGTGCACAGTATACTTCAAATGTTCAAATCGAAAACAAAAATGATGTAAATAACAATTGATACAAAAATAATTCTTGTTACACGAAGCGGTTTTGTTTAATGGTGATCCCTGATTGATTCTTCTGAAGGCCACATGATCGATAAAATTATTTAACAAAATCGAATTACGCATGATTACTCGTGAAAATGGACGGTCCGAAATGGATGAAATGGTTATGATTAATTTGAAGAATAGTGAACCTTGAATGAAATTAACGTTTGTTTACGCTATGAAAACTAATAGCATCTTAGAACTGGTGAGCACTGAAAAGCCGTTTTGAAAATCTCATTTAATTGCAAACATTGATTTCCCTCTTACTTGTGGCAGGTAATGGACAATCCTTTTTCCTCTTCCCATTGAAAGGTCGGTTTTTAACTGACGTTAATTTACGGAGTAGTATTTCCCCTTAAATACTGTTTTATTCTCCGTTTTACCGGTTAGTCTCTTCTCATTCCCTAATATAAACTGGACCTCTCATGCGGACAAGAAATTTAGTCGCTATGAAAATCAATTTTAAAACCCTTTTCTCTAATCATAAATTACTATTTAAACTACTTACAGGCTATAAATATTATAACTGCCTTTAATTTTTTGACGATAAACCATGTTTATCCAGAGATTTTGTGTCCTCGTTATAGTTTGATGATACAGGAAATGACGTAATCAGTTTAATTAAATTATTAATTAAGCTAAAATTCATTACACAAAAAATTTCTCGTTCATAGATATTTTATTCAAACATTCTATTTCATACTTCTCAATAAGGAATGATGGTGAGAAAAAAAACTTATTTTTTAACAATTCGAAGATTTTCGTTACCAAATTTTTAATCCTTGCAGATTAGCTGACGCCAATTACAGTTGATGGTAGCAGGCACATGCAAAGTTGTTAAATTATTTACCAACTCAATAGCATTCAGAATTCTTATCATGAAAAATTATTCTCAGTTATTGTAGTTATTGGCCAAGCTTGGTTTATGAGTTATAACGTTCGGTCTTGAAATTGGTTAGGACGAAATTTCTGGTTTTCATCGTTTCTCGAAATACACTAGGTGAAAGTCGGGGTCATTCCTTTACCAGGCGGTTGCTAAATTTCTCCCCGTTCCCTGCAGCCAATCCTCTTCTCGACAATGGTGAGATGTAAAACTTGTAATTAAAAGAAAGGTAGCTTGTGTTTCACAGTGAAAAGCTTGCTCGTATTTTTAATTAAGTTCTGTGTGACTGAGGTTAATTGAGTTTTAGTTGAACACTTCAAATCCTGGTGGGTTTGTTTCACATTTTCAAACGTAATGTTGGATACATAAAACTGAATTTCCCAACAAGTTAACGAGGCTAATACGAACTTCTCATGTTCTTTTCCTGTCAGCTATCCAGAGGAAATTTATAATTAAAAAATGAAGAAACACGGACCCAAAAAGCGAAACAAAAATGTTCCAAACTGCAAGAATTTTTACTATAATAGACACTGTTTGAAATTCAGAAGATAGTAACCATCTTGCAATTCGCTACATATATGATTCAAGTGCAATATTTGACTTTTTGTGAAATAATCTGATAGTTCCAAGAAACGCTTCAAAAGAAGCAACCGGTCTCTTTTCTAGTAAATTATAGTATTTCGGATGTAAATACCTGTTTGGAATCTTATTCTCCCTGTACAACTTTTTAGTTGTGAAAAATTCTAACATTTTTATGTAGAAGGTACTTCTTCAGGAATTCAGATGTGTATGATTGTATTAAAATTAAATTTGGTTTTGGAGAACAACTTTGTTGTTACACTAGGGTTGTCTCATAATTTCGTTGCTTGGCCAAGTAAACGAGATCATACAATCTTTTGAAATCCACATATAACTCTTTACACCTTTGTAATATAAGGTATGGTTTGTGAGGTAACAAGATTACATATCCTTTAATGTGTTTGTGATGTGTATTAAATGTTTCCGTATAGGTATGTAAGAATGATTTTGGAATGTTCTAAAATTAAAAGAAAAAAAAAACGAATAGGAATAAGGAGAGTATTAAATTGAGAGTGCTGGAACTGTCAACGTTGTTGAGCGATAAAAACAGAAATAGCGAAATTACCAAAGAGAAGAGCGCTTTGTTTAAATAAGAAACAGTTTTTTTTTTTTTTTTTTTTTTTTTGGCGGAGAATGAATAACTGACGAGAAAATGCCCTATGGGTGCATGGAATGAACATACATGGACAGTTCGTATTATCATTTGTAATTCGTGTGTAACTCAGAAGTGTTAATTTGTTATTACAATACATTTATCTAGTTGATTTTAATCATTGAGTCGTTATTATTAAAGTACAGCAATGGAAGAGAAGCATGACATACAGTATGAATAATTAATCCGAAAAGAGCATTTAGGTGCTGAACAAAGGGGCATGAATATTCAAAATACTTGTATAACAAGAAAAAGAACTCGGACCAGCACTAAATTTACTACTTATGCTATGTGCATAAATACATTTATGTTGTCGGTTGATTCTCGAAAAGAGGTTCATAGTTGTAAAAGAAACCGAAGTAAATTTTACAAATTGCAAAATAACAAACCACATTTTATATTTGTAATACAATTTCTACCCTCAGTTATTATGCTTAATGTTAAGCACATTTATTATTGTTATTAATCAGTTTAATAGAAAACTAAACAAAATTCAATTTCTAAAACAGATAATCTTAATTAGGAACGAAAGACGGAAGTAACAGAATTTTCTGAATAATATTTTTGTGTCCTTGATATCTTCTCCCGGATATGAAATTACGGACAAACATTTACTGTATTTCATCAAAGATAATCTTAATTCTGTATTTTTTCTGACTAATTAAATCAGTGTCATAAATTAGTTCGTTGAATACACGGCACAAATGAATATTTGATCATCAGCCTCTACACTGTCCTGATTGTATAAAATACCGACCTTGTACACAAAATCCAATCGATCATCCGAAAACAGTTTTTGGCACTAAGGACTACGAGCATCATTATTGTTGCTGTAATCACTGTCAGTGGAACCAAGAGGTAGTTTCTCTTCCAGCGCAAGTCATTTTCTGAACTACCACATGATTTATACTCATTCTCCTCCTTACCAGTTCCTGACCTTTTCTCACATTTAACCTAGTATTTGACTTCTGATTTGACCACAATTTTTTATATATATGTATCTTAATTGTACTTACCTTTGTTATCCCTCATAGTATCTCTACACATAAAACATATTTTAATTTTATTTAACTGCCACTATTGATTTTTATCATTGAATGTGGAAAAATGTCTTTTTCCTTGGTATCTAAATGAGAAAAACTAATCCAGTTAACTTCTTCAAAATTAAATATTTTAAGTCTAATATCTATTCGAAATGCTAACACCATTTCACAGACAATATTAGTCGTATTGTGGGCTACTATAAAAAGCTGTTTGATAACTTCAAAAACAACCGTAAAGCCTAAAAAACGGTGTGATATTCCTTTATTCCAGTTAAACAACCGCGAGATTCTATGAAGAAAATAGAAGAGGCATATTATTAAAAATGTGACATTTGTCTGAAAATGCTCTTAACCTCAATTTTTTTCATGCGTATTGATTGCAGTTGGGATCGCAACATCGGTCTACATCCCGGGGGCTTCAACCTGTTTTGAAACCATAAAAATATCCTGTCTGGCACACATAATGATTTCAAGTGAAACCCATACTGTCAGCCTTCATAAATCATTTTATGGGAATGATATCAAACCATTTGGATGTCGTTTGAGAAAGTTCAAATAGCTAAGACTGCAGCTTCTAACTCACTCAGATCATTATCATACCACGAGATAAACTGGCGAACCTTGAGTTACAGGATTTCAGAAAAAATAAGTGCTGAAAGATTTCACGGTGTTGCTGTATAAGCGAGATAACCTTTCGCCCACATTTTAGGTTCTACTAAGTCTATGTGTGTTAATGAAGAAATTGTACTCAAATATACAAAAGATTAGAAAAACCTCTGCAACAAGCAGAAAGTAGAAACACTTAACTTTCTAACGATGTCATACAATGAAATTAAACATAAGCCACACAATCGTCTGAGAAGGAAGGTTCCCCACGTGTTCTAATTTTAATAATTTTGGGATGTGTTATATCAGAATAAAAAGAAATGTTGCAATATTTGTTTTTTTACGAGGAAAAATGTTTAGTTAGTACAAACTCAAAACTTAGAAGATTTATTTGGAAAAAAAGACAATAGATTTTGATGAAAAAATTTCAAATATTTTCTTAGGAGGAAAGACAATAACCATTATTTTCTCAAACCCAAATACTCAATTTTCAGGACTGAGCCACACTGGAAGTTTTAAAAATTTCTACCTAAAAATCATAACTACGAACAGGAAACGTCTGATAAATGTTTATATTACGCATCAGTCAAATATAGCCTTAATGGTTTCTACGTTTCATGGAAAAATGGAAATTTACGGGCAATAATTCCAAAACTTGGTATATTACACTTACGTGACAGACGTGGTATTGCCCCCGGCAATCCCAATGGTTTTTGCGGTGTATTACGGTAGATTAAAATTGTGGAAGTTTTCCAAATGGTAAGAAAATAAACACAATTTTCCCTTTACCCATCTTTAAAAATTCCTGCTAAATACTATGAATACGAAACGAAACATTGAACAAAAATATATTTGCTAGTTATTGCAAATAAAACACTTGTGTATATAACGTGGTTTCAAAAAATTTAGTTTCAAGTGTAACCACCCCCCCCCAAAGATCAGTTAATGACACTTATATCAGAAACGTTATTCTGACTCCTTCGATTTCAATAATAAGTACTTTTGTTAAAAACTGAAAAGTGTAATCATCATTAAAAAAAATCATTTTCTGCTGAGACCTTTTCTTCTGTATAATGTTATAAATATCAGGAAAATAAACCAAATGCGTTACTGTCAACTTACACTAAAAAGTATCCGAAAAGGAAGAACGGATACCAGTTTAAATCCCGTTTTCAACAAACAGAAAACAACGTCTATTACCGTCGGTTTTGTCTCAACAGCGATATGTATCAGTAAAAATGTCAGAAAATCTGCAGTGAACTGAAAATTCCGCTGCCTACTTAACGAGCTACGTGAAAATTACGTTTCCCTTTCTCTCTAGTTGATAAAAAACGAAATAAGCAAGCGGTAAAGCGAAAGATCCGATAGAACCACATTTTGTCGTTCAGATCGGATTTTATGTGCAAACTCCTTTGCTTTCTGTGTCACGTTTTCCATATCCTTTCGGGACGTCCCTCTCTCTCGCTTGGCGTAAATCAGGGCTCCCCGCAGCCTATCTTCCACTTTCGTTTGCCAGCGAAGAACATCATTTCGCTCGCGAGATCCGACTCTCGACGTTCGATCTGGGCAGAGTCCTCTCCTCCGATACACATCCAGCCGGAACTGTAAATACGGATTAACATGGACGTGGGGAGAGGAGAGAAGAAAGTCGAGGCATTCGCATTCCGCCCGTTTCAGTGAGATGAGCGTGGCGCAGGGCCAAAAGAACTTTGATGTAACGTCCGCCCGGCACTAAAACGGCCTCCCTCGGAGATCTGTGGCTCGTGTCACACATGAGAAAGTTTTATGCATTGTCTCGTGAGTTGTTTGGATACGCGCGGCCGACGGAACTTGTAGTCAAATAAAGCCCTGCCAACTGTCGTCAATTCCCCTAACATCCTCCGGAATGCGGCAGTAGGACTTTCCAGGGGGGAAAAAAATCCCCCGGAATTTTGTTATACAGTTCGTCACCGGCTTCTCTTCTACCAAACTGTTTCAAGTGTTTATATTACTCTTTTACGAACACTCTTACCGTAAATGAAACGTTTGTTATGTTTTTTACAAAAGCAATTACCATTTTGAAGTGTGATTTGGCAGCATAAAAAGATGCAAAAATTTTCCATCAAATAAATCGTTTAAATAGTTTTGGTTAAGCTACTGTTAGGTAATTGTTGCATATGCTGATACATTATCTCAATGTTAGTGTCGTAATTCATAAAAAAAATTAATAATAAATTAATATCTTCTAGAAGAAGCGTCGTTAATCACATGTTTCTGTCTGTACGATGCATTGTGCACACTTCTTTTATTACATTTGTATAAAAAATATATATTTTGCTGAAATGATGAAAAATTTAAAATCCTTAAACTGATCCTAAAGTGGGTTAGAGGTTTCTGTTTCGTGGTTGGATGTATATTTTCAAGTATTAGCATTACAATTCACATTTACAAAACAAGATTTTCGTTAAAAATTCCAGCTCAGGCCAGAATCCAAAATATATCCCTGTTATCAGATATGTGCTTCAAAAAATCATGAATGAGTTCGACACATTCAGAATCTGTCATATGTGATTTTTGTTGTTTTTTTTTATTATTATCTTTTTTTTCTAGTTCGATGGTACTAATAAAAACCTGGAAACGAGTGTCCACTTGATAATCAATACTTTTCATTTCCAGCCAACAAAATAAATAAAATTGAAATTATTTTTCAAGCTATAATAGACTCATTTACTTCAGTGCATTTTAAATGTTTCGTCTATACTTCACCGTGTCTAGTGTATTTAAATTTTTGATGAATTCAAACTGACATTATGACTTTCAAATTTATACTGTTTCAATAATTGATGCCTTCGTTCGTGCAGTCTGTAAGTCTTAAACTTGCAACAATTTCTCTTTTCTGATCTCAGAGTATTTATTCATCAAAGCTGAGAAATATTTAGGAATGAAAAAAAGACATATAAAATATCGAAAGATATTTTAATAATTAATACTTTGAACGGGAAACAAAGGAGGAATCTAACAGTTAAACTGACAATTATTTTAGCATAAGACACAAATTTTCGGAATTTTTATATCAATTAATATCTTTGTTTAGTCTTTACCATCGGTTAATGGAAGATATCAATTTTTTTTTTTTATTCTGGTAGATCCTGTTTTAAACACTGAAGGATTTTCAGCGTCGGTAACATTGCAGCAAGGAACTCGAGCGAATCCGGTCATGTCCTGATGGAACCACCACGGCATTCGAGTGCAGAAATTTTGTATATTTTGAACAGAAGTATGAATGGAAGTTCCGGGAATCGAACGCACGTCCTCCACAATGTCAGGTTAGAATGTTAGGCGTTCACCTACCGCGATGTAAATATAAGTCCTCAAATGTTTAATAAGTAAAAAACGTTTTGTTGGTAAGTATAAGTAGATATGAAATTTATGAAGATCTTGTAATACATAGCATTGAGGAATAGCTATTTTTTGTTACTTGGTCGCGAGGAGGAAGTTTCATAATTGTCGGTACGCTTCTTTTTCCATAGAAATTTATAATTCTTTGAAAGATTTGATTGGCGTGATTCGGATAAGTATTTCAGTTATGTTCTCAACAAAAAAAAATTATAATAATAATAATAACAAAATCTGCAGAAGCCGGTTTTTGAAGTTTCATTGTCGGTTCCCTACTGTACACCTTGCTTAATGAATGGCTAATTAGTCGATGTTCGATTCAAGGACTGAATGGTTGGACCTTTCTGACCGAATGATGATTGATTCAATAATTCGAAATTGCAATGTAAAATGCCTAATTATGGTTGAAGTTACTAGATTAAATAGATTCTTTTTTATGCTTTTGTCATTGTTTGTTAACCAGAAAGTTTTTATAATGATAAGAGATTAACAAAAACTAATTATCACATTGAGACGTTATACACAATTTTATTAATTAGCAGCGTTCTTGCTTTGTTAATGACAGCAGCCTAAAGATACGAAGATTGTATAATGATTTTTACTTTAAAGTGTGTCAGCCTTACTGGTAATTAGAATGCACTGTGCGGGGTGAATGTAAAGAACCGAGGCGTGCCGCGGACAATATAGATAGGGCTAAGAGGAGCGCCATGTAGCGAAGGATAAGGGCGTCCAGGGTTTTAAGGAAACACTAATGTTGCCTCCAGTATAGACCCTAAAAGCTGTAGAGAAAGTTTGTCACGCGATTGAGCAAGACAAACGGATTTATCGAATGCGTGCTGACGAGGCTAAATGCAGCCGTTCATCGGCGTGGAACAAGATTATTATTTTGGTTTATTGCTCGTAACTGATGAGGTCAGTAGTATTTGTGAAAATTTGTTTCTGTTGATCCTATTGGCAAAGCGTTAGGCTGGAGTCAAAAGTTTGATTGCCAAACTGCTCCAAGCCTCTTCTATGAACAAAGGGACTAAGTCTTCCACAAGCTGAAAGACTCATCGAGAGAGACTTGGTGTTGAATCCTCTGCAAGTACGTTTCCCCCTCAAAACTTCGTGTCCGTTACTTCGGTTCTTGTACCTCGTCAGCGTCCTGTCTGATTTTACCTATCGAGTTCACCTAGTTGAAATCACGACCGATCGCCCTTATGGCGCTGTTCAGGCTGAGCGTAGGAGCAGCGATTCATGAATTGCGAGCGGTGAACGAGCTATACGGTAAACATGACTTCAGAATGAGAGACTTCTGCAACAAAATTGGACCTTCTTTCGAATACCTGAGCTAACTGTAAATTTACTCCTAGGTTTATAAATTTTGATTATAGTGAAAAAATTCTTGTGATGTTAAATAAACATAAATAAATTTATATGTAGTAAATTCAATCACTTGTAAACCTGTGTTCATCAGCGCTATTCAATTCAGAAATATGTCATGTGACATACTTTTAATTATGAATAATAGAAACATATTATTCTATTACGATTTGCCGTCTATCAACGCGTGGTCAAGAGGTTATTCCACCTACAAGTTAAACACTTCAACTGCCAAATTCTCAGCAGAATCTTGATTTTCCATCTAAAACGAATATCAGTTTTTTTAATGAGCTGATAGTAGAATAATATTGAGAATCTCGTTTAAGCCTTTTTTAGTCATATTGTGCAGTTAAATTGCCGTAAATTATTTCAGAAGTTTGATGTGGCTGAACATTATTCGTAATTTCTTCAGTTTACGTTTTAAAATAATTGTTTGCGTTGCTTTGTTATTGTTTGCGCAGCAATGGGCATATCGTGATTTGAATGCATGTTGGAGCTGAAAAACCAATTTTAAAAGTCTGTCTCCTTATCTGTGGGTACAAGTGTTTCTTAAATAAACCGACTGTACGTTCAGACGATCAGAATAAAATTATTGTAACTGTTTTCTGTGGTTGTATAGATCCACACGAGCTAATTCTTTACGGTGTTATCCTAATGTTGAGTTGACTTCACGTGCGTAACATCTTGGCGCGTAAGTCCGGAAAAGAATAGATCCAGGTTGGTCCTAACTGAATGAATTTCATAACTTAATACAAAACGATCTGAATCGAATGTTCAAAATATTTTTATAGTTTAGCTCACATTTTGAAGACGGCAACAGATAATATGAAGTATCGGCGTGTTTCGTTGGCCAAGTGGATTCACACTTGGAACCAATATCATAATAAGATTTCTCCGTTGTCATACATGTTCGAACCGTATGTCATTTCTTATTCGGCAGAATCCCAAAATTAAATGAAAAAAGTGCACTAATTTAGCTATCTTAGTGAAATTAAACCATTTAATTGCTTCTGGAATTAATTACAGAATATTTAGGAAGATATAAACAATTTCTGAGTAACACTGAGCAAGTAGAAAAAAGTAGAAATATTGTCTGTACTATTACATATTTGCAATATAATATCTTTACAAAAGGCGAAGTGCCAGAATACTTAAGCAACATGTATCCTTAGGTATGACGCAAATGTCAGTGACACTGATACCAAGCGTGGCTGGTGGGTGGCCTCGCATTCAGAAGGACGCCGGTTCGAATCCCCGTTCGGGCATCCAGATTTGGGTTTTCCATGGTTTCCCCAAATCACTCCAGGCAAATGCCGGGATGCTTCCTTCAAAAGGCCCGATTCTTGTCCCCAGTCCCATCACGCCTCTAATGACCTCGGGGCACATGATGAACTTGCGATTGGTGTGGTGGATAGTGAAAACGTTACCAATAGATTCGAATCAGGGCTCTTGCCAGAGTTTTTCACCGGACATGTTATCTGACAATCATTTTTCATGTAGCTTGGTTTTTGTACATGATTTAATCATCAACACAATTTCGCGTTTAGCGGAAGACTTTTTTTTCCTGTTTTATTTACCCTATTAAGTAATACGAAATGATCGACAATCTGAAAATCTGTACTCATGTCTAACCAGTTGTAGCAAACCGAATAATTTAAAAACTCTTAGTGAATTGGTTTAATATGTGAAAACAAGGAATATTGTAGATGCTAGAACATAAGTAGAAGCTTTAAAATGCCTTTCAACGTTTAAAGTTATGTCAAAAATATCGCTTCTTCTGTTTTGTATCACACAAAAATTTGTTGAAAGAGGTGTGTGGTGCCATGATTTTTGCTAACTTAACTGGCTCAGCAATCATAAGATGGATCATTCCTTTGTAAAGCTGACTTCTCTCAATCAACATCATACATAAATAACTATCAGATAATATAGCAGTAGGTGATTTCACAGACACCATGCTAGCTTATACCGACATTTCTTACCTCTATTCATTTGTCTTAACTGTATCTACTGTATTTTGTCTGATTTCTGTTAAAGTGATAGTTACGGCTCGATATACCAATAAAACGGAAGACTGCAAATTATTGCAAATTGAGCGGTGAGTTCTGCACGTTGTGGAATGTCAGGCTTGTATAATTTCGCATGCGTATAGCGTAAGGGAACGCGACCCGCGCAATCCAATATCAGATATTATTACACTGCGTTAACTTTGGAAACCATCCACTAACTCCGCTAACTCCATAGAAGCTCTGCGGGTGTAGGTAGTGCTCCTAAATTGGGGTTAATTACTAGTTTATGAGCTGATAGAGTCTCAAGTCAAATAGCATTTCCATACTGCACTTCCACCACTAATCAATCTGACACAAAATGGTGATTTGCTGTGATATATTTATAAAAGTAACCAAACCACATAACAATCTATTATTTTTGGAACCGAATAACATGTTTTTTGTATCATTAGTCTCTTGACTGGATCGATGCAATCCTCCATCCCTTTCAATCTCGCGTTAACATCTTCAGCTCAACATACCCCGTACGAACCATGTCCTCAATTACCTGCTTTATGTACTCTAATCTCTGTCTTCCTTTGCAGTTCTTACATTTGACTATTCCATCCACTAACAAATTAACCAATCCAGCATGTCTCAAAATATGAACAACTATTCTATCTCTTCTTTCTGTTAGACTCTACCACAAACATCTTGTAAGACTGGAGATTTTCTCGGCGTTGTAAATGAATAAAATTTTCTCGGGTAACTAGCCGAGTTAGTCCATCGTTTGACCACGACGTTTCGGCGGTCACAATCTCTGCCGCAATTGTCAAGTCACTTGACAATGGCGGCAGAGTTTGTGACCGCCGAAACGTCGTGGTCAAACGATGGACTAACTCGGCTAGTTACCCGAGAAAATTTTATTCACAAACATCTTTCCTCACCCACCATTTCCAAAACACCTTCATTTCGTACTTTATCTGCCCACTTAATTTTCAGCATTCTTTCAAAACATCAAATGTCAAATGCGTCAATTTTACTTCTTTCTGACATCCATGAAGTACATGCTTTGCTGCTACAAAATACTGTACACCACACGTAGAGTTTTAAAAAGTTCTTTCTACCATATTTACATCTAATCAAAGAATTCATGAAATATCTACTAATATTTACTTTATAAACTAAACTACTTTTTAGTCAAATACTTTCCAGTTGCTCGATCGCCATGTAATTTAATCAACTCTTTTACATACTTATCTGTATTTATGTATTTATGTTCGTTAGGGTCAACTAGAACCACGCTAAGCCCTTTTATGTGCAGTATATAATAAAATTGTAGAAATGTCTATACGTAAAATTTATTTCAAAAACAGTAATTGCAATTTAAACTACTATGAAAGACATTTAAAACTATACAATTTAGATTTTTTCTATCTGTTCACCTGTCTGTATGCTCACACCTCTCGCTAAAACTAATTGACGGATTTTAACTAAGCTGTACATAGTAATAGCTTATTCCATCGTTTAAGACAAAGGATACTCTTATCCCGATATGTTACAAATCCACGATGATACAGACTCCAAAACAGAAAATATTGTTTTTTTCTGAGTATCCGTGCACTAAGCGGAATCAAATGAATGATTTTCAGCGATACGGCACGTAGTAATAGCTTATGTCACCATATAAGATGTATATCCAGATTAGAACACTCTTCTCCACGCCACAGAATCCAAAACCATAAATTTTCAATTTTTGCCCGTATGTGTCCGCTTCTTGTTAAAACTAATTAATGAATTTCAAAGAAATTCAGCACTGAGATAGTTCATGTCATCAGTTAATATATAGGATAATTTTTATTCTGAATAGTACTATATTTTGTCAACATATCAAGGCCAAAACCGTAAAATTTGGAATTTCATTTATACGTTATTTTTATATCCATTTACTGTTCTCTGAAAAACGGTCTATTTGTTCAGTGATTTACGCACGTGACTGGAGGACGGATAGTACCCGGTTCGAATACCTGTTTCGAATGTAATTTTTACTGACTTTAAAATTGACCTTCAACTTCGGCAATGAAAGCTAATGTAAAGATACTAGAGAGCTTCGTGTTTCGGATTCCAAGTTAGACTATAGGTCTCCTCTACTCGATACAATTACCAGGTTTTTGAGACCACACGATATTGTGCTGTATATAATATGTATTACTATATAATTCTGCTAGAGAGTATATATCACATTTTATATACATACAAAAAAAAAAAAAACAATGTGTTCTTATACACGGCATACACCACCATTTCAGATACTGCTCGCAGGGAAGCCATATGAACAATATTGAAATGTGCCTGGGGGTTATTAGCAAACATAACCTTTCCTAATTAGTGATAGTTTCAAGGAGAGGTAGAATTAAATGATGCGCTTGATCGTGATCAAAGCATGCATATTAATACTAATTCTGAAGGAAAGGAAGAGATTCAGGAAAACTGAAAAAAAGGACTACTCGTTTTGTTTTGCTTCTTTTTACTTACCCGTCCAATATTGCTATGACAGTTTATAACTGTATTTGAGTTAACAGCACAAATCTCAAATACCACGTGAAAAAGTCGTAACTTTTAATATAAAATGCTACTATATTTCCTGAGTTTACCTCCGTTCCATGTTGCTATAGGAAAAATTATACTTACTGCAAACTAGGATCCAGATACTTTTAATACATTCCATGCTCAGAATCATTAAGTATTCTGAATACAATGCTCCTGCACTGCTTCCTGCCTGGCACGATGTTCCGAACGTCAAGTCATTATTAGTGTTAAAATTTAAGTAGCTTTAAAACAATGGTTTAGGAAACAGAATAACGCGGAAGACACAATTTTAATCTTATTGTAAGGTGATTCATTTTTTTTACCATTTATGTTCTTAAGATTCATTAATGATCTAGTTAATGGCTTAAACAAGCGCCTGGTAAAAATGTGTAATTAATTTTCCAGTATATGTTTCTGAACTCCGCAACGGATTGTACTTATTCATGGCACATTACCTAATCGACCGAGATGAAGTTTATATTTTTTCAATTTTATCTAACATACAAAATTATAACCTTTACTCTATTTCGTTCATGGAAGATGCAGTAAAGGAGGAAATAAACCTTGCCTGTACCACTATGCTGAGTATAATTAAGTACTATAAAAACGAAGTCGCTCAATTCTATGGCTGTTTTAAGTAGTACAATTGTAAGATATCACCATTCTTAATAATTTACAATACTAAGCGCCATGCAAAAAATATTACTGTTGTATAATGACGGCTGCTTCCATGATGTATGTTGAAAGTTACGGGATATTACTGAAAATAGTTTTCTTCATTCTTTGTAAAATATTTTTCAATGCAACATTGATTCATTTGTTTTAATGCATTTTTTATTCTATTAATACATAAGATACGGAGAGGGAAATAACTTTCTAGAGTTATGTAAAAGCCTTCTGAAGAATACGAGTATATCTGGTAAGTCAAATAAACTAATTTTTGAAATAATTTACAATATACTGCGATCATCTCTGTCTTTGTTTAACACTTCTAACTCCATGTCCCTTCAAAATCAGACTTTTCAAATTTTGCAGAATGAACTGTCACTTTCGTATTTCATCAGGATTATATCATGCGGTTATGATCTGTGACCCTATAAACATCTTTTTGTTATTTTTATACTCTGTGCAATGATGTTTTGTTTTAAATCGACATTAGAGGTTGAAAAATCATCAAAATGAACAAATATATGAGGTAATAACATGCAGTCAGGACATGTGATCAAAATAATTTTTTTATCATTATTTGACACTTTTAGACACTGTACAATGAATTTATAGTTTAAATTACACGTAACGGTCATGTCTGTTTATTACTCGTGTTGTATGACACTATGTTCTTGCTCTAGCAACTATTCGATTCCCGAGACGATATATAAAAGGACTACATTAGTATTAATAATGATTAAATGAGTGCTCACAATAAAAGGTAAATTGTTGGTTGTTGAAATTTTTTGACTCACGTACAAGTTTTCATTTGGTAACTCTGCATCTGCATTGAATTCTTAGCTTAAAAACAGTATGAGAGTGAAAATTGTGGAATAATTTATTAATTCTTTAAACAAGGACAGATAGTCTTGTTGCAACGTAATTCATTTTTACCCAAGATGATACACTATGCAGTATCACAGTTTTTAGTACATTTTCAACAATTTTAATACATATACTCCGTATACTGACAAATTATATAGAACTAACAGTTCGCAGACCTCTTTACTAACAAATTTTTTAACTACAATCGTCTAAACTATAATAAAAGCGATTACATGAGTAGGAAATTTAGTAAAATCCTATAGTAAATTATTACTTTTGAGCACGTAAAAAAAGGGGAATTAACTTTAATATTATTCTACTAGACTCCACTATTCCATATTAAGTATAGTCACTGGGATAGAGTAATTGCGAAGTCAGGAGTTTAAGAAAATAAACTCAGTATTAGACAGGCCCCAAACAGAAACCAAAATTTCTTTGCAAATAGTCTAAAGGTGATAAAATTGAATTTTTGGCAAGACATTTTTTTTGGTTATAGATCATCATTACGACACATTATCTGGCTGAAATACTGGTCGACCTGCATTGACCATAAGGGATCCCTCTGTTATATTTGAAGAATTTCTGTTGATTTTGAAGGGACTTAGAAGTATTAAAGAGAGACAGATATAACGTCAGTACTTAGTAAATACGTAACGCAATAAATATATCTAAATGAAAGTAATATCTAGATGACTCTTTTATTTCTCTTTTTTTTAACTGCTTTACTTACGTCTCTCAACAGCTAGGTCTTTAGAGACGGGAAAGGATGGGGGCAAGGAATGGGAAGGAATCGGTCATGGCCTTTTTAAGGAAGCATCCCAGCATTTGCCTGGAGTGATTTGGGAAACCATGGAAAACCCAAATCTGGATGCCCGGACGGGGATTCGAACCGCCGTCCTCCCGAATACGAGGCCAGAACGCTAACCGTTACACCACCACGCTCGGTTTCTCACTCTTAGCATTTGGATTTTTACTAGTAATCATTCATTACATACTTTGTTTTGAAATTAGATTCTTAATGAGTGATTGCGGTTTTATCAGTTTACCTTTAAAATTTACAAATACTTCTTCAAGTGGCTGTAGTCTTTAATGGAGTTTTTTTGCACTGTGTTAGTGCTATCAGAATTCTTTCAGATTTACAGAGTTTCTCTTTCTGTGACGATGAAGGAATCCTTATTTAAGGCATGTAGTGTTCTACTTTTTCAGGTAAAACCGGTGAACATGCCCGGTAGTATCGTTAGGCCATTATGCGTGCCGACCATGTGAATTCGGAGATGGAAATGCAGTAATGTTCAAGTGCGGATATGGTCGGCAATAAACGAGCATGAAGTGAGAAAAGATATAGAGAATTCATATAAACTGTTAAAAATCCGCAAAACTGGTAGAAACTAACGTTTCGACTGGAGGAAGAGATTTCCGGGACTTGGTGAAATGTAGAAAACGAGGAACGATTTTAGAGCAAATCACTGAATTTTTCAGTAACAGTCACTAATATTAAATTAATTTTGTTACATGATAGACCAATTGAGAGAAAGGTTAAGGTTCAGAGACCGACAGGATCATCGTGAGGTGAACCGATGTCAGATAGTGAGGCAGGTAAATCAGCAATGACTTCTTTTGGGCTTCGTGATATGCTAGTTCCACATTGGAGTAGAAAAACCTTGAGTTGGAGTTCAGAGATCTTTGGTCTCACAGACACAAACAGAGAAAAACTCTCAACTCGCAGCTATCGCTTGTCCAGTCGAGACTACTGAGAGCAATATATCTTAGAAGAGTCTGAGTGCTTGGTGGTCGGCCATCTGCGCACTATTATGGGCATCTCTACAATCTTCACACACCATTCGCCTGTTGCAATATCTGCTTCGCATCCAATCAGATATTCGCCTGATGAAACGGCAGCCCGAAGAATACATCCTATTTGTGATACCTCATGATATATAATCATCACATTTTTAGTGAGCCATTATAATTGAAGTAATAAACACTGAGTAATTAGTAATAGTGTAAATTTTGAGCTACAGCATATTTTATTGTGCTCGATATTTCATTTAATTCCAGTATAAACTATTTTCCCAAGATTCAAGTTGCATCATGCTTATTTATACGTTAGGAGTTTAAAAAAGGAAATATTAATTTTTTCTTCAACTGTGGACCTCGCAAGGATTAATCCTGCTCACTAAATAAGTGAAATCACAAGTAGGTCGCTCTCATCACTTTGCTGAATGATTGACGGTTGTTTGGATCATGAGACTGTTTCCATACAATTTTCTCAAAACTAAATACTTATTAATGCCATCGCGAAAAAAAACAAGTGCGATTCTGAACGTCTTCTAGTTGCTGATTTTACAACTCTTTGGATATCTTCCGCGTCTTGAAAGAAGCTGTATTTAATTGGTGACATCAGAACTGGATAAATCATCGTAGAATAATTACTATAGGGAGTAATGGTAGGTAATGGATACGTATGACACGTTTTGGGTTTAAACTTTGATGTTCGCTATTTGCTAAGGTGCGGTACCTAAAACCATAGTACCGTAATTCCGTTACCCTTAATATCTAACATTTCGCAGTTGTTAGATTACGAACAAAGGTTGCACTTATGGATGTCTCTAATTGCTTAATAGATTCTATCGTTGTATTCCGACCAAACATATTTTGAATATTTTCAGCCAGAACAATTAATTACGTCTGGCTGCCAACTCCATCCCTGTCACCAGTGACACGATTTAGACGAAAGCGTGTGTTAATTAGAAGTTGACGATCCATTTAATTCTTGGTCGCATGGAAAAATTCTTTCTCTGGGATAATTTTGGTGGCGTTTCTACTTCACTCATCCACCATGATTATTCCAGTTTATTTTTTATTTCTTCATTTTTCTCACTAGTTTCCAGAAATCTTTTGAATAGAATGAATAGAAAATTCTCTAGCTCATGCTACACCCAATTTCATCCCCCCGTTTATCATCTTCCAAATCCCAGATGTTAATGCATCTTTAATTACGTTAACATTAACAAGTATACGAGTAAACTATATTTTCCAGCTAGACACCCAGTAAGGTATACTCAATTCTAAAAATCGTTACGTCCTTAGTATATTTAGAAACTGTGGAATCTGATCATTGATGAAAATAGTAAACCTTCTTCCACCAAGCTCTTTCGAATGAGGGAGTGTTTTGACTGCTGTACCCTTTTCACTTCGAACTGGCGGCTGAAGGTCATGTTCTCCTGGACCCGCTCCCCATCTCGCCATCCCCTCCCTTTCTACCCCTCCATGGTGAACGTTGTGTTGAGATAGGCGACTGGTCAATATCCCGTTCGCTTGTAGAGATAAGGGAGTAAGAGTGGAGATAGATCACACTGTGGTGCCGCCTCTGTAAACTGAATGGGCTATATTAGCTTGTACTCTAATAGCTAAGACAAAGTCTATAGACTGTTATAGTATACAGACGGCATACTAGTTTTTAAAACACAGGTAAGTGGGTTTAAATTATACATGTTGTTGACGTTACAGATTATGTGACTCCAATGTTAATCACAGTAGCTCACTGCATGAGTCATAGAGATAAAAGAATATTGCTTTTGATTTGCGTGAAAATAACACTTTCATCTTATAAGTTTCCATCATATCGGGGTTAATTTATTGCAATAAAGTTCTATGTGGTATAAAAATATATGACACAGGGATTCACAGCAGGTAATTTCAAACAAATGTGGTTTATACGTTTGGTACACATTTTATTATACGTCGTGAAAACACTATTCTGCACTGAAATCGCCAACGAAAATACGACTTTGATATATTTTTAAAGGTTTCTTGCAACAGAAATAAAATCACATTATTCGATAAAATATACAATAATTAAAACATTTCTTAATTTATCAAATTACTTTCATTTTAGTATTCTGAATAGTATAATGGTAATAGTTCAGATTTTATTCAACAGCATTGATTCGAAAAACACTTCTCCTTTCGTATGAGATAAGCTCATCGATCTGCAAACTGTTAATCTTATTTTAGTCCAATTGTTTTTCCCTGAACATCAGTCACCGAAGATTTCTGTCCAACTCGGAGGAGTAATCACAAACTACTTACACAACAAAGTTATGTGTATGCGGTGTCACTGAAAATGGCCATTAACAAAATTTAGTGTCCATGCCGTTAACAGAGTTCACTTAACAACACTTGGTTTCCCTGACTGTTTTATCAGTTAATGCTACTAATGCGCAAGGTGGTTAATTTCGTTTGTCGTTTAGTGGGTGTTACTCATTAAAGGCTATTTAAGACACACATGATGTTGCAACATATGGTGAATCTGTGAAAGACTATTGTAGTGGATGTCACTTTGAGAGTTGCTTTTATTTAAAAATATTAATTGAAACTCACTTAATTACTTCATAGACAGGTATATTTCAACCATCTTCGTAGGTCAGTTCCACCAGATTCAAAGCCGTATAACGCTCCAATTAATTAGGAAATAAATAACACAAAACTAAGCGTCAAGACTTCTTTTGCATGCTGTGGTTTAATTCAAGTTACTGTACCAAAACTTACTTTATTTCTGTTGTGCTGAATTTTTAAAAAGTAGATAAGAAAATGTACAGAATAATTATTATTTCTGAATTGTTCAGCAGTTGATTTCACGAAAGAAATGTATAAATTATAAAGATATTAAAGATGTTTGAGATAGTAAATTTGTATCGATTAACTTTTTTCCAATTTTGTTGTTACAACTGAAAACCCGATAACAAATCCTACTAAATATGATAACAAATCATAGAAATTATCCAGCGGAGGTAAGATATTTCTCGTGAATTCTAAAGTTTCAATAAACTTATTGGGTTCAGTTTGTCATTCTACAAATCACTGTGCTAAGTATAATGTTATTTCGAAATCACAACAAGGAACTTTAAATTTACATTAACTCACGTGTTTTACATTCTCTTTAACTAAATGATAAGCTGCCTTTTTTGTTTCCACAGTGAATTTCACATTTGAGCAATCTATAGCAAGGATATGATTTCAATAAATTTTATGCGCAGTTCTATTTTGTTCAGATCACAATACCACGTCATCTTAAACTGATTAATCATAGCACAGTACGGAACAGTAAAAGTGTGAACCGATTTAATTTTATAAAGGTAAGACAGAAAATTCTGGAAACCAAGTAGCGAGAGATTACAGCTCCAAGAGAATCGGGCGTTTACGACTTTTTAACGAATCTAATAAATTGTGCCGTTAAATGTCTTATATGTCTTCTATAACAAACAGTAATACCTTAACAATGAAAACATAAACTGTCAACTATGTAATTGAAAACTTTTTTGAGTCATCAAACATGATAAATAGTCGCAAAAGGTACCCGGAGAGTAACTTGATACATCATTATCTCTTTTATTTTATGTAACATTTCACCCAGGGAAACATGAAAACCTGAAAGTGAATTTTAATGTTCCAAAATCAATGTTCATTGTTCTAGTAACTACATTTCATTCCTCAAGGGAAAGAATACTGCTTTCTCCAAGACTTTAAGAATGTGTATGGCTCCAATCAGTTCTGCGCCCTCGGATGCCATGACACGTACAGTGAGTCTCACTGTCAGTTTCACACGGGGTTCTCCTGAATGCGCACCCTCTTCTTGATGGCCGCAGCTGGTCGACGACACGTGGCGTACACGTCGATGGGAGTCCTGGAAGGCGAGCCTGGCGGGGCGCAGTCCAGCAGGCCGCCTTCCTCTAGCTGCTATACGGATATCTCGTGGATGTGTACCCTCTTCTTGACGGTCGCCGTCGCGGGGTTGCTCGACGTGCGCACGGGCGGTACTGGCGGCGACGCGGGGATTGCGTTGGGTTTGCCCGCTGCGCCGCCCTTGTGGATGTGCGGCACGACGCACTTGCCACCACCTGTCGTCGAGTGCCCAGGAGAGTACCTCGGAGGTGGTTCCTCCACCTGAAACACCGAAAAATCGACATCTGAACTTGTAAACTAAAAGTATTATTAATAACGACAATCGTGTTCCACATATTTTACTAAGTTTCCAACACTGATTTATAACGAATGATGCGACGGCAGAGTGTATGCTATATCATGTCATGTAAATACGAAGACAGTTAGATATTTTGCAATAATCCGTACTATGTATTTCATCCGAGTACATCATCAATTGTTTAACAGTTCTTTCTAATACTTGTCATACTTGGAGGACATTATGACATGTGGGGAACCGTATCAACGTTCATTCAAGACCTTAATCATGTTTACTTGGGTTAACCGAAAATACTTCTAAAAATCTGAAATGAATTAATGAAATAAATTTATTGAAGGTGGGCTATTTTGAAGACAATTTATTCACAGGGAATTACAGAAAACAATGTAGGAAAAATTTGGTAAATATGTTAATAAAACCCTTTCTGCAGTGTTAAACACGCTCTGCACTTGGGAGCTGATTGCAGAACCATGATGTGTGCGCAAAGTGACAGAAATATCCCTGGATCACTGTCATATTTTAAGTACTTGCATAGTCCTAATATGCATAATATTCTGGAAGTGAGTAGAAGGTACTTAGCATAGTGATGGTTCTCTGTAATTACTATGATAATCCTTATCGTGATTCATAAGGAGGAAACTGCTTTCAGCGTCACTTAACGTTGAATACTGTAAGATTATTACATTTGTTTCACGATAATACAGGATATTTTTTGTGGGTTGCATCTGCTTAATTGTACAATTTGGCAAAACTCAAAATTGTTTACTAACAGTCCATTTCTCACTTAATTTTAAAATATGTCATACAATGATTCTTGGTCTTACAGAGGTTCATTCAAACATTCAATAATAACACTTTATGTTTTCTATTTAAAGAACAATGAATTCATTTTTTTCTCTCCTCTACATTCGAATACAGTTCATAGAACTAGCTACAACAACAGCAACAACAAAACTCTTTATCACCATCCATCGCTTGGCTCACTAAAAGCCTTGGATACACTAGGGGACAAATGTAGTGACATGCCGCGCGGAATGTCGCTGGACAACACCGTGGAACACTGCCGCGGAACATTTAGCAGACACACTAGTCAGTTGTTTCAGAAATGTTGTCCGAGGAGGTTGCGTTTGTTAGTGCTGTGTACATACTTATATCAAGTAATTCAGTTACGTACGACGCGTGTTCGATACGCTTATAATAGAATTATTAACATTAAAAAATCAAATATGTCAAGACGTAGAAAACGGAGACTCGAATGAGAAATTTTGTATCTGATTAAATACAAATTAAATAAATATATATTTTTAATATTTAAAGATTGCGTCTTATTATAAATGTGCCTTTTTTTTTTTTTTCAACAAACTAAAAACACGGATTTTGATGATAATTCTTGAGGTTTAAATATTAAAATTCCCATGATTTTATTTAATTTCTTTAATTGTATTCAATATTTTTATGACAAAACTTCGCGAGCCACCACAAAGTCGTGCTTTTAACTAGTTTTAAACTGCCAGCTCACAGCTGCAATCCTAGACAGCCGACAGGCGTCCACAAAATCAATATATATTTTTAGACAATATATTGTTGCGCAGAGGAAGGAAACTTAAAATTTATATGTTTCCTTACAAACTATTATATTAATAATTATTTATGCTGTTTCAAGTTCCAGATACTGCAAATTAATGGAAGGAAAACGCTTGTGATTATGAAATATTTTGGAAATTCCACACATTGCCTTCGATCTATTAATGGCAAACACGTTTTGATTCAGGCTCCTTCCAATTCCGGCAGCGACTATTATAACTACAACGAACAATTTAGTATTGTCCTATTGGCTATTGTGTATGCCGGTTATAATTTTATTTATGCGAATTGTAGTGCAAAAGAAAAATCTTCTGACAGTGGAGTGTTCCAAGAGACTGCTTTTTAATATAGCTCTGGCTGCTAATCAACGTAAGTGGCCAGATCCAGAGCCAGTACGATAAGGTGGACCAAATATGCCTTTCGTTTTGGTAGGAGACAGTGCTTCTGCATTGACCGAACATATGATGATGTAATCACGATGTTGGTACTACAAAGCGCATTTTCAACTGCAGACTACCAAGAGCAAGAAGAGTTGTAGAAAATGTGTTTGGAATCTTATGTGTCGTATTTCGTATATTCCTTACACCAATAGCCCTCCAGCCTGCAAATGGCGTGTGTAAACCTACATAATTTTTTAAGGCGAAATAGTCAGTCCAGATCACTGTACACCGCACATGGAACCTTTGATTCTGAAAGATGGATCACGAAATTGTGAAAGGATCATGGCGCAGAGAAATTGGATGTCATAATATGTTGACGCTAGAAGAAGACGTTATTCTGAATCTGCTATGGAAATAAGAAACAATTTTTCGGAATATGTTGTAAGTGAACAAGGAAGGGTTTAATGGCAGAATAATTTTTAAACATAATCATGAGACAGAAAAAAAAATCATCCACCCTAGCATATAACAACTATTTTAGCACTGTAAAAGTAGAATCAGATAATCACGGTTTGAAGTGTCTCACAACAACCCATAAAACTGACCCAGCTCGATTAGTTGAAGCACCATTTCGTTTGCCAACATGGCACATAGCGCACACGACTGCACTCGGGTATGAATGACGCGTGATGTTTTCGCTCTGGAAGCGGGAACACACAACATGCCCCACGGCACGTAGATGTCGCGCAAATTGTTGCACACAACATTCTGGGACAGCGGGGAACGTTGCAGCGCCACCCAGACTCAGTGTTGCGCGTCAGATTTGTCCCTAGAGTATCCGGGCCTTTAGTTGTCAAAACAGTTACAGCCTGGCAACTGTTGCTTCTGAATATGTGTTTGAATCTATTTCCGTCTACCAACAAAGATGAGTTATATTTTCTTCTGCTGTTTTGTGCTCTGAATTTGTAACGACTGCTACTTTCCGGTGCTAGTATTGCAAAGTGGCATTGAAATAGAATCCTTGACGTATTTCAGAATGTAAGAGTTGATAGGGAAATTCTCACCCATATCTCCTACGTTTTTGATTCCAGTTTCTTCTGCTGCTGCCTCTCAATTCTCAACTAATGACAGCTGTGGTTTTAGAGAAAAAAAGAGTTTAAGGCCTAAAACAGTTTCAGGAGAGGCAAAGGTACGATATAGGTGAGTCTCGTACATACAAACAACCTCTGTCTCCACACCAATTTGTTTCTGGCGAAAGAAATTAACCAAAATGATGCTTTCAAAGACAGTTTATTAAGTACATAAACACTGGAGGGTACATCTGAGACTATTTATGAAGAGCTTTGATTGCTTTAATCGACTCCTTCACTTATAGTAAATCAGAAAATACTTCTTTATGATAAAAGTCTTCATGACCCTCTTATTTCCAATTTGCGTATGTTTCAATCAAATACCTCGCTCTCTCTCTGAAATGTTAACTACCATTCCAACCTTCCCAACTGTGAATAAAATCCGTTTTATTTTCCATTACCAATAAATCTATCAGCCCCTAATGTTTTAAATTAATGTAACAAGTTTTTGACATTTCTGGTTGAATAAATGCCACTAAAGCTTTATTGATGCGACTGACCAGCTAATCTCCACTTCCCCTTTTACAGGTTTGACTGGTGAATATTTCCCCTGACGTATCACTTCGCTTTTATCCCAGTCTGGTACAGCAGTTTCTCTCTCAGTCATGCCCATTTCCGCACAACTGCGATTCAAAAACGCCACCCTAAAAACAAATCGTCAAATGACGTGGCAGTTGAGCCTAAGCTGTACCTTGATGACGTTGGGCGTGAGCTGTGAGAGCGGCACGTCCTCTGTGAGACTCCGCTTGGCGCTGGCTCCTCTGCGCCTCTCGCGCTGGTAGTAGATGCCGGCGAAGATGACGACGTTGAGGACGAGCAGCAAGCAGCCGACGCCGACGGTGAGTCCGAGCGCGGCGGTGTAGGAGGAGTACTGCGTGGTGGCCAGCAGGCGGCCGTCGCCCTCCTCGGGGTCCACAGTGTCCACGTCGCCCTCGTCGAACGCAGTCGTGTTGGGGGCGCACTCGGAGGCGGCAGGAGACAGGGAGGCGGCCGTCGAGGCGTGCGCAGGCGTCGGCAGCCGCGTGAACGACTCCGCGCGCACCACGCCTGAAACACACGTAATCACTCGAGTACTGTAAAACTCGTGAACACTCCTCACATACACGAGTAAAGAAAGAACGTTACGAATTTAGATTTCGAGTTTACACCGGACTTCAATGTCTCTTATTTCAATGTGTCCTTTTGTTTATATGAGGTGACACCCTACCAATAATTATTATTTTACTTAATTACTTATATATGCCTCTACATAATTGCACCGATGAATTTAATATGATTTATTTTATCGTAAGATTTCAAAGTCTGAAGTGTATGGAGTCTTCGGGAGATAGAATAAGTTAGAATCAATAAGGGAGCGTGCATAAACCACGTAACTCCATTTTGGCCTCCTGTGAACCCCCCCTCCTCACCCATCCCTCCCACCCCCACGTAGCCATACGTGGCTTTTTGCCTCTACCCCCCCCCCCCCTCCACCCCTCCACACGTAGCACGTAGCTTTTTCCCTTTTGATTCCAGAAAACATTTTGTGCTTTTTTCTTTTGTGAGACTATTGTAAATTACGTACGGAGATAATTAACTGAGGGAAATAAATTTTCACATGCTGTGGGGGCATCCATAAATTACGTGAGGAGTTTTTCTAGATTTTCGAACCCCCCTCCCCCTTTCTGGTGAGACTTCATGAGATCTGATCCGACCCCCCCCCACCCTCCCTCTGATTAGATCTTGTCCATGAGACCCCCACCTTCCTAGAAATCGCCCTCGCAACTTTTTGAGACCTTTTAGGTCTCACCCTTCAAAAGCCGGTTACACCCTCAATTTTTGACGAAATATCCCTCCCCCCAAAACCGTCATTTGTAGACCTTTAATTTAGCTCTACAGTGCAACAAAAAATTCAAAACCTCATGTGAGATTTCCGTTGAACCCCCCCCCCTCCCCCTAGGTGGGATTTTGAGATTTGGTGAGATTTGGTCGAACCCCCCCCCATTTCACCTCACGTAATTTAGGGACGCCCCCTGTTATGTGCTCTGTACCTCATTTTAGCTGTTAAAATCTTATGAAAGGAAAGCTACGTGGCCTGGCTCGGAACTCCCCCTCCCCCCACGTAGCCCAGCGTAGCCTGCCAGCCAACCCCTCTCCCCCCCCCCCTGGAGGCAGCCACGTAGTTAGTGCACGCTCCCTAAGTAGCGTTTGGCTGTTGCGGTTGTAAGCAGTAGTGAGTCGTGAGCGGATTGTTCTAACGCAGCCAACTGTGTCTGAAGCTCCGTATAATGAATAAATAAGAAAGATTGTAATGTGTGCCTGCATTCAGGTTAAGCAGTGTTGTTACGCATATTGAGATAACGGTTTTGATAAAGGATGCAGTTGCAGAATAAATCGGGTGTTTATGGAACAGTGATTATAATTCCTTCACAACAATAGTTCCTATCATTTTATTCTGATGAAATTAATTAACACTGTTCTAACTCATAAATTAATTGAGTAGCAGTTTAAATGTGTTTGAGATGGGATGGGCCTTCTTATCCATAACACGCTGTTATTTCCTGTAGAGCTGATTTTCTGCAGGCAGACCTGGTTATTTAAGCCAGCTAAATAACCACTCTAATAAGCAAAGCACAAAACTTACGTAATAAAAATAATCAAGAAAACCATTTACGATCAATAAATACGTCACCGAATCAGAACGTTGAGAACGTAAAACAAGAAACTAAGCCACTTTTTGGGGAATGTTATCCATCTAAAGCAAGGTTAATTAGATTTAGGAAACTACTGATGACTAGGAATTAGCATAATATCATGACAGCGCACGTCTATTAGTTCTTAAAAAATAAATTCTTCTAATGACACACTGGACTTTACTTCTCACTAACCAGGTTCTACGGCAAAGAGAACTTAATGGAACTTATGAAATAAAATTTTCTACATCAGTTGTAAATTTTCCCCGTAAGGCATTAAATCATTGTAAATGCATTTCACAGGAAATTTGCAATTACTGATAAAAGTTTCCCAGCAACTACGATCTAATAGATGTTTTTACGAATCCATTGTGTTTCTTTAAAGTTTTAGCATCAAAATATCATCGAAGCAGGGATGAAAAAAGTGTCAATCAAGAAAACTTGTACATTATACGGAAGAAAAAAATGTGAATTATTAAAATGATTTAATTTACGTAACAAAAAGTGGTAGTGAGCGGCGTCCTTTAAACGTTTATAAAAGTTTCTGCGTACTAAGAAAATAAAAAACAGTAACAAAAGTCGCTCAGTTGTTATGTAACAACTCAGAGGATCAGTTTCGTTAAACAGTGTCTTGGTCAAATTCGGAAAGAATTCTGATGCAACGTGTTTCCATCATTATGAATTGGAAGATAGTAGCCGACTTTATAATTCATGAAACTACCTGGAAGTTAAAATAGTTTAAGTAACTGAATGAAACTTCAAACTTCTATGGAAGAAAACTTCTGTACATTCAAAATAATTGAAGAAAAGCAATGTACGAGTAACGCTAAGATTATGGTAGCGAATCAAGCTACAAAACGTAATTGCTGAATGCCACAGATGGAGAAATGCGTAGTATTCCGGTGAATTTCCCCAGCAAAAACTGTAATTGAAAGTAAGTTAATGTAGTGGCTGTATACAGTTAATGTACTTATTCGGTGTTAAGCTCCAAAGACGCATTAAAATTTTTTGTTTGTTGTTTCAAGGTAATCTTTTACGTGAAGTTTCAATCCTTATTCAAGGACAGAGTGACTCTATTCTCTATGCCGACGGTAAAGATTTCCGTCCATTTTCATGAAATTTTAATTGCTTTATGAGCACCATTCTTCGGTCGCATTACCTCTCCAGAAGATAAACATGTATTACTACCTCGATAACGATCTCGATATGCCTAGGTACCTGATTCGGATGGTTTGGCTGAAAATAAAGTTCAATAGACCTCAGTTGACGGATTTGAACCAAAGTGGACCAGTTCCTATCACTTGATCATCTGACTCTATCAGCTGTTCCCTGTAGTGAGAATGGTATATCAATAGTAAAAGATACTATGCTTCATCATACATTTCCTAATTGTAATGGTAATCTGTTGTAATGAATGGGTATAATATTAAGTTATCGTAGGATACTTATTTGAAACAGCTTTCCCAGGACTCGGTTCATGTAAATTAATTCTTTGCCTACTTGGTTAGCTGCACGGTTAACATAAAGTGGCAATCCGTCCTCCCACCCTGCCTTCTGTAGGGTACTTACTAAGGCCTGATTAACCAATTATGGACTAGCCAATTTCTAGACGCGTTATTATAGCCAATGAAATTCAGTCTCGCCTCACCTGACCTACAGCAACGGAGCGCACTAATCACTACTCTCTCGAGGAGTTCATGGCAAGTGTTCGAACGAGAATCCACGGACCTCCATGCGGGAATCAACAGGTACTGGCTGATTCATCCTATACCCTCTGCTGACTTGGGAAAGATACTTCAAGTGACTATTTTTTCATTAATGACCTTACTGAATTAAATCAGAGCTATTTCCATGGTTTACCTATGTTTGTCTATGTACCCATTTCAGTGAATTTATTAAAGTTGCTTAATCTTTTCCCCTGTTATTTCAATTGCTAACGCAGAAATCATGCTCATTTAATAGTTATAAGTAAAAGTAGGAATCTTCGATGACATGATCACATATCTCAGGTAAAACGAACCAGGGAATGATTGATCGAGGCGAATCATGTTTTTTTGTGGGGGGGGGGGGTGAGACGGGGGGGGGAAGCGCTTACCTTTCAGGTCGCTACACTGTAACATCGTCTGATACATTTGAGTTAACATTGCATAGCAAAAACAGCTAGACCTAAATATGTACCTTTGTACCTTTCAGGGTCCATTTTAACACACCATGAGGATTTTGCTCTGATAGAAAACATGATTTTTTTTTAATTTCTTTGAAACAACATTTTTTATTAGCTTGCCTGTCTCCAGTGCAAAAATCGTTGTTTAAAATGAAATACCGCTACAGACATACGCGATAGAAACACTGCTTCCGTAAATATTCCTCAAGGTGAGCGTAGTCTCTGCGATTTAAGTCACGGCTGAGGTGCGTGAGACACGTAGCAGAAGTTCTGGAGCTCACGTACAAGTCGGCCGAGGAACACACCGCGTGTACGTGACAACGACCGTTAACGGGCTTCCTGCGTTACCCCCGACAGTAAGGAGGACTATCTGGAACATCTTGGCGGCGTAGCACCTCTCAGTATACTGAGTTTGCACCTGCGTGAGATTCCAGGAACGAAACAGGCACGTGACTTCCGCGTCACTTCCCAGGACTTTGGAAGTTAGATACTTGCTACAAGATGTGACTGTAAATGTAAATGGAGCAGTTTAAAACGAACGAGAAACAGATACTGCAACTTGCCTTAATAGCAGTAGCATCTCCGGATTGTATTACCATCTCCTGTGTAACACACAGGAGCATTCGAGTTTGATCACCGCTTGAGCTATCCAGAATTAGGGTTTTTATGGTTTCTCTAAATTGCTACATGGGTTTTTTATGGTTTCTCTAAAGTTCTACATGGGAATACCATAAAACTTGTTTCAAAAGACTATGGGCAAATTTCTTGCATTCACTGCCTCACCCCTACCCTTTCATGGCTTGATTGCAGACGTCGACAAGCTCTAGGGGTCCATTAATCACGTAAGGTGTTAAAAAATTGGACTCCTCTACTACCTTGCCTAATATTTACCGTTTTTTTTAACTGCTTAATGTCTCTTAACAGCGAGGTCTTTAGAGACGGGAAAAGATGGTGGGCAAGAAATGGGAAGGAATTCGGCCATGGCCTTTTGAAGGAATCATCTCGGCTTTTGCCTAGAGTGATTTGGGAAACCACGGAAAACCCAAATCTGAATGCCCGGACGAGGATTCGAACCGGCGTCCTTCCGAATGCGAGGCGAGAACGCTAACTGTTACACCACCACGCTCGGTCTTAAAATTTTTAATAAATTAATTTATAACATGTTTTCATGTATTTCGCTCCATACCACTAAATACTTGAGCGGTAATACTGATGTCTATGTGCAACATTTATTTCTGTGAAGCAAGAGCAGAAAATTTTAAGGTGCGCTACAACGAATTTAACTATGGTTAGTAAAATAAATAATGGGCTGTGACGCCACCTGTCATAATTCTTCTCTCCATGGGCATTCATGTGCTTCCTCTATTGTAATTATTGGACCTCTGTGTGTTTTGGTAGTTTAGGAAGACACTTATTAAACGTATCTCGTTCAAACTCCTTGAACAGCCACTCCTGTCTATCGTCCTAGGCGCATAGCAGTTTCTTCATGCTGAACACAATAATATAGCCTTATGCATAATAATAATAGTAACTGATAAATATGCAATGGAGCGCACCTTCCATTGGCAATCTCCCTACACACCCATCCTTCTTCCTTCCTCCTCCAGCCCACTTTTTCCCTCAACCAATTTTTACTTTAAATTCTTTCAGTGTTTTCCGTAAATTATTTATCACTTCTATTGGCAATTTATTCCATTCCCTTACACCCTTTCCCATAAAAGAAAATTTTCCCACGCCCTTATGCCTGAAATCAAGTTCTAGGTTGTGGTCATTGTCATCTGTACACATCCAATTACCTCCCTTAATTTTTCCACCAATATCGTTTCATGCTTCATCTCCAGTATAGGCCTTGTACTCTCCCATGACTCTGTTCACCATCCATCTATCCTCCAATGAATCCCATTCCAGCTCCTTTATCATATTAGTTACAGATTGTGTTTTGTGGTAATTTCCAAAGACAAATCTGGCAGCCCTTCTCTGCTCTCGCTCCAACTCTTGTATTTGATACTACAAATATGGGTCCCATACAACACCACCAAATTCCAGCAGTGGTCTGACCCCAATTCACTTACTTCTCTAGTGCATCCCCTCATCACTCTTTCCAACAGGTGAAGGATTTTTAACCCTTTCCCTACCTTTCCAGTGTGTCCTGCACAGTTAAGTTTGCTATCAAATGTTATTCCAAAGTATTTACATTTCGAGTCTTCAGTCAGTAGCTCCTTCCCCACTTTATAATCATAATGAATCTTTAGCTTTTTATCTGTGTACCTAATAAGCTGGCTGTTCTTGGAATCTTCATCCCATGTTGATTCACCCAGCTAGTTATCCTAGCTGTTCATTGCACATATCACGACTGACATCATGACATGTGACAGGGAACTCCCCGGATGAAATCTGATACTTTTATGGCAATTGTTTCAAATCGTGGAATCCTGGGCATATGCAATATTTAATATTGTAATACAAAATCGTAATCTGTTATAATAATGTTCACTCTGAATGAAAAAGTTGAAGTGAGATTTTTATTGATATCTCTCCCTTTAATATCTGGATGTTATGGATCATTTTCTCAATTGCTGATAATATTAGTAAATTAATTACGCCAAAGCAATCGACTTTTTTAGTCAATAAATACGAGTACTAAAAAAGTCAATTGCTTTGGCGTAATATATTTATTAATATAATCTTTCCCTTTAAATTAGATTTGATAAGAATTTACCGAACAGCACCCATTTTTTTTTTTTTTTGAAGCTCACGTAATTATCGGACTCCTTCTTAGACATAATTTAAAAATATAAAACAGATTTAATTAATTTTACCTGATGAACTGCGAAAATTTTTGTGTGTTGACATTATTTATTATGATTATTATAATTAGTTTAAGAGACAGTAATTCGTACAGACATATTCAAGTTTGCGGCAAATCTAAAATCGTCATGTCTTAACATTTCAAGCACAAATCAAAAAGAAGATACGGCTTACCGTTTGGAGATATTTACAAACTATGTATGATACAGTTAGTTACTAAACAACAATAGATAGAATATTATCATATTATTGATCAGATATTTTGATACAGGCAGAGAAGATTTCACGATATGGATATGGACAGTAAAGGCATTCATTACATTGCAGCTGAGTCAGAACTTTTAAAAGTGATAATTCCAAAAACATAAATACGAGATTACGGATTAATGAGCAGATACTACAGGAGAAGCTTACGTGTCTTTAGTATTTATAATATTACCATAAGAGAAAACTTATCACGAGGATTCTACCGAGCATGGCGGTGTAACGGTTAGCGTTCTCGCCTCGCATTCGGGAGGACGGCGGTTCAAATCCCCGTCCGGGCATCCAGATTTGGGTTTTCCATGGTTTCCCAAATCACTCCAGGCAAATGCCGGGATGCTTCCTTCAAAAGGCCATGGCCTAATTCCTTCCCATTCCTTGCCCCCATCCTTGCCCCCCATCCTTTCCCGTCTCTAAAGACCTCGCTGTTGAGAGACGTAAAGCAGTTAAAAAAAAAGGATTCTAAACCACATTATCCCAAATGTTAGTCAAGAGTATTGCTGCTTACACACCACGCTTGGTTTTTTGAGGAATATATGATTTAAGAAAGGATTTGAAAATAAATGTTACGATGGGAAAAGAAGAAAACTAAATATTTATAAGCCAAAAATCAGGAAAGAAAAAGTATTCTTGCCATATAAATGACCATACATTCTTCAGTGAAATGCTACTGAGCGTCCGAAACTGTTCCATACTCAGACGGAAGACAGAGGTTCCCTCAATAGGCCATGGTCCATAACCTCACCATTCCTTGTCAACACATTAGAATCTTTTTTGGAATATTACGAAACAGAAAATTTCACGCTCTCTGCCTACTAGTATGATTTTTTTTTTCCTGTAGGGTGCACTGTTTTCATCGTATATCGTCACAATTTACCAGCAAACAGATCAATCAATCTGCCAGATAAACACATTGCACAAATTCAGGATATTATTATGTGCTGAATGAATAAAATAATACTGTACACTTTTAAAATTATGCTGTTTATTCTTCTTTAACAAATATTAAAATTCACTAATTCTGACACACTTTTGAACGACATTCATCTGTCTCCAACCAACTATTCTTTCCCTTCTTAGCTTCTCTCTACCACTGCCCAGGATA
>JARYHS010008074.1:142864956-142892396 GCA_031002005.1 Vandiemenella viatica
GCTATTGGTCGAATCGAAACATGACGACCAAGTACACGATATTATTGTGAACAAAGGTGTAGTTGCTGGAGTTCTAATAGCTTTGCGATTGTGTTGTAGGTTTATATTAACATATCAGCATAACTGGTGAGATATTGTATTCTTGCTACAATACACACACCAAATAATGACTGAAGTGGTTTTCTGAATGCTCAGTCGGATAATCTTCCAAAAATTGATGCTTTCACGATGACAAGAAATTTTGCAACAAATCCGAATTTTACGGCCGCTCAGCTCAGAGCAGTGACATCTGGAAGGTAATTAAGTGATAGATATTTCGATATTCGCATGCAAATAAACAAAAAATATTCTAGGTGTCGGGTATATAGTAAATTATTAGTCGTTTTTATCAAATAGCAGCGTGGTCTATGCGGTAGGGTTCTTAATTTTCAAATCCCCGTAGAATTAACGTTTTTCTCTTCAAAAAATTGTTAAACTTGACCTTTTTATTTTGTTAAAACTTCATTTACGTTCTTTTATTGAGTGAAATAATATTTAAAACAAATTATATTACCTACAATTCAGCGTCATTTTTTTCCGTAATGAATTCACGGGTCTACCGACGGATTGTCTTTTCACAACACAAATCGGCCGCACACCCTTAAAACTTCATTCCAATCATTCGTCAAGAAAGTCTCCATTCTTACATTTTTTTCATTTTTTGTTAATAAGTTGTTTCGGTGCGTTTTCAATTGAAATAGATCCTATCACGTTATTTATTTAATCTTCGTCGTTTCTTTACTTGTATATCATCAAGAGGTATTTTAAACGAAATACGTAGCATTGGGAAGATAGTTTTTTCTTCTTTCTTCTACACTCGATTTGTTCCAAGAATGGTTGCGTGTAAATAATTGAAAATAAAATAGTAGGACTATCCGTGACGAAAAATGGAGCTCGACAAGGAAATGGAAGAACAAGTGACAAATGCTTATAAACATTGCAAAATTCTTGTATCAGATTCCATTTTACTAGCAGATTCGCCTCATGACTTAATTTCATTGGGTATGGAGCGAGTCATATTAGGAAGCCATTGTTGATAAATGGGCCGAAATTATGTTTGGTGTATTTGTTATAAGCAATGTGACTTGTTTTAAATTTTAATTCGCGCTATAAAAGTATGTAAATGAAGTTTTAACAAAATAAATAAGTGAAGCTTGACAATTTTTGAAGATAAAAATAAGTAAAATTATTTGATTCTGCGGGGATTTGAACTCGGGTCACAAAGTTATGAAGCCAGCACCCTACCCCACAGACCAGGCTGCCACTTGATAAAGTGGGGCAATAATTTACTATATACTACCAGTCATCTAGAATTTTTTGTTTATTTGTATGCAAATATCATAAAAACTAGGGAGCATTTTGAAAACGACTATAGCACACACATATAAGCTGTGTACACTTCAACATATATGAAGGAGATCGCAATCCTTTCTTAAAATGTCTGATGGTCTCCAAGTAAGATATGATTAGAGTTTGAACAGGTAACGAATTTTTATGTTATATTTCCTAAAATACAAAAATACAGAAATTCTAAGTACTTACGTAAAAAAGATCTTCACAATAATATAAACAACTAGGTGCAGATTTATTTTCATACCGGTACACCACTTTTTCTTATATTCGCATCTCGCGGGACAAGTAAATACAGTTAATAAGGTGTATTTCTTTTAGTATTTTTGCACACAGGTACAATACAGTACTTATAACACAGGTTTCGACCTCCTTGCATATCGACATTAGTTAGAAAACATGAAAGTTTTGAGATGAAACACTCCACGGTATATAGTACGCCAATGCGGTCGTGTACTTACACGTCACAGTGCAGCGCGCCAAACTGGCAGCGTTTAAATCGGCGGAACAGGATTTCAGTTTTAAAGTATTTATTTTGATGTTAAACCTTAATATTTACATCAATGTTATATTTTTTACGGTTATGTACGAATGTAAATAATTGATTAAAAAAATACATGCATATACCCTATTTTCAGGACTGAGGCACACTCGAAGTTTTAAAAATTTCTACATAAAGATCATAACTACTAACAGGAAACGTCAGATAAATGTTTACATTACGTATCAGTCCAATCTAAGCTTAATGGTTTCTACGTTTGATGGAAAAATGGAAATTTACGGGTAATTATTCCAAAACTTGGTATATTACACTTACGTGACAGACGTCATATTGCCCCCACCAATCCCAATGGTTTTTGCGGTGTATTACGGTAGATGAAAATTGTGGAAGCTTTCCAAATGGTAAGAAAATAAACACAATTTTCCCTCTACCCATCTTTAAAAATTCCTGCTAAATACTATCAACACGAAACGAAACATTGAACAAAAATATATTTGCTAGTTATTGCAAATAAAACACTTGTGTGTACAACGTGGTTTCAAAAAATTTAGTTTCAAGTGTAACCACCCCCCAAAAAAGATCAATTAATGACACTTCTATCAGAAACGTTATTCTGCCTCCTTCGATTTTAATAATAAGTACTTTTGTTAAAAACTGAAAAGTGTAATCATCATTAAAAAAATCATTTTCTGCTGAGACCTTTTCTTCTGTATAATGTTGTAAATATCAGGAAAATAAACCAAATGCGTTACTGTCAACTTAAACCAACAAGTATCCGAAAAGGAAGAACGGATACCAGTTTAAATCCCCTTTTCAACAAACAGAAAACAACGTCTATTACCGTCGGTTTTGTCTCAACAGCGATATGTATCAGTAAAAATGTCAGAAAATCTGCAGTGAACTGAAAATTCCTCTGCCTACTTAACGAGCTACGTGAAAATTACGTTTCCCTTTCTCTCTAGTAGATAAAAAACGAAATAAGCAACCGGTAAAGCGAAAGATCCGATAGAACCACATTTTGTCGTTCAGATCGGATTTTATGTGCAAACTCCTTAGCTTTCTGTGTCACGTTTTCCATATCCTTTCGGGACGTCCCTCTCACTCGCTTGGCGTAAATCAGGGCTCCCCGCAGCCTATCTTCCACTTTCGTTTGCCAGCGAAGAACATCATTTCGCTCGCGAGATCCGACTCTCGACGTTCGATCTGGGCAGAGTCCTCTCCTCCGATACACATCCAGCCGGAACTGTAAATACGGATTAACATGGACGTGGGGAGAGGAGAGAAGAAAGTCGAGGCATTCGCATTCCGCCCGTTTCAGTGAGATGAGCGTGGCGCAGGGCCAAAAGAACTTTGATGTAACATCCGCCCGGCACTAAAACGGCCTCCCTCGGAGATCTGTGGCTCGTGTCACACATGAGAAAGTTTTATGCATTGTCTCGTGAGTTGTTTGGATACGCGCGGCCGACGGAACTTGTAGTCAAATAAAGCCCTGCCAACTGTCGTCAATTCCCCTAACATCCTCCGGAATGCGGCAGTAGGACTTTCCAGGGGGGAAAAAAATCCCCTGGAATTTTGTTATACAGTTCGTCACCGGCTTCTCTTTTACCAAACTGTTTCAGGTATTTATATTACTTTTTTTACCAACACTCTTACTGTAAATGAAACGTATGTAATTACAAAAATAATTACCATACTTAAGTGTGATTTGGTAGCTTAAAAGATGCAAAAAAATTTCCACCAAATAATTCGTTTTAACTGTTTTGAGTCACTTTCAGGTAATTGTTGCATATGCTGATGCGTTTATCCCAATGTTAGTGACGTAATTCGTAACCATTTTGAGTTTTGAATTCATATCTTCTAGAAGAAGAGTCGTTTTCTTTGTTTTTTTGTTTTTGTTTTTTTGTTTTTTCCTTAACTGCTTAACGTCTCTTAACAGCGAGGTCTTTAGAGGCGGGAAAGGATGGGAGGCAAGGAATGGGATGGAATACGGCCATGGCCTTTTCAAGGAAGCATCCCGGCATTCACCTTGAGTGATTTGGGGAAACCATGGAAATTCCAAATCTGGATGCTCAGATGGGGATTCGAACTGCCGTCCTCCCGAATGCGAGGCCAGAACGCTAACCATTACACCACCACGCTCGATGAAAAGGGTCGTTAATCACATGTTTCTGTCTGACAACGGTACCGTATGTAATGCAAAGTTCTTTTCTTACATTTATATAAAAACATATTTTGCTGAAATAAAAAATTTACAATTATTAATCTGCAATAACTATATCTGATCCTTACGCGGGTTAGAGGTTTTATGTTGCCGTTGTTTTCTTCTATTGCGTGGTTGGACGTATATTTTCAAATGTTAGCATTACAATTCAAATTTACAAAACAAGATTTTTGGTAAAAATTCCAGAATCCAAATATCTCCCTATTATCGGATATGTTCTTCCAAAAAAAAAAAAAAAAATCATCAATGCATTCAACTCATTCAGAATCTGTAATATTCAATTATTATTTCTTTCTAGTTCGATGTTACTAATAAAAACTTTGAAACTAGTGTCCACTTGGTAGTCCATAATTTTCATTTCTGGCCAACAGAAGAAATATCGGTGATATTATTTTTCATGCTATAATACACTCATTTTATTTACTCCATTTCAAATGTTTCTTCAATACTTCATAGTGTTTAGTATATTTCTAAATTTAAATTCTGATGAATTCAAACAGACATTATGACTTTGAAATTTATACTGTTTCAATACTTAATGCCTTTGTTCGTGCAAACTGTAAGTCTTGAACTTGCCATAATTTCTCTTTGCTGATCCAGAGTATTTTTAAATCAAAGCCGAGAAATTTTTAGGAATGTATAAACTACATACAAAATACCGAAAGAGATTTTAATGATTAATACTTTGAATGGGAAATAATGGAGGAATTTAACAGTGAAAATGAAAATTATTTTAGCATAACAGATGTAGTTTCAGAATTTTTATCTAAATACCACTTAATTCATCGATATACTCACTAGTTTTATATTTTTTAATCCATGAATTGCTTTGTTTAGTAACAAGCCACTAAATTTACCATCGGTTAAAGGAATATATCAATTTGTTTTATTCTGGAAGACGTTGCTTTAAACACTGAATGATTGTCAGCGTCGGTAACATTACAGCAAGGAACGCTAGCGAATGCGGCCAGTCCTGATGGAACCACCATGGCATTCGACTGCAAAAATTTTGAAATCTATTGCGAAAAAAAGTATGAATGGAAGATCCTCCACAATGTCAGGTTAGAGCGTTAGGCGTTCATCTACCACTATATAAGTCGTCAAATGTTTAATAAGTACTAAACGTTTTGTTGATGAGTATAAGCAGATTTGAAATATATGAAGATCTAGTACTACAAATCGCGGAGGAATAGCTATTTTTAGTTACTTGAGCTCGAGGAGAATGTTTCAAAATTGTCGGTAAGTTTCTCTTTCCATAGAAATTTATATTTCTTTGAAAGATGCGATTGACATAATTCAGATAAGTATTTCAGTTATGTTCTCCACAGAAAAAAATAAATAAATAAATAACGAAAAAAAAATTAATCTGCTGGAACCTGTTTTTGAAGTTTTGTTGTCGGTTTACACCTTGCTTAATGAATGGCTAATTAGCCGATGTTCCATTCAAGGACTGAACTATTTGACCTTCCTGACCGCCCGATGATTGATTTAATTATTCCATGTTGCAATATAAAATGTGTAATTATGGTTGAATTATTGAAGTTACTTGATTAAATAGTCTCTTTTTATCCTTTTTTCGTTGGTTGTTAACCAGGATGTTTTTATATTGTTAAGTTATTAACAAAAAATCATTGGCACATTCAAACGTTAAACACAATTTTATTCATTAGCAACATCCTTGCTTTGTTAATGATAGCAGCGTAAAGATGCGAGGACTGTTTGACGATTTTTAGTATAAAGTGTGTCAGCCTTACTGGTAATTAGAATGCACTGTGCGGGGTGAATGTAAAGAACCGGGGCGTGCCACGGACAATAAAGATAGGGCTAAGAGGAGCGCCAGGTAGCGAAGGATAAGGACGTCCTGGCTTTTAAGGAAACACTAATGTTGCCCCCAGTATAGACTCTAAAAGTTGTAGAGAAAGTTGTCACGTTATTGAGCAAGATAAACGGATTTATTGAATGCGTGCTGATGGGGCTAAATGAAACCGGTCATTGGCGTGGAACACGAATAGTATTTTGGTTTATTGCTGGTAACTGGTGAGGTCAGTGAGTGGATGGGGGAATCCAGCCTTCCACGCCATTCTGAAATAACGTTATTAACATTTGTGAAAATTTGTTTCTGTTGATCCTATTGGCAAAGCGTTAGGCTGGCGTCAAAAGTTTGATTGCCGAACTGCTCCAAGTCTCTTCTATGACGAAAGGGATTAAGTCTTCCTCAAGCTGAAAAAATTATCGAGAGACACTTGGTGCTGTTTCCTCTGTAATTACGCTTCCCCGTCAAGACTTCGTGTCTGGTACTTCGACAGCGGCCTGCCTGACATGACCAATCGAGTTCACCCAGTTGAAATCACGCCCTTGCGAGCTGTGAACGAGCTATACAGGAAACATGACTTCAGGATGAGAGACTTCTGCAACAAAATTGGACTTTGTTTCGAATCTCTGAGCTAAATCGATTGCTCTCCCCGTGTTAACTGTAATTTTACTCCAAGGTTTGTAAATTCTTGTGATTTTAAATAAACATAGATAAATTTATATGTCATAAATTCAATCGCTTGTAAACCTATTCAATTCAGAAATATGTCATGTGACATACTTTTAATTCTGAACAATAGAAAAATATTATTCTATTACGATTTGCCGTCAATCAACGCGTGGTCAAGACGTTATTACACCTACATGGTATACACTTCAACTGCCAAATTCTCAGCAGAATTTTGATTTTCCATCTCAAAATAAATATATTTTTTTTTTAATGAGCTGATGATAGTATAATATTGAGAACCTCGTTTAAGATTTGCTTCCTTCAAAAGGCCATGGTCAAATTCCTACTCGTTCCTTGTCCCCAGTCCCATCACGCCTCTAATGACCTCGACGTCGACGAGACGTAAAGACATAAGTAAAAAAAAAAAAAAAAAAATAAAGAAAGAAAGAAAGGAACCGTGATGAAATCTTACGCGTTGCATGTAATACGTCGCCGCCTTATAATCATTATAACTAGGTTTCTGTTCTTTAGGAGCACAGGATGAACTTGCGATTGGTGTGGTAGATAATAAAAACGTTGCCAATTGATTGGAATCAGGGCTCCTGCCAGAGTTTTTCACAGGTCATGTATCTGACATTCACTTTTCATGTAGGTTGGTTTTTGTACATGATTTCACCATCAACGCAATTTCACGTTTATCGGAGGACTCGGTTTTCCGTTTTAATTACCGTATGAGATAACACGAAATGATCGGGATTCTGAAAATCTGTACTCATGTCATACCAGCTGTAGGAAACCGAATATTGGAATCACTCTTAGTGAATCGCTTTAATATCTTAAAACAAGGAATATTGTAGATGCTAGAACATTAGGAGAAGCGTTGAAATGCCCTTCAACATTTAAAGCTATGTCAAAAATGTCGCTTCTTCTTCTTTTGTATCACACAAAAATTTGTTGAAAGAGGTGTGTGGTACCATGATTTTTGCTAACTGACTCAGCAGTCGTAATATGAATCATTCCTTTGTAAAGCTGCCTTCTCTCGACCAACATCATACATAAATAACTATCAAATAATGAAGCAGCAGGCGATTTCACAGACACTTAAACCTACATTTTCTACCTCTATTCATTTCTCTTAACTGTATCTATTTTGTCTGATTTCGTTTAAAGTGATAGTTACGGCTCGATATAGCAATAAAACGGAAGACTGCAAATTATCGCAAATTGAGCAGTGAGTTCTGCACGTTGTGGAATGTCAGGCTTGTATAATTTCGCATGCGTATAGCGTAAGGGAACGCGACCCGCGCAATCCAATATCAGATATTATTACACTGCGTTAACTTTGGAAACCATCCACTAACTCCGCTAATTCCATAGAAGCTCGGCGGGTGTAGGTAGTGCTCCTAAATTGGGGTTAATTACTAGTTTATGAGCTGATACAGCCTCAAGTCAAATAGCATTTCCATACTGCACTTCCACCACTAATCAATCTGACACAAAATGGTGATCTTCTGTAATATATTTATAAAAGTAACCAAACCGCATAACAATGGCTAGAATCAATCTTTTATTTCTGGAACCAAATAACCTGTTTTTTTTTTTTTTTGATACATTATTAGTCTCCTGACTGGATTGATGCAATCGTCCATCCTTTACTATCTTGCGCTAACATCTTCAGCTCAACATGCCCCGTACAATCCACGTCCTCAATTACCTGCTTCATGTATTCTAATCTCTATCTTCCTTTGCAGTACTTACCTTCGACTGTTCCACCCACTAACAAATTAACCAATCCAGCATGTCAAAACATATGACCCACTATTGTATCTCTTGTTTCCGTTAGACTCTTCCACAAACATCTTTCCTCACTCACTATTTCCAAAACAACTTCATTTCGTACTTTATCTGTCCACTTAATTCTCAGCAGTCTTCGAAAACATCACATTTCAAATGCGTCAATTTTACTTCTTTCTGGTATTGATAAAGTACATGATTTGCTGCTACAAAGTGCTGTACTCCACACGTAGAGTTTTAAAAAGTTGTTTCTACCATACTTACATTTAATCAGAGAATTCATGAAACACCTACTTATATTTACTTTCGAAACTAAACTGCGTTTTACAGTCATTCAAAAATATATTAAATAGTTATATACATTCTAGTTTATCGATCGTCGTGAAATTTTATCAACTGTTTTACAAATTTATCTGTATCTTGTATTTATGTTTGTTAGGGTTAACTAAGACCACGCTAAGTCCTTTTATCTGCAGTATATAATAAAATTGTAGAAATGTCTGTACGTAAAATTTAGTACTAAAAGATTAATTGCAATTTAAACTACCATGAAAGACATTTAAAATTATACAATTTAGATTTTTTTTATCTGTCCGCCTGTCTGTATTCTCACACCTCTCGCTAAAACTAATTGACGGATTTTAACTAAGCTGCACATAGTAATAGCTTACTTCATCGTCAAGGATATAGGATACTCTTATACCTATATGTTACAAATCCCCGATGATACAGACTACAAAACAGAAAATATGGATTTTTTTCTTAGTATCTGTGTACTAAGCGGAATCAAATGAATGGTTTTCAGCGAAACTAGACGTAGTAATAGCTTATGTCACCATATATGATGTGTATCCTGATTAGAACACTTTTCTCCATGTCACAGAATCCAAAACCGTAAATTTTCAATTTTTGCCCGTAAGTGCCCGCTTCTTGCTAAAACTGATTAATGAATTTCAACTAAATAGTTTATGTCATCAGGTAACATACTGGATAATTTTTATCCTGAATAATACTATATTTTGTCAACACATCGAGGCCAAAATCGTAAAATTTTGAATTTTTTCCTATAATTATTTTTATATCCATTTACTGTTCTCTGACAAACGGTCTGGTTGTTCAGTGGTTTATGAACGTACTGAGGGACGGATTCGAATAACGGTTTTGGATGGAATTTTTACTGGCTTTAAAATTGTCCTTCACCTCCGGCAATGCTAATGTAAAGATGCTAGGGAGCTTCGTGTTTCGGATTCCAAGTTAGACTATAGGTCTCCTCTATCCGATTACCAGGTTTTTGCGACAACACAAAATTGTGCTGTATACAATATGTACGACTTTATAATTCTGTTAGAGAGTATATATCACATTTTATATACATAAAAAAATATGTTCTTACACACGGCAGCACCACCATTTCAGATATTTCTTGCAGGGAAGCCATATGAACAATATTGAAGTGTGAATGGAGACTTTCCCGGCGTATTAATGCAGTGGATTCTTCGCGGGAGTCCAGCCGGAAAGAGTCATAGAATGGCGACGTTTCAACAACCTGCTCGGTTGTCTTCATCAGGTCTATTTTTGAGATATTACGTCTTCAAATCACAAAACAGATAGTTATTCTATGACTCTATCCGGCTGGACTCCCGCGAAGATTCACTGCAATATTGAAGTGTGCCTGAGGGTCATCAACAATCATAACCTTTCCCAATTAGTGATAGTTTCAAGGAGAGGTAGAATTAAATGAAGCGCTTGAACGTTATCAAAGCATTGCATATTAATACTAATTCTGAAGGAATGGAGGAGATTCAGGAAAACTGAAAAAAGTACTATTCCTCTTTTTTTTTACTGACCCATCCAATATTTCTATTTCTTTATGAGTTAACAGCAAAAATCTCAAATACCACGTGAAAAAGTCGTAACTACAGTTAGTCTAATACAAAATGCTACTATATTTCTTGTGTTTACTTGGTTTCGATGGTGCTGTAGGCGAAATTATACTTATTGCAAACTAGGATACCTATAATTATAATACATTCCATGACCAGAATCGTTCTAAAGACAATGCTCTACACTGTTTCCTACCTGGTACGATATTCCGAACGTGAAGTCATTATTAGTGTTAAAATTTAAGCAGCTTTTAAACAATGGTGTAGGAAACAGAATAACGCGGAAGACACAATTTTAATCTTATTGTAAGACTATTCATTTTTTTCCTTTTTAAGTTCTTAAGATTCATTAATGATCTAGTTAATGGCTTAAACAAGAACCTGGTAAAAATGTATAATTAATTTTCCAGTATATCTTTCTGATCCCGCAACGGATGGTACTTATTCATGGCACATTATCTATTCGACTGAGATGAGGTTTATATTTTTTTCAATTTTATCTAACATACAAAATTATAGGCTTTACTCTATTTCGTTCATCAAAGATGCAGGAAAGGAGGAAATAAGCCTTGCATATACCACTATGCAGAGTATAATTAAGTACTCTAACAACGAAGTCACTCACTACTATGACTGTTTTAAGTATTACAGTTGTAAGATATCGCCATTCTGAATATTTTACAATACTAAGCCCCATGCAAAAAATATTACTGTTGCATGATGACAGCTGCTTCCATGATGTATGTCGAACGTTACGAGATATTATTGAAAATAGTTTTCTTCATGCTTTATTAAATATTTTTCAATGGAACATTGATTGATTTTTTCCCTCATTTTTTATTCTATTAATACATAAGATAAGGAGAGGGAAATAAGTTTATAGAGTTCTGTAAAACCCTTCTGGAGAATACGAGTATATGTGGTAAGTCAAATAAACTATCTCTAGAAATAATATAACAACATACTGCGATCATCTCTGTCTCTGTTTAACACTTCTACCTCCAAGTCCCTTCAAAATCAACAGATTTTGCAAATTTTGCAGAATGAACTGTCACCTTCGTATTTCATCCACCTTCGTATATCATACGGTTATGATCTGTGATCCTATAACTCAGGTTTTTAAACATATTTTTCTTATTTTTAGACTCTGTGCAATGATGTTTGGTTTAAATCTACCTTAGAGGTTAAAAAATTATCAAAATGAACAATTACATGAGGTAATTACATGCAGTCGGAAAATTTGATCAAAAAGATTAATTTTTTATCATTATTTGGCACTTATAGACCCTGTACAATGAATTTATAGTTTAAATTTGCCGTAACGGCCATGACTGTTTATTGCAAGGGTTGTATGATACTATGTTCTTGCTCTAGGAAATATTTTTTTCCGCGACGGTATCTAAAACACGATCAAGGTACTACATTAGTTTTAATAATGTTTGAATGAGTATTCAAAATAAAATGTAAATTAGATAATTATGTACGTTTTCGCGGCGGCAATGCTTGATAAAAACTTCTCGGGTTTCAAGCCGCGTCAGAATTGAGCCGTCTGGCGACGTTTCGGAAGCTTGCACTGCTTCCATTGTCAAGCCCCCGCTTAACATTACTGAAGTCTACCGCACGGTAGTCTATTTTATATAGCGCCAGCAGCCGGGAACGGAGGGGAAAGCGCGTGGAGGGGCGATATAGTTAGGCCCTGCTCGCTTGGTGACGTCACGATCGGGTCACTCGTATGCCCTAATATGGCTCGATTCCGTCTCGTTTGTAATAATCCAAAAGCTGGCTTCCAAGCTTGGCTTAAATTGAGGCCTTGATCACGATTAATAACATTGTTGCTAAGCCTAATCTCAATAGCTTCCTTCACAACACTGTCCCAAAAGTTATTTGCGTAACAAAGGCGTGTCGTTTTGTCGAAACACGGCTCGTGTCCGTTGTCAATGGCGTGTTCGGCTAAGGCAGATTTTTCTTTTTGTCCAAGTTTAAAATATCTGATGTGTTCTTTTCGTCTTTCATTAATTGTCCTTAAGGTTTGCCCTATATAAGAAGTGCCGCATTCACATGGAATTTTGTACACTCCAGGAGCCCGAAGATTGAGACTATCTTTCGGAGTTCGCAACAGCTGTCCAATTTTTAGCGGAGGTCGAAAAATTGAACGAATGCCCTGTTTGTTGAGTAATCTTGCTATTTTTGACGTTACTGCTCCACAGAAAGGTAGAAAGGCACGTGGCTTGTCTTGGTCTCTGCCATCTGTCTTGGTTCTGTTGTGTCTTCCGATGGTTGCACGTCGGATTTCTTTAGTGCTATAACCATTGGCACGAAATACGCGTTCCAGGTGTTGCAGTTCCTCCTTTAAATGTTCATTGTCGGACACCACCTTTGCCCTATGGACAAGGGTATTGAGCACTCCCAGTTTCTGAGAAGGATGGTGAAAACTTTGAGCATTGAGATAGCGATCGGTGTGTGTAGGTTTTCTGTAGACGTTGTGCCCTAACCTTCCATTAGGCTTCCGACGCACTAGAACATCTAAAAACGGAAGTGATCCATTCTTTTCGATTTCTACCGTGAATTTAATGTTAGGGTGAATCCCATTAAGATGGTTCACGAAATCATATAATGCCGGAATTCCATGAGACCACACGAGAAACGTATCGTCAACAAACCTGTAGAAACATTTAGGCTTTAAAGGAGCCGTGTCAAGAGCTATATGCTCAAAATGTTCCATGTAGAAGTCAGCTACTGCGGGAGACAACGGGGACCCCATAGCCACGCCGTCTGTTTGCTCGTAGTATTCGCCCTGGTACACAAAGTACGTAGAAGTGAGGGTGTGTCTGAATAACTCCACAAGTTTCGGATCAAAATGTTCACTAAGTAGTTCAACAGTTTCCCCTAAAGGCACACGCGTAAACAACGACGTAACGTCCAGGCTGACCATAATATCGTCACGTTCTAACCTCATTTCTTTAACCAACTCAACAAAGAGCTTGTTCCAATGCGTCCAATAGTGAGTGCTATAGGTTCGCCAACGTACAAGTTGGCTAAATATCTCACGCATCTGTTAAATCCGTTGGTTGGTCAGTGTGCACATCATGTTAAAAATTCTGCTGCCTTTGTTGAGTTGGTTAAAGAAATGAGGTTAGAACGTGACGATATTATGGTCAGCCTGGACGTTACGTCGTTGTTTACGCGTGTGCCTTTAGGGGAAACTGTTGAACTACTTAGTGAACATTTTGATCCGAAACTTGTGGAGTTATTCAGACACACCCTCACTTCTACGTACTTTGTGTACCAGGGCGAATACTACGAGCAAACAGACGGCGTGGCTATGGGGTCCCCGTTGTCTCCCGCAGTAGCTGACTTCTACATGGAACATTTTGAGCATATAGCTCTTGACACGGCTCCTTTAAAGCCTAAATGTTTCTACAGGTTTGTTGACGATACGTTTCTCGTGTGGTCTCATGGAATTCCGGCATTATATGATTTCGTGAACCATCTTAATGGGATTCACCCTAACATTAAATTCACGGTAGAAATCGAAAAGAATGGATCACTTCCGTTTTTAGATGTTCTAGTGCGTCGGAAGCCTAATGGAAGGTTAGGGCACAACGTCTACAGAAAACCTACACACACCGATCGCTATCTCAATGCTCAAAGTTTTCACCATCCTTCTCAGAAACTGGGAGTGCTCAATACCCTTGTCCATAGGGCAAAGGTGGTGTCCGACAATGAACATTTAAAGGAGGAACTGCAACACCTGGAACGCGTATTTCGTGCCAATGGTTATAGCACTAAAGAAATCCGACGTGCAACCATCGGAAGACACAACAGAACCAAGACAGATGGCAGAGACCAAGACAAGCCACGTGCCTTTCTACCTTTCTGTGGAGCAGTAACGTCAAAAATAGCAAGATTACTCAACAAACAGGGCATTCGTTCAATTTTTCGACCTCCGCCAAAAATTGGACAGCTGTTGCGAACTCCGAAAGATAGTCTCAATCTTCGGGCTCCTGGAGTGTACAAAATTCCATGTGAATGCGGCACTTCTTATATAGGGCAAACCTTAAGGACAATTAATGAAAGACGAAAAGAACACATCAGATATTTTAAACTTGGACAAAAAGAAAAATCTGCCTTAGCCGAACACGCCATTGACAACGGACACGAGCCGTGTTTCGACAAAACGACACGCCTTTGTTACGCAAATAACTTTTGGGACAGTGTTGTGAAGGAAGCTATTGAGATTAGGCTTAGCAACAATGTTATTAATCGTGATCAAGGCCTCAATTTAAGCCAAGCTTGGAAGCCAGCTTTTGGATTATTACAAACGAGACGGAATCGAGCCATATTAGGGCATACGAGTGACCCGATCGTGACGTCACCAAGCGAGCAGGGCCTAACTATATCGCCCCTCCACGCGCTTTCCCCTCCGTTCCCGGCTGCTGGCGCTATATAAAATAGACTACCGTGCGGTAGACTTCAGTAATGTTAAGCGGGGGCTTGACAATGGAAGCAGTGCAAGCTTCCGAAACGTCGCCAGACGGCTCAATTCTGACGCGGCTTGAAACCCGAGAAGTTTTTATCAAAAAATGTAAATTGTTAGTTGTTGAAATTTTTACATAGTTTTTGACTCACGCAAATGTATTCGTTTGGTATTACACGGTGCACATATCACCGTTCCATTTATTTTTCTTTAGTTTTTTAATGACACCAACGCGAAACCGAAAGTTTCCAGTCTTTTAATCTGGTGTTTAAATCTATATCCAGATTAAAGAAAACTAAAAGCTTTAGTTTATTTAAGAAGAACGAGAGGATGTCACTATGCATTGCTGAACTCTGCATATGCATTGAATTCTTAGCTTTAAAGCTATATGAGGGTTAAAATTATGGAATAATTTATTAATTCTGTAAACAACGACAGATAGTCTTGTTGCAAACGTAATTCATTTTTACCTAAGATGATACACGACGCAGTATCACAGTTTTTAGTACATTTTCAACAATTTTAATATATATACTCCATATACTGAAAAAGTCCATAGAACTAACAGTTCCCAGGCCCCTTTACTAACAAATGTTTGAACTACCATCGTCTGAACTAGTATAAAAACGATTACATGAGTAGGAACTAAAAAAATCCTCTAGTAAGTTATTACTTTTTGACATGTAAAAAAAGTGGAACTAACTTTAATATTACTCTACTAGACTCCACTATTCCATATTAAGTATAGTCACTGGGATAGAATAAAAGTAATGAGTTTAAGAAAATAAAATCAGTAATAGACAGACACCAAACAGAAACCAAAATTGCTTTGCAAATAGTCTAAAGGTAATAAAATTGAATTTTCGGCAAGAAATTTTATATTGTTATAGATCATCATTACGACACATTATCTGGCTGAAATACTGGTTGACCTGCATTGACCATAAGGGGTCCTTCTGTTATATTTGAAGAATTTCTGTTGATTTTGAAGGGACTTATAAGTGTTAAAGAGAGACAGATATAACGTCAGTACTTAGTAAATAGGTAATGCAATAAATATATCTAAATCTAAATGAAAGTAATAATTAGATTACTCTTTTATTTCTCACTCTTTTTTTTTTAACTGCTCTCTCAACAGCGAGGTCTTTAGAGACGGGAAATGATGGGGGCAAGGATTGGGAAGGGATTCGGCAAAGGCCTTTTAAAGGAAGCATCCCAGCATTTGCCTGGAGTGAATTGGGAAACCATGGAAAACCCAAATCTGGATGCCCGTTCGGGGATTCGAACCGCCGTCTTCCCGAATGCGAGGCCAGAACGCTATCCGTTACACCACCACGCTCGCTTTCTCACTCTTAGCATTTGGATTGTTACTAGTAATCATTCATTAAATACTTTGTTTTGAAATTAGATTCTTAATGAGTGATTGCGGTTTTATCAGTTTACCTTTAAAATTTACAATGTACAGTCGGGGACAGAATTCGTGAGACCCTTCGCCTTTCGATTATGCTTCGTTCTAGACACGAATACCGCATGGGACAGCATAACTGGTAGGTGGTACACTAAATTCATGATAAAATAGACCTCTCATACCCAGCACTTTACTCAAGAATAAAAAACTGAGCCCGCGCGGCAAGATACTCGCAGACGCTCAGAGGCAAAGTTCGGAGTTCTACAGTAAAAATAATCACGAATATCACCATTTTAGTCATAATAATTATTGAAATAACCAAATCGATTGATCATAGAGAGATGATAACAGTTTTTTCGTAATTTTGATAACCATTGTGTATTTTTTCCCCCTCGAATAAACAGTTAACAATTCGTTAGCAAACGCAATTATATGGCGAATACCGAAAAAAAATCGCTAAATTACGCACGGAAAACCAATAAGAGAGTTTGAATGGACTTAGTTACACTTTTTAGAGCTGCAGCGTTATAGAACTGTGTGTGACAAATACACACAAAGGTTAAGGGTTAGTAGAAAGAGCATTTACGAAAGAACTCTAATGGTAAACTATGTCACGAAATATAAATAAACTATTTCTAGATGATTAAATGATGCGGAATATTAACACCTGAATTTTGTTTTTATCATACCATATTTAGAAGGTAAACTAAATTTGAACGCAGTAGCAACAGTTTTAGTAGTCATAATAATAATTAAGAACAACAAATAAATCCGCCTGCAATGTGAATTAGCGGATCCACATTTTAAATCTTGAAGATGGACGTAGGAAAACTTTCATATCTCTCTTTGTTTCTAACTTACACTGATGATTCTATAAAATTTTCTGTCAAGCTTTACTTCCTGCCTTCCAAGCCCGATGGGTTATAGGTAACACTGTTGCCTGGCATTCGGGAGGACGCGAATTCAAATCCCGTTGGGCATCCAATTTCAGTATTCCATGATTTTCGTAAATCTCTCCAGCTGAACTCCAGAAAAGTTCCTAAATTCTTACCCGATCCTAGTTTCCAACACCATCAGCATTCATATCACAATGGCGTCGAAGATATGAAGAAGACGGAAAAAAAGAACGTGGTAGGTATGTGGTATCACTCTAATACGGCTTTCGGGAGGACTTGGGTTCGAAACCGCATCTACCTATCCAGGTAAGCGTTTTAGATGGTTTCCCCAAATCACTCCAGGCGAATGCCGGGATTGTTCCTTCAAAAGGCTATGGCCGAATTCCTCTCCATTACTTGGCCCCAGACCTCAATTAGATGTGAAGCTAGAAGCTAAAAATAATTTCTCAAATAAATATAATTACATCTCTGTGGTGTGTTTTGGATCTTTTCCTTGTTGGATTTATCTTATTCAACGGCCGAGCATGGTAGCGAAGGGACTAGAGTGCTATTTCCATATGTGGAGAGTCTCTAGTTCGGTGGTGTTTTAGGGCTGGTCGACGTCGAAATCATTATAGGGGAAAAAGGACTGGGGGCATATTTCTGGAAGGAATTCAGCCATGGCCATACCAGAGAATCATCCCAGCACTCTCGGAGTGATTTCGATTAATCATGCAATAACTAAATACGGATTTCAAACCCTGTTCTTCCGAATGCGATGGCTTGAGCGTTACCGGGACTCTCGGTCACTGGTGCGATTATGGCCAGGGGCATGGGTGTTAAAGTAGGTGTTGTTGTATGTCTTGTGTCGTCTTTCAATTGTATGAGCAAAAAGCATTTGGAAATACATCAGTACACAGGATAAACACACAAAACGGCTTTGCTGGATGAATGGCTATCGGGAGGAATGCTATTAAAAATTTAAAGACAATTTTTTTGAACCAAAAGGCACTTTTCCGCCTTCAAAAATATCTCACAGGTCCACCTCATCTCACAGAAAATATTCTTTGTTTCGTGGCAAGTATTAACATAGCTAAGTCCTCAAAACATATTAGGATAAAAAATTTGGAAAAAGGAGTACTGTACTGAAGCTCTTTAGTGCACACGGGCGGGGTGTTTAATTTCAGTTGAGTGTATAGGATTTAATCTCTTTAACATTATGTTTGGTTATTTCGTAAGGAGAAAATCTTCCTGCTGGCTCAGTTCAGACGCAAGGAGGAAGTAACCGTCCTGACAAAGGTTTCGAGGAAATGTGTATTTACCAGTGGCTCTGAGGAAGTGAAGAACACTTGTTCAGTAGAATTTGCTCTCATACGGTTTGTGATCATGATCATCCGTACTCGAAATGTGCACATTTTCGAATCACGAGCATCTACAAATACAGTGACAGCCATTTGCCGAAAGTTACAGAAACCACCTCATATAACATATTATTAAAGTTACTTGATCATAGTTAGAAGACCGATAAAAATGTTGAAAAAACATTGAAATAATATGTATTAGTCATTAAAAATTTCCTAGAATTGCTTCTCGAGGATTTTGACTTCAGCATACCCTCATTGAATCTTGCAATGTTCTACTTGCACTATTTGATTACGAAATGAATTGATCAATATTCCGTAATAATGGAGCTATTAAAAAAAACCTGGAAGTGCACGTTATTGAAAATTGACCTGCCTCCATCTGCTGATCTAAATATTTTATGATCTTCGGTGCCTTTGAACATTTAAGAACATGCCCGGTAGTATCGTTAGGTCATTATGTGGGCCGATAATGTGAATTCGGAAATGGAAATGCAGTAATGTTCAAGTGCGGATATGGTCGGCAATAAACGAGCATGAGGTGAGAAAAGATATTATAGAGAATTCATATAAACTGTTAAAAATCCGCAAAACTGGTAGTAAGTAACGTTTCGACTGGAGGAAGGATTTCTCAGGTCTTGGCGAAATGTAGAAAACGAGGAACGATTTTAGAGCAAATCACTGAATTTTTCAGTAACAGTCACTAATATTAAATTAATTTTGTTACATGATAGACCAATTGAGAGAAAGGTTAAGGTTCAGAGACCGGCAGGATCATCGTGAGGTGACCCGATGTCAGATAGTGAGGCAGGTAAATCAGCAATGACTTCTTTTGGGCTTCGAGGTATGTTAGTTCCACATTGGAGTAGAAAAACCTGGAGTTGGAGTTCAGAGATCTTTGGTCTCACAGACGCAAACATTTTAGAACAGAGAACAACTCTCAACTCGCAGCTAACGCTTCATATCAAACTTGTCCAGTCGAGACTACTGAGAGCAATATATCTTAGAAGAGTCTGAGTGCTTGGTAGTCGGCCATCTGCGCACTATTTTGGGCATCTCTAAAATCTTCAAACACCATTCGCCTGTTGCAATATCTGCTTCGCATCCAATCAGATATTCGCCTGAATGAAACGACAGCCCGAAGAATACATCCTATTTGTGATACCTCATGATATATAATCATCACATTTTTATTGAGCCATTATAATTGAAGTAATAAACACTGAATAATTAGTGAATAGTGTAAATTTTGAGCTATAGCATATTTTATTGTGCTCGATATTTCATTTAATCCCAGTATAAACTATTTTCCCAAGATTCAAGTTGCATCATTCTTATTTATACTTTAGGAGTTTAAAAAATGAAATATTAATTTTTGCTTCAACTGTGGACCTCGCAAGGATTAATCCTGCTCACTCAATAAGTGAAATCACAAGTAGGTCGCTCTCACCACTTTGCTGAATGATTGACGGTTGTTTGGATCATGAGACTGTTTCCATACAATTTTCTCAAAACTAAATACTTATTAATGCCGTCTCGAAAAAAAAGAGTGCGATTCTGAACGTCTTCTAGTTGCTGATGTTACATCTCTTTGGATATCTTCCGCTTCTTGAAAGAAGCTCTGTTTAATTGGTGACATCAGAATTGGAGAAATCATCATAGAATAATTACTATAGGGAGTAAGGTAGGTAATGGATACGTATGACACGTTTTATGTTTAAACTTTGATGTTCGCTATTTGCTAAGGTGCGGTACCTAAAACCATAGTACCGTAATTCCGCTACCCTTAATATCTAACATTCCGCAGTTGTTAGATTACGAACAAAGGTTGCACATGTGGATGTCTCTAATTGCTTAATAGATTCTATCGTTCTATCGTTGTATTCCGACCAAACATATTTTGAATATATTCAGGCAGAACAATTAATTACGTCTGGCTGCCAACTCCGTCCCTGTCACCAGTGACACGATTTAGACAAAATCGTGTGTTAATTAGAAGTTGACGATCCATTTCATTCTTGGTAGCATGGAAAAATTCTTCTTCTGGGATAATTTTGGTGGCGTTTCTACTTCATTCATCCACCATGATTATTCCAGATTATTTTTTATTTCTTCATTTTTCTCACTAGTTTCCAGAAATCGCTTGAATAGAATGAATAGAAAATTCTCTGACTCATGCTACACCCAATTTCATCCCCCCGTTTATCATCTTCCAAATCCCAGTTGTTAATGCATATTTAATTACGTCAACGTTAACAAGTATACGTGTAAACTATATTTTCCAGCTAGACACCCAGTAAGGTATACTCAATTCTAAAAATCGTTACGACCTTAGTATATGTAGAAACTGTGGAATTTGAAAACTGACTAAAATAGTAAACCTTCTTCCACCATGCTCTTTCGAATGAGGGAGTATTTTGACTGCTGTACCCTGTTCACTTCAAACTGGCGGCTCAAGGTCAAATTCTCCTGGACCCGCTCCCCATCACGCCATCCCCTCCCTTTCTACCTCTCCATGGTGAACGTTGTGTTGAGATAGGTGACTGGTCAATATCCCGTTCGCTTGTAGAGGTAAGGGAGTAAGAGTGGAGATAGATCACACTGATCGCCTCTGTAAACTGAATGGGCTATATTAACTTATACTCTAACTAGCTTCGAGCCCTTCAAAAATGACGGTTTGAATGAAATATCCTGGCAGTTCCTTTTTTTCAGTTGGTTAATTATATGGAATTGTTATTACATAATGCTAATGGCCTGGATTTTGTAATGTTCTATATATTTCATTTGCAGTTCACATAGCGATACAGTAGTAACTTCTACTGTATTAATGACGATGGAAGTATAGAACCAATAAAATTAAAAACAAATTAGGAATCCCGCAAAAACTTTTGCTGTCAATGTAATATCAGTTTTATTCCTGGTCCAGGCACAATTCAGCACGATAAATGTGAAACATCTTTTCCCCGCAATAAATAATACTTCCAGTAACATGGCGCTTATGAAAGCAGTTTAAATTGTTTGTAAAACTAATTTCAGAGCGAATTATGCTTAAAAAAAATGTGTCAGTTGCGATTATGGTCAACTTAGCCCCAACCTCCATTAACATTGCATTCGAAAATCATAACTTTTACTACCCTCGTATGAATAACGACAGGCAGCACCTATGGTGGTAGTCTGAATTTATTCTGGAAAAGATTGCATGAAAAAGCGAATATCGACAATTTTTAATGAAATCTTCGTGATGTGAGTACCATACTGTGGTTAGATTAGCGGAGTATTTGACTATGATTTATTTAAATAAATACATTTTACTTTAACGACGGAAAGCATGATATCAAAAACAGATAACGGTCATTTATCTCGGTGATACATTTCGCGATTCGTAAATTTGGTGTAAACTTTCTTGGAGTTATTAATTAATTTCATTGTTTCTTATCATCTGCCAAAAACATTCTTAGGTTATGTTTTAATCTCGTTCTTATAACTGGTACAGATAAATAACGCAAACATGGAATACTCTTCTCCTAGCATTAATTTTTGCATGTAGTTGTCATAAATAAACAAAAAGAAACATGTAAATTTAAACGAACGTACCAATTCTAACTTTGTAACGTATGATTGGCTCGCATTGATTTTCTATCTCTGCTCGCTGCTTTTTGGATGCAAGAATATCGTTGTTGAATTGCGAATTATAAATTGAAATCATTTTTAAATATATCTTTCGTGATATGAGTAACTTATTCTGGTTAGATTATCAGAATATTTGGTTAGATTTTATTTATATAAATGCATTTTTATAATTTCGAAAACGGATGACTGTTATTTATTTGACTGATATATTGCGCGATTACGTACGTTTCTCTGAGTTTTTAATAAACTTCATTGTTTCTTATCGTCTGCCAAAAAATTCTTAGGTTATGGTTTAACCTAGTTTTGATAACTGATACAGATAAAATAGCGTAAATATTGAATCCCCTTCTCCTTACATGAATTTCTGCGTCTAACTGATACGGATAAAATAGCGTAAATATCGAATCTCCTTCTCCTTATATGAATTTCAGCGTCTAAGCTGTAAATAAACGAAAAGCAAGATGATGGTACGAGTGTAATATGGAGGTTGATGATTTGCTGTTCTCTAGCCAATAGCAGTAGCAGCTCCAGACTCCACGTTAGCGTTTTATATAATGGGATAGCTAAGACACAGTCTAAAACTGTTATAGTATACAGACGGCATACTAGTTTTCAAAACACAGGTAAGTGGGTTTAAATTATACATGTTGTTGACGTTACAGATTATGTGACTCCAATGTTAATCACAGTAGCTCACTGCATGAGTCATAGAGATAAAAGAATATTGCTTTTGATTTGCGCGAAAATAACACTTTCATCTTATAAGTTTCCAGCATATCGGGGTTAATTTATTGCAATAAAGTTCTATGTGGTATAAAAATATGTGACACAGGGATTCACAGCAGGTAATTTCAAACAAATGTGGTTTATACGTTTGGTACACATTTTATTATACGTCGTGAAAACACTATTCTGCACTGAAATCGCCAACGAAAATACGACTTTGATATATTTTTAAAGGTTTCTTGCAACAGAAATAAAATCACATTATTCGATAAAATATACAATAAGTAAAACATTTCTTAATTTATCAAATTACTTTTACATTTCATTTTAGTATTCTGAATAGTATAATGGTAATAGTTCAGATTTTATTCAACAGCATTGATTCGAAAAACACTTCTCCTTTCGTATGAGATAAGCTCATCGATCTGCAAACTGTTAATCTTATTTTAGTTCAATTGTTTTTTCCTGAACATCAGTCACCGAAGATTTCTGTCCAACTCGGAGGAGTAATCACAAACTACTTACACAACAAAGTTATGTGTATGCGGTGTCACTGAAAATGGCCATTAACAAAATTTAGTGTCCATGCCGTTAACAGAGTTCACTTAACAACACTTGGTTTCCCTGACTGTTTTATCAGTTAATGCTACTAATGCGCAAGGTGGTTAAGTTCGTTTGTCTTTTAGTGGGTGTTACTCATTAAAGGCTATTTAAGACACACATGATGTTGCAACATACGGTGAATCTGTGAAAGACTATTGTAGTGGATGTCACTTTGAGAGTTGCTTTTATTTAAAAATATTAATTGAAACTCACTTAATTACTTCATAAACAGGTATATTTCAACCATCTTCGTAGGTCAGCTCCACCAGATTAAAAGCCGTATAACGCTCCAATTAATTAGGAAATAAATAACACAAAACTAAGCGTCAAGACTTCTTTTGCATGCTGTGGTTTAATTCAAGTTACTGTACCAAAACTTACTTTATTTCTGTTGTGCTGAATTTTTAAAAAGTACATAAGAAAATGTACAGAATAATTATTATTTCTGAATTGTTCAGCGGTTGATTTCACGAAAGAAATCTATAAATTATAAAGATATTAATGATATTTGAGATAGTAAATTTGTATCGATTACCTTTTTTCCAATTTTGTTGTTAAAACTGAAAACCCGATAACAAATTCTACTAAATATGACAACAAATCATACTAATTATCCAGCGGAGGTAAGATATTTCTCGTGAATTCTAAAGTTTCAATAAATTATTGGGTTCAGTTTGTCATTCTACAAATCACTGTGCTAAGTATAATGTTATTTCGAAATCACAACAAGGAACTTTAAATTTACATTAACTCACGTGTTTTACATTCTCTTTAACTAAATGATAAGCTGCCTTCTTTGTTTCCACAGTGAATTTCCCATTTGATCAATCTATAGTAAGGATATGATTTCAATAAATTTTATGCGCAGTTCTATTTTGTTCAGATCACAATACCACGTCATCTTAACTGATTAATCATAGCACAGTACGGAACAGTAAAAGTGTGAACCGATTTAATTTGATAAAGGTAAGACAGAAAATTCTGGAAACCAAGTAGCGAGAGATTTACAGCTCCAAGATAATCGGGCGTTTACGACTTTTTAACGAATCTAATAAATTGTGCCGTTAAATGTCTTATATGTCTTCTATAACAAACAGTAATACTTTAACAATGAAAACATAAACTGTCAACTATGTAATTGAAAACTTTTGTGAGTCGTCAGACATGATAAATAGTCGCAAAAGGTACCCGGAGAGTAACTTGATACATCATTATCTCTTTTATTTTATGTAACATTTCACCCAGGGAAACGTGAAAACCTGACAGTGAATTTTAATGTCCCAAAATCACTGTTCATTGTCCTAGCAACTACATTTCATTCCTCAATGGAAATAATACTGCTTTCTCCAAGACTTTAAAAAAGTGTATGGCTCCAATCAGTTCTGCGCCATCGGATGCCATGACACGTACAGTCAGTCTCACTGTCACTTTCAGACGGGGTTCTCCTGAATGCGCACCCTCTTCTTGATGGCCGCAGCTGGTCGACGACACGTGGCGTACACGTCGATGGGAGTCCTGGAAGGCGAGCCTGGCGGGGCGCAGTCCAGCAGGCCGCCTTCCTCTAGCTGCTATACGGATATCTCGTGGATGTGGACCCTCTTCTTGACGGTCGCCGTCGCGGGGTTGCTCGACGTGCGCACGGGCGGTACTGGCGGCGACGCGGGGATTGCGTTGGGTTTGCCCGCTGCGCCGCCCTTGTGGATGTGCGGCACGACGCACTTGCCACCACCTGTCGTCGAGTGGCCAGGAGAGTACCTCGGAGGTGGTTCCTCCACCTGAAACACCGAAAAATCGACATCTGAACTGGTAAACTAAAAGTATTATAAACAACGACAATCGTGTTCCACATATTTTACTAAGTTGCCAACACTGATTTATATCGAATGATGCGACGGCAGAGTGTATGCTATATCATGTCCTGTAAATACGAAGACAAGAATCATGGTATACTACTTACACGGTTAGATATTTTGCAATAATCCGTACTATGTATTTCATCCGAGTACATAATCCAATTGTTTAACAGTTCTTTCTAATACTTGTCATACTTGGGGACAATATACAGTGGTGACATGTGGGAGTCCTTATCAACTTTCATTCAAGACCTTAATCATGTTAACTTGGGTTAACCGAAAATACTTCTAAAAATTGGAATGAATTATTGGAATAAATTTATTGAAGGTGGGAATATCTATGTTTACTGGCTATTTTGAAGACAATTTATTAACAGGGAATTACAGGAAACAATGTAGAAAAAATTTGGTAAATCTTTATATATAAAGATGAATGTATGTTTGTTTGTTTGTTCTTCATACAAATCCTTAGTTTTCATCCGATCTCGATGAAACTTTGCACACTTATCGTTTGTAACAAGGTGCAAAATACTGTCTACATTTGGTTGAAAAATTATCTGTATAAATAACACATGTTGTCTCATAACTTCGAAATACAACGATAGACAGACACGTTGGATATGGACGTCTCTGTACCGTGTTTCCGCATAGTGGACTGGCAGCTTAATGATTAAAGTGCTTGCTTATTAACATCGTGGTCTCCGGTTCAATTCTCCGTGGAGGCTAAGATTTTTAAAAATTGTTTTTCATCATAAGAGCCAGGCCTGGGCCGTATGTTATTCGGATTGAATTTTAAACTGTAGATATCACAAAGTTAGGGGTGTAATCTGAGGCAATTCGTAGGTAGTCTTGCAATGCTGTAGGTGGACACTTTTTTACGTTATAGTGATCCGTCGGGTATTGTTCGCAGTCAGTGTGTGTGTGTGTGTGAACCGCAGTAATAATATTATAAATACGGAAGTAAGTCTCTGTCTTTTTGTTACGTTTTGACGACTAAATGGCTATATCGATATTGATGGAATTTGATAATAAAATCTGTATAAAGTGCACAGGACATTTTTTCCATTATGATTAACAGTTGTAGTCACGAAATTTTGAGACCTTATCGAATGGTGACAGAAAAATGTTGGAAATTGATTCTCTTCAAGAGACAGGTTCGACGGTAGAGTGATATAGTGATAGCTTTCCTGTCATATTATGCCGACTCGATATTGTTTGGGACCAATCTTTCGTTACCAACAACTTTCTATATTCAATCCTGGAAAAAAAATTTAATCCACGCGTACGAAGTCGCGTGTACGAGCTAGTATGTTAATAAAACCCTTTCTGCAATGTTAATCATACTTTGCTCTTGGGAGCTGATTGCGGCACCATGATGAGTGGGCAAGGTGACAGAAACATTGCTGAATCATTGCCATATTTTAAGTACTTGCATAGTCCTAATAGGCATAATATTCTAGAAATGCGTAGAAGGTACTCAGCATCGTCATTGCTCTGTGTAATTACTGTCATAGTCCTTCTCGTGATTCGTAAGGAAGAAACAGCTTTCAACTTCACTTAACGTTAAAGACTGTAAGATTATTACATTTGTTTTGCGATAGTACATTGCACAGTTTGACAGGGTAAAAACTCAAAACTATTTACTAACAGTCCGTTTCTCACTAAATTTTAAAATATTCCATACAATTATTCTTGGTCTTACAGAGGTTCATCCAATCCTCTTATATAAAATGCTAACCGGGAGGCTATAGCTATTGGCTAGAGAACGGTCACTCGCCAATCAACAGCCACCATATTGCATTCGTTACTTCATGTTGCTTTTTGTTTATTTACGACAAATAGATGCAGAAACTCATCTAAGGAGAATGGTGTTCGATGTTTATGTTATATTATCTGTATCAGTTACAAGAATTAGGTTAAAGCATTAACTTAAGTATTTTTTGGCAGAAGATAAGAAACAATGAAATTTGTTAAAATTTCAGAGAAAGTTTTCATGAAAGGTACATAATCGCAAAATGTATCAGTCAAATAAATGACAGTTATCGGTTTTTGATTTTATACTTTCCGGCATTTAAAGTAAAATGCATTTATTTAAATAAATCATAGCCAAATACTCCGATAATCTAACCACAGTATGGTGCTCGTATCACGAAAAATATAATTAAAAATATTCGTTTTTCCTTAGAAGTTTTTCCAGAGTAAATTACTTCTACCACCATAGATGATAGCCGTCGTT
>JARYHS010008074.1:142893396-142931151 GCA_031002005.1 Vandiemenella viatica
GACTAAGCTAATTTTAGGGGAATTTTATCCATCTAAAGCAAGGTTAATTAGATTTAGGAAACTACTGATGACTAGGAATTAGCATAATATCGGTCATGACAAGTATTGTGAAACTATATGGCTAATGCACTAAAAAATCACTTGGAGAACGAACAGCGCACGTCTATTTGTTCTTATAAAATAAATTCTTCTAATGGCACACTGGACTTTACTTCTCACTAACCAGGTTCTACGGCAAAGAGAACTTAATGGAACTTATGAATTAAAATTTTGTACATCACTTGTAACTTTTCCCCCATAAGGCATTAAATCATTGTAAATGCATTTCACAGGGAATTTTCAATTACTGAAATTTTTTCCCAGCAACCTGTTTTTCCGAATCCGTTGTGTGTACCTTTTTTGTGTTTCTTTAAAGTTTTAGCTTCAAAATAGCATCGAGGCAGGGATGAAAAAAGAGACAATCAAGAAAAGTTGTTCATTATACGGAAGAAACAAATTGTTATTCATTCAAATTATTAATTATACGTAACAAAAAGTGGTGGTTAGCACCGTCCTTTGTACGTTTTTAAAAGTTTCTGCGTACACAGAAAAAAACAGCACACTGTAATAACAGTAAGAAAAGTCGCTCAGTTATTATGTAGCAACTCAGGGGATCAATTGTGTCAAACAATGTTTGGTCAAATTCAGAAATAATTCTGATGCAACGTGTTTCCATTATTATGAATTTGAAGATAGCAACCAACTTTATAATTCATGAAACTACCTAGGAGTTATAATAGTTTAAGAAACTGAATGAAACTTCAAACCTCTATGGAACAAAACTTCTGTTCATTCAAAATAATTGAAGATCCTGATAGCAAATCAAGCTACAACATGTGATTGCGGAATGCCAAAAATGGAGAAATGCGTAGTATTCCGGTGAATTTACCCACCAAAAACTGTAATTGAAAGTAAGTAAATTTAGTGGCTGTATACAATTAATTTACATTTTCGATGTTAAGCTCCAAAGACGCATGAAAATTTTTTGTTACTTGTTTCCAGGTAACCTTTTACGTGAACTTTCAATCCTTATTCAGGGACAGAGTGACATTATTCTCTATGCCGACGGTACAGATTTCCGTCCAATTTCATGAAATTTTCGTTGTTTTATGAGCAACATTCCTTGGTTGCATTACCTCTCCAGTAGTAATACATTCGTAACAACCTCGATATGCCTACGTACCTGATTCGGACTGTCTGGTTGAAAATAAACTGTAATAGACCTCAGTTGAGGGGTTTGAACCAAAGTGGACCAGTTCCTATCACTTCATCATCTGACTCTATCAGCTGTTCCCTGTCGTGAGAATGGTATATCAATAGTAAAAGAGACTATGGTTCATCATACATTTCAGAATTGTAATGGTAATCTGTTGTAATGAATGGGCATTATATTAAGTTATCATAGGATACTTATTTGAAGCAGCTTTCCCAGGACTCGGTTCCTGTAAATTAATTCTTTGCCTACTTGGCCGGCTGCACGGTTAACATAACGTGGGAATCCGTCCTCCCACCCTGCCTTCTGTAGGGTACTTACTAAGGCCTGATGAACCAATTATGGACTAGCCACTTTCTATACGAGTTATGATGCCAATGAAATTCAGTCTCCCCTCACCTGGCCTACAGCAACGGAGCGCACTCTCTCGGGGAGTCCATATCTTTTTTTTTTTTTTAACTGCTTTACGTCTCTTTTTAACATCGAGGTCTTTAGAGACGGGAAAGGATGGGGGGCAAGGTTGGGGGCAAGGAATGGGAAGGAATTCGGCCATGGCCTTTTGAAGGAAGCATCCCGGCATTTGCCTGGAGTGATTTGGGGAAATCATGGAAAACCCAAATCTGGATGCCCGGACGGGGATTCGAACCGCCGTCCTCCCGAATGCGAGGCGAGAACGCTAACCGTTACACCGCCCCGCTCGGTGAGTCCATGTCAAGTGTTCGAAGGAAAATTCACATACCTCCATGCCGGAATAAAAAGGTACTGGCTAATTCATCCTATACCCTGTGCTGACTTGGGAAAGATACTTCAAGTGAATATTTTATCATTAATGACTTTATTGAATTAAATCAGAGCTGTTTCCATGATTACCTATGTTTGTCTATGTACCTCATTTCAGTGAATTTATTAAAGTTGCTTAATTATTCCTTGTTACGAGGCGCGTCCAGAAAGTAAGTTCCGTTTGGTAATAAAATGAAATTGTACACAGATACAGAAGAAATTTTTATTCACAAAATTCTACAACTCTTAAACTACTTTTCCACATAATTGCCGAAATTTTGCAGGCATTTGTCATAGCGTGGCACCAGGTTTTGTATACCTTCTTCATAGAAATCTGCCGCCTGTATCTTCAACCAGTTAGAAACAGTTTCTTTCAGCTCGTCGTCATTGGTGAAGTGATGACCGCCAAGGAAAGACTTGAGATGTAAGAACAGATGAAAGTCTTGCCAGTTCTTCTGTAAACAAAGGTGGACGCCCACTTCGTTCTTCATCGTGCACATCACTACGCCCGCCATTGAACTGTCGGACCCATCTTCTCACCATCGAATCACTCATCGCATTTGGTCTGTAAACATCGCAAATTTGCCGATAAATTTCACTTGGTTTCACTTTCCTCGCATTCAGAAACCGAATCACAGACCTGATTTCACAGGCGGCGGGATTTTCAATCAACGCCGACATTTCAAACAAGCACAACAAAGCGTACGTAACTGACAGCGATCTCCAAATGGTGCACGTTCTTCCCCTTGATATACATCGTCTACAGCGCATGTGCGGAACTGCAATCGCAGCGCTGCAGCAGAGATAAATTGAAACGGAACTTACTTTCTGGACGCGCCTCGTATTTCAATTGCTAACGCAGAATTCATGCTCATTTAATAGTTATAAGTAAAAGTAGGAGTGTGATATCTTCGATGACATGATCACATATCTCAGGTAAAACGAACCAGGGAGTGATTGACAGAGGCGAACCCTGTTTTGGGGGGGGGAGGGGGGAAGGGGGCGCTTACAACTCAGGTCACTACACTGTAACATCGTCTGATACATTTGAGTTAACATTGCATAGCAAAAACAGCTAGACCTAAATATGTACCTTTGTACCTTTCAATGTCCATTTTAACACATCATGAGGATCTTCCTCCGATAGAAAACATGTTTTTTTTTATTCCTTTGAAATAACATTTTCCATTAGCTTGCCTGTGTCCAGTGCTAAAATCATTGTTTAAAATGAAATACCGGTACAGATCTACGGGATAGAACCACTGCTTCCGTAAATATTCCTTAAGGTGAGCGTGGTCTCTGCGATTTAAGTCATGGCTGAGGTGCGTGAGACACGTAGCAGAAGTTCTGGAGCTCACGTACAAGTCGGCCGAGGAACACACCGCGTGTACGTGACAACGACCGTTAACGGGCTTCCTGCGTTACCCCCGACAGTAAGGAGGACTATCTGGAACATCTTGGCGGCGTAGCACCTCTCAGTATACTGAGTTTGCACCTGCGTGAGATTCCAGGAACGAAGCAAGCACGTGACTTCCGCGTCACTTCGCAGGGCTTTGCAAGTTAGATACTTGCTTCTAGATGTGGCTGTAAATGTAAATGGAGCGGTTTAAAACGAACGAGAAACAGATACTGCAACTTGCCTTAATAGAAGTAGCATCTCCGGATTGTATTACCATCCCCTGTGTAGCACTCAGGAGCACGCGAGTTCGATCACCGCTCCAGCCATCCAAAATTAGGTTTATTATGGTTTCCCTAAATTGCTCCATGGGAATTCCACGATACTTATTTCAAAAGACTATGTGCAAATTTCTTCCATTCGCTGCCTCCCCCTACCCTTTCCCGGCTTGATTGCAGACGTCGACGAGTGTTCGGGGCGTCCATTAATCACGTGAGGTGTTAAAAAAAATTGGACTCCCCTACTGCCTCGCCTAATATTTACCATAAAATTTTTAAATAATTAAATTTATAATATATTTTCGTGTATTTTGCTCCATGCCACTAAATAATTGAGCGGTAATACTGATGTCTTCTATGAGCAACATTTTTTTTCTGTGATGTAAGAGGAAAAAATTATATTGAGTTTAACGTGCACCCAAACGAATTTAACTATGGTTACTAAAATTAAATAATGGGCTGTTACACCACCTGTCATAATTCTTCTCTCCATGGGCATTCATGTGCTTCCTCTATTGTAATTATTGGACCTCCTTGTCTTTTGGTAGTTTAGGAAGACAGTTATTAGACTATCTCGTTCATACTCCTCGAACAGACACTCCTGTCTATCGTCCATGGCGCACAACAGCTGCTTCATGCTGAACACAATAACATAGCCTTATGCACAATAATAACAATTGAGAGAACGCTCCAGTGACAATCTCCCTACACACTCATCCTTCTCCCTTCCTACTTCAATCCACTTTTGCCTTGACCAATTTATACTTTAAATTCTTTCAGTGTATTCGGTAAATTATTCATCACTTCGCTTGCAATTTATTCCAATCCCTTATACCCTTTCCCATAAAAGAAAATTTTCGCACACCCTTATGCCTGAAATCAAGTGCGAGATTGTGGTCATCACCATCTGTAACCTTCCAATCACCTCTCTTAGTTTTCCCACCAATATCTTTCCATGCTTCATCTCCAGTATAGGCCTTGTACACTCCCATGACTCCCTTTACTCTCCACCTATCCTCCAATGAATCCCGTTCAAGCTCCTTTATCAGTTAGTTACCGATTGAATTTTGCGGTAATTTCCAAAGGAAAATCTGGCAGCCCTCTCTTCACTCCGACTCCTGTACTTGATACCCAACATATGGGTCCCAAACAACACTACCATATTCCAGGTGGTCTGACCTCAGCGTCCTGAACAGTTACGTTTGCTATCAAATGTATTGCAAAGTATTTACATTTAGAGTCTTCAGTAAGTAGCTCCTTCCCCACTTTATAATCATAATCAATCTTTAGATTTTTATCTGTGTACCTAGTAAGCTGGCTGATCTTTGCATGTTGACTCACCCAGCTAATTTTCCTAGCAGGGCATAACAGATATCACGACTGACATGTGACAGGGAACAGCACGGATGAAATGTGACACTTTTATGGCACTTGCTTCAAATCGTGGAATCCTGGGCACATACAATATTTAATATTGTTTATAGTATACAAAATCTTATCTGTTATAATAATGGACACTATGAATTAAAAAGTTGAAGCGAGATTTTTATTGTTACTTCTACCTTTAAATGAGATTTGATGATAATTTGCCGGATACCTCCTCCCATTTTTTTTAGAGCTCACGTAATTATCGGATGCCTTCTTAGCCACAATTTAAAAATATAAAACAGATGTAATTAATTTTAGCTGATGTACTGCGAAAATTTTTATGTGTTAAAATTATTTATTATAATTAGTTTAAGAGACTGAACGGACTGTAACTTGCACAGACGTATTGAAGTTTGCGGCAAATATAAAATCCTCATGTCTTGACATTTCACGCACAAATCTAAAAGAGGATGCAGCTCACCGTTTGGAGATATTTACAAACTACGTATGATACAGTTACAAACTAAATAACAGTAGATTGAATTTTATCATATTATTGATCATATATTTTAATATAGCCAGGGAAGTTTTCATGGTATGAATATGGACAATAAAGGTATTAATTTACATTGTAGTTGAGTCAGAATTTTTAAAAGAGATAATTGCAAAAAGATAAATACCAGATTACGCATTAATGAGCAGATACTACAGGATAAGCTTACGTGTCTTTAGTATTTATACAATATCCATAAGAGAAAATGTACCATGAGGATTCTAACGCACATCCTCCCTAATTCTAGGCAAGAGCATTGCTGCTCACACACCATGCTTGGTTTGATGAGGAATCCATTATTTAAGATAGGCTTTGCAAATTAATTTTTTGATGGGAAGAGAAGGAAACTAAATTCGGAAAAGCCAAAGTTAAGGAAAGAAATTCTTGCCGTATAACTGACGATACATCCTTCAGTGAAATGCTACTGAGCGTCCGAATCGGTTCCACGCTCAGACGGAAGACAGGGCTTCCCTCAATAGTCCATGGTTAATAACCTCACCATATCTCCGCTAAAAAGACCTCGCAGCTCAAGAGCCTGACTACACATAAGAATATTACGAAACAGAAAATTTCACGGTATTTGCCAACTAGATTTTTTTTTTTTTTTTCTTTTTTTTGCATGTAGGGTGCACGGTTTTGATCGTATATCGTCACCGTTTACCAGCAAACAGATCAATCAATCTGCCAGAAAAACAAATTTCACAAATTCAGGATATTATTATGTGTTGAATAAATAAAATAGTACTGTACACTTTTAAAATTTTGTTGTTTATTCTTCTTTAACAAATATTAAAATTCATTAATTCTGACACACTTATGAATGACATTCATCTGTCTCCAAATAATCACCAACCGACTATTCTTTCCCTTCTTAGCTAGCTTCTCTCTACCTCTGACCAAAGATCACTGTCCAAGATATTCGTTGACACAACACAGATATTTCTGATTCGCCCTTTTATAAACATGTTCCATTAAAGTTGACACTGAAACAAATAAAATAAAATTGGCTTACATTTTTGGTCCTTTCTCTTACAAGGACATGAAATAAAATATTTAAAAAATCTATGATAGAAACCGTGCAGCTCCTCCGATGTTATGTTCTGACTCACCTAACTGTCAATGAGATTATGGAAGAGAATTATAATCAAGAAATATTATTAACTAGTTGATAATAATTAACTGTTTTCGTACTTTGAACTTAGAAATGGTATTTCGTGTGGGTATATTTGAAATCTAGTAAAACCCCACCAGGCATCTGATATGGCGAATGCGAATTTCCTGCGGCCCTTTATAGGAGTTTTCGGCAGCAATATTTTATGATTTAGATTCAAATGATGCGCGAATTTGAAAACCTTTTTTGGTGTCACATAAGTATTCTCATAAATTGTGAGATGTAAATAGCAAAACGTGTCTGGTGTTACAGTCATTTGATACCGAATCCTAGCTAGTGATGAGTCAATTGTCTACTTAGTCTGTCAGTGGTTTTGATTAATCATAAGTGTGATTCCTAATGAAAGTACTCCTTCTTTTTTCAATTTCCTCTCTGTATCGGCATAATATTGGACATATAAAATATGAAATTAGAGTTTCGTAAATAATATGCTGATATACTTCTCTGCAGCTAGCTGTTATACCAGTGGTAATCAACCTCGTCGCTACCGCCCACTAGTGGGCGTTTCTGTTTTCTTGGTGTGCGATAGGGGTTTTGTCCGGTCCTGAAGCACTTTCCTTTTTTAATTTAATTGACTTTATTAAAAAAAAAATCATTTCGTTACAAAAATTGAGCCACTTATCCAGTATTTAGTTTCGCAGCATCAGCCACAGGAATATTATCAGTAATTTAACTACTTAAATTAATTTCGTCAGAGTTCATGCTTCATCCAAAGTATAAATAAAAAGATAGATTTAACGATAAACTTAGCGAAAGTCCGACATAAAGTATTTGGTAAGTGATTATTATTTTATGCTTAACTTGCTACAACTCTGCTTTATATATTTTATAAGTCACTGCTTTACTTTACAAATCGCCATTAGTGTGGAACCGGCGGATGGTTAGGAAATCTTACTACTAACAGAGATACAAAAGTAGGCGATGGGTATAAAAAGGTTGATTACCCCTGTGTTATAAGGAATGTGCATGTTTCAAGTGTGATTTCAGATAAGAAACTGCGTGTGTCTTTGAAAAAATGTTTGTTACACGTTTCTTCCTATAAGGGATATAAAAATGGGTAAGGAGCTATAAATGCAAATAGGGAAGCAGAATAGGGTTTTTAACATTAACGAGTTCAAATCATAATCATTGTTGTTCTCATTATTTCAGTACCTTTCAGTTTTCTGGGCACAGGAAAAGAAAGCATGATTCGGAAATAGTTTTTTTGACAAATTTGAAGACTGTTATACCATAACTTCTTTATCGACTGTATATGTTTGAAACCTCAAGAACATTTCCATTTGACAAAATGTGTGAATTTCATTTAAGGCACTGTTTTTATAGAAATCAAGAAATATTTTAGCATACAAGCATTTGGTTTGTGCAGTAACGCGTTTGCCGTACCTCTGCGTATATCTAGGAACATTTATTATTTAGGATTTGAAACATTATGTAACCCTGACATCCAAATCTTCCTTAATTTGATATATCTAATTTTTTTCTCAGCCATGCTGATGGTGTTTTGGTATCCTTACTCTATTTCAACCATTTTACGTCGAGTACCTTTTTATTAATTTTCTTTATATGCCTTGTTCTGCTATCATTTGCTTGGCTTTCTCACCGGATATAGTTAATATTAATTTACATCTTTTTTCTTTTCCTAGCAGTGTAGTCAGGTACTTTTTTTTCTCTAGACTTGAGACTCTATTACTCTATGGAGAAATGATCTTGAATACCCAGTTATAATGAGAAAACATTTTTTAAACATAAAAAGTAATTCACACCTGTTTTAGAAAAGTTTACGAGAGTGCAAAGAGTTTGTAGATTCTTTGGGAGGGGATGAATACCATTTTCAAACAGTAATGTTCGGACCGAGGGTGGTGGTGTAACGGCTAGCGTTCTGGCCCCGCATTCGGGAGGACGGTGGTTCGAATCCCCGTCCGGGGATCCAGATTTGAGTTTTCCATGGTTTCCCCAAATCACTCCAGGTGAATGCCGGGATGCTTCCTTCAAAAGGCCATGGCCGAATTCCTTCCCATTCCTTGCCCCCCATCCTTTCCCGTCTCTAAAGACCTAGTTGTTATAGGAGACGTTAAGCAGGTAAAAAAAAAGTAATGTTCGGCTATGACTGTTTAAACTCCCAGAACAAACGAACATGCATGTCACTTACGAAATTGAATTTGTGATTAATTTTTTAAATGCGGACGACAATAAACTGATATGAAAGTCAACATGAAATCTGAGAGGTTTATAGCGAAGAAGCATTGATAATCACGTGTTGTTGGAAATCGCTTGCATTTCAGAGTTAATGCTCTGCAGTTGTAGCTGACTGAACTCACCGGCGTAGTAGGACTCGTCCCGCTCGTGGAAGTTGTGGTGACGCATGCTGACGTCACCGTCCCCCGCCTGGTGCAGCTGCGGTATCAGGTTCAGCCACACCGCCATCTTGTGCCCTCGGTAGTGGCTCTTCATGCGCGGCTTCAGTGCTGTCAACAATCACCACATACAGGAAAATATGATAAAACGAGAGGAAGGACAACATTGAACACTTTGTACAGATTTAATATCTCATTGCTTCAGTGTTTTTCACTACAAGACACAGCCGTCAAACGTTTGTACATGAAAATTGTTACAGGTAAACCAACAGCAAATTCTTTATTTCTGGCCGAATTTGATGATCCTATGCCAAGTTAATTGATTTCTTATAATTGTTGTTTTTCTTTTATTATCTGCTTGGCAATGAAATCATTGTAACAGAAATGAGTGATGAAATCTGTATGAATATTGCTGAAGCTTTTACCTTTGTTATCATTCTCGCTGTGAATTATTACGAGGTTAATACGCGATACCATCACTCCAACAGAAATGCGACAGTAGAAAGCCTCAAAAAAAAACAAAAAAAAAAAAACCAACGTAATCCAGGGATATTATGGTCCATTAGCGTGATAAAAAGACAATTTGATGAAACTTATAATACTCTATATGACTGTTTAAACAAGAATTCTACGTAGCATCTACTTTATGATCTTGGGAACGTAAATATCTCTTCTTTTTCATGAAGGCCACTGTTCCCGGCGTTACGGTTTCTTGCAGCACATTATATAGCGACACCTATAGACCATCGCCGTAAAGTAATAAGATCTTTTGGCTCTGTTCAACTCCATATTTCTGATTGCAAAAGGACTGTAAAAGGATTCTTTCAGAAGAAGCTGAAATTTTTATCTTCCTTGTTTCCGAATATAATCGGTATATGCATTTTTTAAATAACTGAATCATTTATATGGCAGAACAATAATTAATTAATAAAACCATTAATTATTGTTCTGCCATGGAGACAAAATATGGAAAATAATCCAAGAGAATGTAACTGAAGCAAAAGCTAATGAAACTAGATGCCAAAAGATGGAAACAGCTTATCGCCTAACACAAAACGTCTACAACAAAAAATGCATATCCAAGCACACAAAAATGAGACATTATAATACAGTTACTAAACCAGAATGTCTTTATGGATCAGAAACACTTACTTTGAACAGAAAAAAATTAGAAAACATGAAGAAAAAAGAACGCAAAATTATAAGGAAAATTTTGGGCCCAAGACTCATAGGAGAACAGTACAGACTCAAAAGTAATCAGGAAATTTTACAATAAGCAGACATTCACAGTGATATTAGAAAACGCCAACTAAAATTTTATGGACACACATCAAAATAAAGAACCCTAACAGATCGACAATACAAATAGTTGAATTCTATGAAAACCAAAGTAAATTAATATCGGATACAATGAAATGGGTTGGAGAAGTCAAGAAAGACCTCAAATTAGCAGGGATTGTTCCAGAAAATATCGAAAACAGGGACATATATAAATCCAAAATTCACAAGTGGCAAGTTGACCGGGAGGAAAGATTAAAAAAAAAAAGACCTGTAACAACATGGTCAGATGAGATAAAAGAAGCCCACAGCAAGCGTATGAAGGAAATATGGGCACAAAGGAAAGCGAACAAACGCTTCTGAGTACTTTGCGTAGTCCTAATGCGCTAATCCACAAAAAATAATAAATCTAGAATCTTTAATTTGACGAGATAGTAGTGTTTAGGAAGCAAATATCTGAACAGCAATGTTTTATGGTTTAGGAAATCAGAATGAGTTTTCGTGTCTGTAGTATCTGAGATGAAGCATGGGAATTTAGTCTGTTTGCTACGGACGAAGCGCAATTGGTAAAGACCTTGCTGCAATATCGGAGATCCCGATTTCGACTCGAACAGGAGTATTGTATGTTTATAATATTATATGGAAATCTAAATTCAAACAGCTTCTCAAGGGTTATCTTGTTTCGTTCAGACGTAGTAATGTTATCTGAAATCAACCTGAATTTTAGAAACAGCTTTTGACCGATCAACGAATGAGTCCCAAAATACAAATACCCGCAAAAATATGTAAAATTGACGTACCATAAATAAGCACTGTAAAGAACATACGTCACGCCAATTTGGTACTACGAGGCGCGTCCAGAAAGTAAGTTCCGTTTCAATTATTTCCGCTTCAGCGCTGCGATTGCAGTTCCGCACATGCGCTGTAGACGATGTGTATCAAGGGGAAGAACGTGCGCCATTTGGAGATCGCTGTCAGTTACGTACGCTTTGTTGTGCTTGTTTGAAATGTCGGCGTTGATTGAAAATCCCGCCGCCTGTGAAATCAGGTCTGTGATTCGGTTTCTGAATGCGAGGAAAGTGAAACCAAGTGAAATTTATCGGCAAATTTGCGATGTTTACGGACCAAATGCGATGAGTGATTCGATGGTGAGAAGATGGGTCCAACAGTTCATTGGCGGGCGTAGTTATGTGCACGATGAAGAACGAAGTGGGCGACCACCTTTGGTTACAGAAGAAATGGCAAGACTTTCATCTGTTCTTACATCTCAAGTCTTTCCTTGGCGGTCATCACATCACCAATGACGACGAGCTGAAAGAAACTGTTTCCAACTGGTTGAAGACCAAGCGGCAGATTTCTATGAAGAAGGTATACAAAACGTGGTGCCACGCTATGACAAATACCTGCAAAATTTCGGCAGTTATGTGGAAAAGTAGTTTAAGAGTTGGAGAATTTTGTGCAATAAAAATTTCTTCTGTATCTGTGTACAATTTCATTTTATTACCAAACGGAACTTACTTTCTGGACGCGTCTCGTATATAAGTGTAACTATTTTAGTTTTCATAAATAACAATAATATTATTCTTTGCTCCAGCAAGGAATAATGCGCGTCACGAAAGACCTGATAACAAGGAAGAGATATAAATAAAAAGAGATGGATGAGAGAGAGATGTAATGGAAACGGCAAGAGACAGCTTCAAAAGATGTTATGTTGAATAGTTAGACTTTAAGGCGTCATAAAGACGAATTGTGTGAAGATTGTTACGGCAGCGGCAAAGAGAAGATATATGGTTACATAAAAAGATGAGTGGAATGTAATGCATGAGAGGCTGCAGAATAAATGTGTAGTTAAGTGAAACTTAAAATTAATTTTATTAAAAAAGTTGGTGAATCTCTCTACGTAGATGAGAGAAAGTAAGGTGGAGTATAATTTTCCCTTTCAGGTAAAAGGAAGTAATACTGAAATAAAATATGACGGACGAGTCCACAGTAGATGTCATCTAATGGATGACAAAAAACTCTCTTTGATGGGATGATCCAGAGAATCTACAAGAGGTAAAATAAATAATTGTATTCGTGAGGAGGGAGTAGTAATTTATGTGTGACAAATTAAGTACCGTCAGATTAGGAAATTTACACAGCTATAGAATGTATTGAAGCTGTATGTTGTGCTTAATGTCCCTGGTGTGGGAAGATTGTTATGACCACATACGATTCACCATTCGTGGACGTCTATAACAGACGCACCTGGAGCCTGAATACAATTCTTCTTAAGGTGTGTACACACCAAGCACACAGCCAACGAATGGCAACCATCTGTCTCGTTTGGAGATATTTGCTTCATGTTACGGCGAAAGCAAGAAAAACAAAATAAAATAAGGAATAACAATAATACATAAAAATCATGTTACTGCTTACCTACAGTTAATGCTAGAAATATGTTTCAACAAAACTGAAACATACTGATGATACGCCGGTATTATACTAACTGAAAATCGTTTACTGCATGATGCAGCCTACCAAATAACACTATAGTGCCAGAGATATGCCTGGACGACCAATAAGGCCGACCAACAGATTAAAATACTGTTAATTTGTTTCCCTAAGCTGTCTCCCGCAATTACACTATCTGCCTCACGACATGGTGTAAAATATTGGGACATTTTGTTCGCACTCGCCGTTTCAGCTCTATCACCAAAAGAAGTTCAGTAATTCGATATTCGCGATGTGAAAGCTGGCACCGACTCCAAAAATAACTAATTCGTGTAAAAATTTCAATGACAGTAATGTAAAATACTGTCCATTTAGATTTACTTTTTCCTGAGCAAGGTATAAAGTTATTTTAAAACTTTTAGTGTTTTTTTTTTAAGGCGGTTTTTATGTATTTTTTAAAGAGTTATTTTATTTTGTTATTTGCCTTGTCGACCGTGTGTGTGCTTGCGAATTTCTTACTATCCTGTTCAAAAATCACTGAAGTGGAATAATGAGACCGTATTAAAACTGGTCGATTTTTATTGTGAACGGAAATGATTATGGGACCTTTCGAAGACTGTATATAAAAACAAATTGAAGAGATTAGATGCTTGGTGGGAAATAAGTGAGGTTTTAGAAGTTAATGTCCAAGATGTGAAGAAGAAAATGTAATCTTTGCCTAGATCTGGTATACGAATTCCCAGTACCTAAATATCTCAAAGTGACCATTAATTTTTCTGCTGATGTTTCAGTTATTCCAAAAAAAGGTATCATCTTTGGAAATTTTAGGTCCGACACAATTCATTAAAAATCGAAATTAGCATATTTAATTCGACAAAAATTATGAAAGAGGCACTATTCTTATACAGCTTTTAGATAAAACATTAATTTTGTCTCCCCACACCCCTTCAAACTTTTGAAAAGAGAGGTCATTTTTTCTCCTTTTTCTCCTCAGGTCCTTACAGTAAAATACAAATGCTGTACATGCGACAGCTGATAAATACTCTTCCCTCATAATATCGGCCTGATAAATTGTAATTAAAACGGTGCATATTACTTTGTAATATAAAACGCCCGCAATTTCTTCGAGTTTTCAGAGCCAATCCCTTTGCGCCAAGCCCTTTGTTTGATGAGGACGAAAGGCCGAACGCCAATGCTTTGGCGACCAATATTTGTCTCAGTACATTGGCTGTCTTTCGTTGGCGTTGGTTGGCCTAGTGTATTACGCAATTTTAAATGTACGCCAGTATGTCAATGATGAGAGCATAACCGGCAAAATTACTCATTCATATTGGTGCAGAAAGTTTTATGCTTCAGATTGTTCTGTGATAAACTTCATCCAGATTTCTTCAGTGTGATTATAGCCGATAGGGATTTTTACGATAAAAACCTAATGAAACATCTTTGTAGAAAAACTTGAGATATCACTACAGCTTGAAACAGACAGCTATTTTCAAAATCACGTTTAACTCTGATTTTTGCGATGATGGACATTTTAAATGCAGTTAAAATACTTATGCTACGTGTGCTAACAAGAGTACCGCCTGAATTATCACCGTGGTGTATAAATTCAGCGGCATGCTTTGATTCCGGCGAGCAACGCCGATATGAGGAGATAAAAATCACTACACCGATTCTGGTGATTTTCTGACGGCCGAGTAAAATTTTCAAGGTATTCGGCAATTGTTGGCCACTAGCCTGCCTGTAACCACCGCGGATTACAGTTTTATTGGAGGTGGCAGGCCTTGCGGTGAGATGTTGGACGCTGAAACAAAAAAACCGTTGAGAAGTAATGTTTCAAGGAGGGCCTTGCATGTAATACAACAGTGGTGGTTTGAAACAGCCGGAATATTAATGAATTACATTTGCGTCTCTAAGGTGTTTTTTGTTTTATTTTTTAATAGGTTCTGTTTGTTTTTCAGATCAACGTGAAAGGGGTTTTGGGTGAGACTCCGTAGTTGCTGAGATGATCGTCCTGTGGCAGCGCGGAGTTTCACTCCAGTTTGGAAAAGAATAAATGGAGAATGTATTGTAGTGGCAAACAGTTTCGTGGGAGAAGTATTTCTGATGGCCAGCTCGACTGACAGTCGTCATTGATCCGTAGATACACGCGTAGTTATTTTCCATATCTTCCAACAGTGTTGAAACAATTATTTCTCTTTTATGTGTAATGTGATACTCTGATTATTTATTATATTAGAGTAAATTTATATGTCATATTTAGTATAACTATTCCTCAACTGGAGTAGTTTGCCCTTTTCTTCTATATTTATAATATTTTCTCTAATGCTGTTCATCTGGTATTTCTATCGTCGTACAAAATTTACTGAGCAGGTACAACAGCTTTAGTCACAGAAAAGTATCTTTTACTTGATGAGTTCAAGGTTTATTTCAATTGCACCGGCAGCTTCTATATTATTTTGTTTCCAAAGTTCCGTGTGATTATTAAATTATTTGCTTCATATTTGTGTATTTATTTTTCACTTGGAGTTCCTTATTTTGTACACACACTTGTAGATATTTGCAACAACATTGAACCCAATATTCTCTTTCTTTTAAGTTCGGAGGAGGGCGTGATTCATTGATTTATTGAATTATTAATTAAACAGTTTTGTAGAATTCTTTGTATGTCCTTCTATCCATGATTTTGGAGAAATTACGTTTTTCCTTATACTATTGACATTTTTTTCTGTATTATTTTAAACTATCTCTATACCTTAAGCATCTTTGCTCTGTAAAGAATTATTGATATTTTCAGCTTAAAGTACTGATCATCACATACTCTATAATTCCTTCTTTCTTTCCAAAAGCTTCTATTTTACCTTGTTTAATACAATCTCTGACAGTTTGATAACAAATGCACATCTTAGCGAGATTTGTTTTATGCTATTTTTGTATGACAAACTGAAAAACGTATATTGCTTAGCATTGTTCAACCATCATTAATAAATTACCAGTTGAAAGATAACGCCAATGCTACTGTTTAATTTTTTTTATTGTTGCATCGCTCGCGTTTCACCTCTCGTCCAGGCATCATCAGCGACGAAACTGAGTTACAGTTTTTTATGTACAGTTTTATATACATTTTTATCCTATTATTTCGCAATTATATGCATTAGATTTTTTTATAGCTGATAGTTACTTACTATTTACATTTGGTAATATGGCATGCAGCTGCGCATCTCAGTTTTCTTATCCAAAGCACGTTTTTCTTGTCCATATTTACAATATTGTGCTTTCTCATCATTCAGTTGTCTGTTGCGGCCAGCTGGTTTGTTTATGTCGTGTCTCTGGTGCTCTTTCGCGTCCTTCGGTTGTCTACTGTGGCCATCTTGTTTGTATATGTCATGTCTCGTGCTGATAGTGCGAGTTTTGAAAATTGTGTGTACTCGTGATGATCTTGTTAGTGAGTTTAATATGTATGTGTGATGTATATGTGTTTTTTTTTAGTTTGTGATTATTTTTTTTTGTCTGTCGAGTTTGTGTATATTAGATTGAGAAACGTTTTATTTGTGAGGTTTACTTGGTCGTTTAGTACCTGTTTGCCTACATTTTTTGCTTTTTGAATATGTAAGTTTTCCTGTGTATAACTTAATTTATCTGATCTAGCACGTTATTTGTTTCTTCTCTTCATTTCTTCATACTGAAACATTGTTAAATTGTTAGATTTCCTTTGCCAAACTGTTACTATTCTTTCAGTGACAGAATAAAAGCTTTTTATTTAAGCTTCCATTAATGGTATTCCACATCTAAGTCTTGTATTTATACCACCTACAATCATTGCGTAGTCGCTTAATTCCGTAGTTTATTTCAATTTCTCTTTTATGTCCGTTAATATCATATTTTTCGTGGCTTCCACATCTTTATTTTATTTTTCCCTAACACGGAGACTCATATGTTACAAATTATAAATTTTAAGCCATCATAAAATCGTGATAGTTTGCTCATCGCATGTTTTGGTCATTTCACTCGAGAACCATCCTCCAAGGGAAATGATATTTTCTCTTTGTGAACCTGTTTTTATGGTTGTAGGGAGTTGGGCTGCCTTCCCAAATCACTTTGGCCTGCATATCGTTCTGCCAGGTTTTTTCCTCCTTTAACTGGAAAGCCCTAGATTTGTGGCTCTATATTCTCCTTTCAACCTATATCGTCTTCTACACCACATATGCAGATTGGTTCCCAGAAGCTACATGCTACCTGTCCATGACGTAGCACGTAGATCTTTTAACAGAACTGCTAAAAAATCTCAAGACGTAATCGTAGGTATCCGCGGCCAACGTCAGTTGATTATTGGCTGTCCGGGTGGCGCCGCGTCATGTTTCTTGGAGAACATGACGCTGCGCCACCCGGACAGCCAAGAATCAGCAGATCTCAAGACGGTTAGAAGATCTTAGTTCCACACACAGTTACACGTATCAGGTACCCACTATAATACGCCAGTTCTTGACAGTTTTAGATTAATAGCATGTAGCACTAAGATTTCAGAATATAAGTTCCCAACATAATGAAGGTAACTCCCCTACACTGTCACTCTAATATGGATCATAAACGCTGATAACAGAGACAAATTTCTGTTTGTGGCATAAAAGGATATTTGTAATACTTCTTGCCATAAATCGCATACGTTTTTCTGCTATAGAGATAAATTTGCGTTACGCACATCTTTACACTGATGCGCCCTAGCGCAATCCTATGTGATCTCATCCTATCGTCTTCATATCAGCACATAGATGAGTCACCTGTCACCAGATTCCACCCCCACAAACCTTATGAATTATTTCCTGACAGCATCACTTTGGAAGTGAAGAAGTCGGTGAATATCGTGAGAGATTCAGAAATAAACAGAGCGGAATATTTATCAATCTTATTCGTTTTTACTATGTCACTGACTTGCTAACGTATAAAAATTCATTAAACTAAAACCGCAGTTTATTCGAAATATTTGTATACAATTTTTAAGTGAAAACTATTGTTCAAGTGCTTCTCAAAAAATTAAATGAAATGATTACATTGTAAATTAGTAATAAAATGATTTAGGCTTTACTTTTAGATAAATTCTAATAAAGTTCTGTCTCCACTACAGGTCAGAGAATTTGTTCAGTGATAAGCTAACAGCCAAACATGCGATTCATTTGGAGAAAAACAATGACCTTAGTAGATCGTGCAAATCATTTATACCTAGAGGGCTGTTTGACTCACCGAGGCTGAGGTACTGCTGGCTGCCTGTCTCGTAGGGGTCCCAGTGCAGTGAGCGGTAGCGGGACTTCTCCTGTAGTGTTCCGTAGTCGGTGTTCTGCTCCCGAGGCTCATTCGGGTCCCTGCAGACCACAACCAGACTCAATTACAAGGCGACCCAGGCAGACAGAGACAAGTAAAGAGGAACAGGAGGTGAATGAAGCTTAGGACATCAAAGAGTAACGTAGTGACAGAGAAGGGATACAGAAACATATCACGTTGGTAACTGAGGTAATTTCATTCGCTACACCCTTCTAGAGAGTGAATTATTTGCAAAAAAAAGTTAAATGAAGCGTGACTATTTTATATCCAACTTGGATGTCTCTCTTACAAGAAGTCTTTTCATGGAACCACAAAGTAAATTACATTACCAACTTAAGCACAAAGTTTTTATGACACTCCAAGTGGGGATACAAACTAAAAGTCATAAACTTTAAGCACACTGTAAAATATAAGCACTGTTCAGCCAGTGCACCCAGGTGTCATAAAACTCCAGCACCTTGGTTTGCGAGGGTGCAGGGTCAAATTTCTTGACTTCTGGAGAATTGTGGACTTCATTTTTAATAAACCTTAACACCCAAAAGTATACTTAGGAGACTGTCAAATGATCCGAGACAAATGGTAACGTAGTCATTTATTCCACATCTAAAAGTATGGTGACAGCAAATCTGTATAAAACTTCTTTCAATAACCGTATCATATTAATAGCTCTCAAGATGTAGTTCCAAATTGTTGGTCTTTCTAATCAATAAATACCATTGAATTTCAACGGTGCCACTTCCCTCCAAGGTATATATATATATATATATATATATATATATATATATATATATATATATATATATATATATATATATGCAGGAACAGGGCGAATATTTACAACGTTTAAAGATCATAAACTTGGTTGTCAAGATTATGTTTCCCAATGGCTACATACTTATCAGAAACTAAAGTTCATCATCGTTAATCTTAATTTTTTCCTTGTGAAATTGTTATAATACACCAAAATGTGTTTTTATATTCAGTTCAAGAGAAATAAATATCCACTAATTTTTGGAAAAAATTTCATTCTATTTACGTTGGAAATTCTCTTAGAATTATAATTCATTTAAGTGTTAGTGGCAAAGATAAACATTTCACTACAATGAATAAGTAATTTTTATACGGGATGACATTATGATTATAGCCGTATCAGTAAACGGAAATAATTTTCCAATAGCCTATATGGTGGAATTAGCCCGCAAATCACTTGGAATAATTTCCAGAAACAGCGGAAAACAGAAATCACGATTGCCTGGTATCGAACCTTACTAATGAAGGACAAAAGACCTAAATGAAGAAGTTCAGTAGTGGATTCAAACTGTTTATCTTTTCCTTTCTCCATGATAAACGAAAAGAAACAGAACTTGATTAACAGAATCAAACGTAATATGTGTAAGAACGGATACTTTCCCGTCGCATTATTGCAGTCAAGAAGGCCAAATGTATGCGGGTGGAATTGAGAAAATGCCAGCGCTTTTAAATAGCTATACTGCAGGTTAAATTTTGCCAATAGTAACCAGTCTCCATAAGTCAATCCGTAACTATCTGCAAGCGTAAAATTTAATTTTGTCCATAGATTAGTTTGGTGGTTATGTACTCTACATAAAACAGTGTAGTTGGTTTATTACAGGATTTCTTTAACAAGGAACATTAATTCATTTCTGTGTTTAATACCTTGGCATACACCATAACGGAGATGTTTTCCAAATTCATTATCTTCCATCAAAAATCATTTAAGGTTATTATGCGGAGAGATATTTTAGGAAAATAGGATGAAAAGTTTGTAACCGGATTTCTCTGCTGTTGGGTAAAAACACACAGTGAGTACTTAAAATAAAAGTGGTAGCTACCAATTTATATGCATACAATAAATGATGTTGCTTGTACTCTGCTTACATGCTATATATATTATTACGACTGCTTCAACTTATGTTTTATTTCCATAGTTGTTTCACGGAACTTTAAGATCCCTGTGGTGCACATAACGTCGTGTGTGATACTTGTTGCTTACTCACTCACCCCGTCTTAGCAAAGTTGGTGAGGTAGGTGAGGACGGCTTCTGCCACGCCCATGTCTTGCCGCGAGAAGTTCTGCGGGAAGTTGGGCATACCGGCGACCAGGGGCAGTCCCAGCACGTAGGCTACGTCCTCGCCACGAACGCTTCCCAGCCTCTGCAACACCAGACACCAGCCCACGCGTACTCTAACAGCAAGGAGACACTACTGTGCGACGCGGGGGCAAAACGTCTGTCAGTATGAGGCTCAAGTAGAAAACATACAACAATTCCTTATAGTTGTGCTGCGTATGATACAGTTTATACATCCAACAGACTTTGTTTAGCTTACCTACGTATACCTAAATGTTAGAGAGAATCAATACTAATAAAAGGCTAAGCTTTGTCAGCGCGCAGTCAAGTCCACAACGGCATTCATTGGTGGGGTTAAACAGTCAGAGAAGTTATTCAAGGTTATGTAGCAATAGTTCCCGCGAAAAAATGAAGTGACAAAACACTTAAAGAAAAGTATGTATTAGCTTTAAATAACATATTAATCATTTTATCATTTTTATTTATTTATATTCGTTGGTTTTAGATGTTTTATACAATTCTGTATCCATATATATGTAGTATAAAAGATCAAATTCCGAATATCAATGTTAACGGAAATTTTATTAACAAGCGTCAAAATGATTACTGGCGTTTGACGTTACAGCAGAAGGTATGAGTAATACAAAAGTTTTTAAAAAAATTGAGTTCTTTTGATGAGCGCCTGTTACTGATAATATTACTTAATGCGGAAGAAACTATAGGTCAAGTTTACATCGCGATACCGTAAACGTATCAAAGCAGTTGCAATTCATGCTGAAAGTGTTCGGTGGGTGAAATTAATAATGATAATTTATGCTTTGCAAATTAGGAATCCTGATTCTTGTAACATTGTTACTACCTAAAATGTGGTTCGCGAAGCATTTCACGTTTTTAGGTGTGTCTGGATAGTTTGAGTTTGTAGCGGCTATATTAGTTGAAATGTAGTCTGTATCGAAATGTTCTTGTTCTAACATGAGGAAGTAGGAAGTTCGTTACTATCAATAATCAGTATTATTAATTTCATTTGAGTCATTTTTGTGACATGACGTTCATCGCGATGTAAAGTTCTCACGAATAAAAAACAGCGTCGTTTGGTCAGAATTAAAACTAATATTACATGGTATAACTTAAGATTTATTTCTATTTTTGTTTCACTAACGCCATATTACTAGGGTCATTATTTCAGTTTGCGTTCAGGTTGAAATTCAATCTGATCGAGAATGGCAAGTGAAACGTTTTGCTACAGCGTAAGGCACGAGGAATCGCATTGAATTTTATTTTACAACAATTCTATTTATTTAGGCAAATGCGAAGAAATGACGTTCCAGAAAATTCCATTCAACCCTTTCTTTCTAATAGTCTTTGAGACTAGTACATGAAAAAAGAAACGGGGGGTGTTCATTGTGAAATTATAGTCAGGTTTGTAAGTTAGTTCACACGTTTGGTACATTTAAAATGTTCACTGTCAGAGCACTAATTACACTTTAATACTATTAGAACATTCATGGCTGATAAATGATATATGTATCCACGTTCTTTGCATCCTTAATTATTGGGAGACTAATGGTAGGAACGAATTTTAATGTCTTCGTCGTTTGTCAAGCAGAAGAAGGAAGGAAATAACTCGAGCAGGGAGTAGTACCTACGATTTTTTTATTTTTTTTTGCTGTTGTCAGTCTTTCGACTGGTTTGATGCAATCCTCCATCCCTTCCTATCCTGTGCTAACCTCTTCATTTCTACATACCCCTTACAACCCACGTCCTCAATTATCAGCTTCGTATATTCTAATCTCTGTCTTCCTCTACAGTTCTTACCTTCGACTGTTCTCTCCACTAACAAATTAACCAATCCAGCATGTCTCAAAATATGACCTACCAGCCTGCCTCTTCTTTCTGTAAGCTTCTTTTCTCAACCATTATTTCCAAAACTCGTTCATTTCTTACTTTGTCTGTCCTCCTAATTTTCAGCATTCTTCTGTAGCACCACATTTCAAATGCTTCAATTTGCTTTCTTTCTGGTCCTAAAGTCCATGTTTCGCTACCGTAAAGTGCTGCGCTCCACACAAAGAGTTTTAAAAAGTTCTTTCTAATTCCTAGATCAATATTTGAAACTAAAAGGTTTCTCTTTTTGCTAGTGCTAGTGCTAGTGCTATTCTGCTTCAGCCATTGGTTGTAATTTTGCTTCCCAAGTAACAGAACCCTTTAGTTTAAATTTAAAAGTAGCTATTACGCTGCGAGTTGTGGAGGGACAATAATACATTTCAGCATACAACGAAATAAATTCAGTTTCGTGGTGTAAAGAGAGAGGAATGTGAAAAAGTATTATCGACTGACCGTTATTAACGTGAAAATAATGCTTGCTAAATGTTATTTTCTCAACTTCTATCAGTAACGGAAGAAAGGAGATGTATAATTTATTTTGTGTCCATGATTGATCATTAGTTTATCTGTAACGTTTCATTTTATTTCTCGAACATTTTCAGAAAAATTTAGCTGTCACCTATTTAAGAGAAAAATTCTGAAAATCTATGTTGTTGTCTCTTCCACTGTCCACCAGTTTTATCACATTTTCATCTTACACGTGCATGCTGTCTGCCTCGCAAAAGGTTGATTGGCCAATAATAGACGTTTCTGATCGCCTAACCTATAGTCCATTTCTGGCGAAGCTTCGTTGGAGTATCCCAGTTCCTCTATAAACATTCTGGATTTTATTTCCGTAATAACTTAAGCGTTATATATGCTCTGTTCGATAAACAGGTATCGTAAAATATGATGCCTTAAGTAAACACTATGTCATTAAGGTCACAAAATTTCATCTAGAGATTTCCTAACCCCTAATATATATTGATGTATCTTATTTTTTCTACTGCACAGAAACAAACCAATTAGAACTTAAAATAGATTTCGAATTGGGCTCTAATCATTGCACACTGAAATTCGTGTAAGTTGTATTTGGTAGGAATGTTATATACCAGTAACTACACGTTAGATTTAAGAGGATAACCACTATGTCTGCAATACTTAGTTTCACTTATGTACAATTGGTAAAATCAATTTTATTTCGTATCCGCTCCTATAAAGCCAAGGAAATGAATGTGTATGTTGTTGATTTCAGAAATATTCTTACTAAAGTGTTTAGTGTGCTACGATTCGTCTTTCCAAGGTACTTATGAAAGTAGCTGTAATTATAGTGCAGAAAAATAATACAAACTGCTACAAAGTAACTCATTTAAAATGTTAAAAGACAAAGACAAGACATGACGCGATACGGAAGTTATACCCAGGAAGGAGTGCCGAAATACTACTGAAAAAAATATATTAGAAACATTTGATGGGTAAATAAAAAAATAATTTCACTTTTTGCAAGTGTTACGTATAAATAAAACAAAATTGCAACTGTCTAGCAGCCTACAGTACCACCGCTAGCGTCCATGATAATTGGGTACATAAACGTATTAACATCAGTAGCTTTCTGTGGTGTACACATTATCATAAATTACTTATTCATTATGATAATGGTATTCGGCTAGTTAATAACAATAAATGTTCACAAAATATGACATTCTGATGACCACCAACTGCAGATGTTTGTATTCATACACGAAATGCACAAAGCTGAATGCAATGGATTATAAATTAAAACTGTGCATTGTCACCAGGATCTAAGTATTATGGAAATTAATTAACTAATTAATTATCATTATCTGTTTGTGAGCTTATTGCATCTTGTTTTTTGAAAGAACTTTCTTCCTGGCTAATCTAGGAGAAGACAACTAACCAAAATTAAAGCTTTAACAGAGAGTATAACAGGCTAGAATGAACAAAAAATCTTAAGGAAGATAAAATTTTTGAACGTCTTCTGTACACCATTTGCCTTAGTAAGTTTATAGCTGTAAGGACTGCATGGATATTTCTGCAAAGGAAATACCGTATAATAGCATAATTTATTTAACCGATATTGCAACAACGAAACAAAACGATCTTGCACGGAAGCTATTGAAGACATGATACTGTTTTTTTATATAAATATATATACAAGATTTCGGCGAATATTATCCAATTTCTGATTTCTTAACTAGAAATGCTTTCATGCTTCCTGAATTCAACGTTTGTAATAAAAACTCCTTATTATTGAACTGTATTTCCATGTGATAAGTAAATAAATCTTACTATTTCATTAAAGTTTTGTTATCTCATATTGACTAGCAAACACAGAGCATGGTGGGTGAGTGGTTAACGTTCTGGCCTCGCATTCGGGAGGACGGCGGTTCGAATCCCCGTCCGGACATCCAGATTTGGGTTTTCCATGGTTTCCCCAAATCACACCAGGCGAATGCCTTCAAAGAGGCCATGGCCGAATTCCTTCCTGTTCCTTATCCCCAGTACTATCCCTCCTCTAATGACATCGACGTCGACGAGGCGTAAAGCCATAAGCAAACAAGAAAGTTAAAACGGTGAACAAATAATTAAAGTTATTGCTGTTATCCACCTCTATCTGGAATGCATTATTTTGCATTTTCAGAATATGTATAAGAGTAGCATTCTACAGTAAAAATCGAACACACTAACGGTTTCGAATCTTAGGGAAGGAGACATGAAATATACTGAGATGAAAAACTCTTAAATGATATCCTTAAGGTAAAAGGTTGTACCTGTACTAGAAAAATATGTAAGAATCCAAGCCTGATGCCGAAACCATACTAGAATCGTTGAGAATCATTTCAAACACGCATTCAGGAAGATGCCGGTTCGATTACCCATCAGGGCATCCAGACTTTGGTTTTCCATGGTCTCTAATGACCAAGATCTCGAAGAGCCGTAAAGCCACAAAAGTGGATTAATTAACATTTGAAGGAACTATTAACATAATTTTGTAAAAGTGACGTATTTTTGTTTCTGTCCATAGACTTGTGATTCAGCAGTCACAGGCAAAAGACCAAAGTGAAGCGCGTAGCCTGTTCGACTGCGGAGTAGTTGGTCCCCGCTGCGATGCGATTGGTCCGCCTTGTTTCAGGACCTGGAGCCATGTTTATTTCATGAGACGCAGAGTGTCTGAGACCGTCGACACCAGATGCTGCCACCCACAAACACAACCTGAAATGTTGTCTTGCTGCACCGTGTGCGAATCCATCATCCACTCTCGTCAAACCGACCCTATCTCTTTCTCAGTCTCCACGGACCACACGTGTCTTCAAGTCTATCTCTTTCAAATAAAATGACATGCTGACCAGAATCTTTTCTTACAACTGTCTACTCAACACTGGGTTGATCATTGGCACTCCGGTATTTCCATTCTCACATTTACACACTGTTGTTCGTATGGTGTTAGTCGTTACGCGTCAACAGAAAAAAATTTACACTGTACTAAGGAAATGTATGCAAGAAATACTAATCAGTAATTTTTGTACAACTGTATGTCAAACTACAAGCAGTTAGACGGCTGGTTTTATATTAATAAAAGGTCCTTTAAGTTAGAGAAAAGGAAAACTAATCTCTCTTTTAATACAAGTTCATCCTGAAAAATAAAAGCAAGGAGAAAAGTAGACAGCAGGATTTTTCTGAGAGGCCGTAGGCTACAGCACCTTGGGAAAAAAAGAAGAAAAATGGTAATGTTGATTTTTTATTGTAACTTCTAGAAAATTGAACTTGTGCGGAAGCTTTGTAATATTGGAAATTAATCCCAATACCAACCAGAAGTCAATTCAAGACTTTGTGGAATTTGTTTGAGGCCTTTCTGTTTTGCATTTCCAAGATGACAGATTAATCTTCAATAGGTCGTCAGATGGCGATGATTTTGAATGAACAGTTCCAATTAAGAAAGTGTGAGTTTAAAAAGAGACTTATGCATTATTATATGATTTGTGTTAATATATGAACATTGTGTTCCGTGACAAGACTAGTTTAGTTAAAAGACTGCCGACTCGAATATTGAGTTATGATGTAGCTTCCGTGACTGCACGTTCAGATTAGGTATATTAATTCAAGCATAAATATCGTTTTTCGGTATGTAGTTGAATATGGGTGACATGTTTATCACAGTCTTCTTTCAGTTTTCCATGGCTTAGGTGTTACCGGTAGACCAATCCAGCTATATCCCTTAAATTTTATGAGTAAGTGTTTTTTTTACGTAAGCGGGTCACCAACAAATTGTACCGTACAAACCAAAACCTAACGAACAAAGCTTTTATATCAGGGTTTTCCTTCCATTAGCTGTAGCGTACCAGTACTTTGAGAACGTGGGAGTAGGTTTTGCTGGCAGAGCTGCTAAAATAAATCGCAGAGGCATTTTTCAAAGTTTTATTGTTAACTGGTGTGTGATTTAAATTAGTCCGTGTGCAAAGAGAACAGTTACTATGACCCTAACGTGTAGTGTGGTTTCACAGTTTGAAGTAAATTTTATTCTGTGACTTAAGCTAGCTTTTGAATATAATACAATACTCTTGCAATTGTTCCGTAAATTGATATATTTATCGCTTACTACGAAATATAAAATACTATCGTTCCATTTGTATCGTACTGCAACTTTGTTTCTTTACATGTGGATACAATTTTTTAGATTGCTTTTGAAGTAGGGCAACAGTCTACTTATTAGAGTTCATTTAAAGTAGATAGTTTGTTTTTATTTTCAGTTATTTACCGTTTCGTCATCCATTAACCGTACAATGCAATCGACACTCAAATAATATGGTAAGAAATTTGTTCAGACCTGTTGAAGCAGGGAATAAAAATAATCCAACCATTTTCAAGCTTAAGAATTAAATTGACTCTAGCTTTCAACAATTCTGTTAATTATTGTTCGGATATAATAGTATTTACAATTATTTGTGTAATATTTTAATAAACGTTTGATTTAATAAACTGCTATAATTTTGTTGCGATTTAAACTTTTTCTAGAATTATTTTAAGCCCTGATGCGTATGATTTTAAGCGTTTTCTTTTCTTTCATTTTATTTTGCTTTAAAAAAATCTATTTGATAAAAGAAGAACTTCGGAAAGCATATAAAAACTTCCATTTTCAGAATTGAACTCATGTTTACTATTTTTTTTCCGGCATTCATTTTGACTGTCATTTGTTCCTCAGCATTATTACTCATCAAATTTCTTAATTCCGCAATTTAGATGTTTAAGAAGAATTATTCTGAGGAATGCCGACTTCTACTTTTGTCCAATCTAAAATGATATCCTTAGTCATAATTATTTCCCTTAATTTAGCACTTAGCACAGACCTATATTTAGCTTCTAAAGGATAGTGTTTTTTCTCAATATCTATCTATTGTATTTTAAATCTGCAAATGCACACGCAATCATCATAAGTAATATTTAATTTATGCAGACATCTTTGTGATTGAAGACTCGCTTATGACTACTCTAGAACTCTTTGCATTGTGTTTATATTGTTCTTTTTACTTTGGATATTTATTTTTTGAGTTTTATGAAATGTAACAAATTAAGTAAACGGAAGATGTAAATAAACCACTACATTACTGACTAATACTTCAATACGTGCAACGAAATTGTGATATTTAATTTACTGCAAAGATCTTTGTGCTTAGTACCAATATTAAAATTTTGCTTTTTCATTACGAAGTATTAATTAAAGTTTAATTTTTTTAGTTAACTGTTTTAGTTAAAATGGCATATTTCATTGTGACCTCAGACGTAATTTTAAGGTTAGTAATATAATGAAGTATATACTTTTTCGTCCGCAAGGATACTAAAAATATACAATAATAATCTTTACGTATTAATATCGATAATTTTTCAAGTTGTTTATGTTTCTTATATTTCATATAATACATTGCGTAAAAATATAAGCAATACAAAAACTTTCGGACGTTCCTACGAAAATTTAATCTATGGTAATAACTAACAGAAGGGAAAGTTTTTTGATGGCATTTTAATTTATTGCTTCTCCGCGTAAATTTTTGGCATTAGAATAAAAGGGGAAAAGTATTTCTACACACTCTGCGCGTAAATTCTAGTTTTTTAATTATTTATGTCTATCAGCTTTTGATGGAGCACATGGAATTTTTGATTGTTTTTGTTTTGTGTGTTTGTCAATCTGTATCTGCATTGACGTGTTAATATTATTTCCACTGACCTCAAAATTTCCTAAACAAAAATTCGTCTAAAATATTTAATAAACTGAAAATTTGGAATTCATATCATAGATTAATTATTTGCTTTGACGTTACGTCCCTTTCTCTGCAAAACACACTCTGCATTCTTTTAATACAACAAAGTTTTCTCGTTTTATGAGGAATTTAATCAGGCATGAAGGTTAATCAAAGCAACCGCATTAGATGAATTTAATCAGAATCCTCAGTATTTGTTTACTCAAGCAATTTCCGAGAAGTTGAGTACGTAGCTTATTTTCCTGCCAACTGTCAATTTCAAAATCAATTAGTACCGTCAGTATAAATATTTTTGAGCTCCTAACGTAAAGAGCGACAGACTGATAGCGGGTGTCTTCGCACTGAGTGATGATAAAATATTGTACCCTAAGACGAAAGGGGGGTCGACTAGATATTTCTTGTTTCAGTTGGCTTTGCGTCTTGCTTGCAACGTAGTCTGGTCATTAGAACCAGAAGAGTACGGCGGTCAAAGAATCAGAAGGAATTGGGCAGTTATCGTCCCACCATTTGTCTGGAGTGGTTGTGGGAGACCATGAAAAACCACGTGAAACCAAACATGTGGCAGGATTAGGGATCAACTTCATGTCATTCCGAGTGCCAGGCCATACGTTACTGCTCATCCCCTACACTCTCTCCAAGCTAGAGAAGTAACATGATTTTAAATTTTACATGTGGCTAAGACATCAGTGCAACAATTTTTTTTCTAAAAAAGTAATTTAGAGCTAAATGTTTTAGCAAGTGAAGGACGCTTGTTGGAATTAGCGCAGATCGGGAAGGATATTTGTTCACGAAGAGTGATAAAGAGACATTGCGAAGTGACTGCACTTGCATACTCTCCGAACACGTGTGTACTACTGCTCACATCAGTTATGTTGATCGGTTTTTTTTAGTTATTCAATGATCTCTCTAACTGTAGTCAAAATGACTATAGGAAGATGGTAGATATCAATAATGTTTAAGCTCTAACAACAAAACGATTTTGATTATTCCATACTTCCATACTTCTAGCTATTCTGAAAAATAATTATACTCAGAGTTTAAATTATATGAGTTTATAGAAATAGTTTTAAACGACGGAAGAAAGCAAGTAACATATTAAAATCCATAGTAGCATCAACATAAGCAATGTCATAAACTGTCTGCTGTAACTAAATAGTAGAATTTTGTGTATATAATATTATGTATGGAATCCTTATCATTTAACACCTTTCCCATGTTTTGAACATATCACAGTAATTTTCAATTAATTATACTTAGTTCACAATTCAATGTGTTACTGCAAAATTAATTTAATCCGCCGATCGAGGACATCTTAGGAAATAACTTCCATGGAACGAATTCTTTATCTCTTGGACACATTTTCTCTTTCCTGGAGTATTCAGATAATTAAAAAAATGTATTAATATCAGATGTCAATGAAATTTATGGATCGTTGAATACGTCACATTAAATTTTCAGAAGTTTCTTTTGTTCTTACCCTTGTTCTTTACGCCACAAGATACTTAGTTAACTAAAGGAAAATGGAAAAAAATTGTTTACTTGCATTGCGAGAGTACATTTACTGCCACATTTTCTCAGTGGCCTTCTACTGACAACAGTAGAAGGCCACTGACAAACTTGCAGATAAATTTCTTGAAACACGCCAAACAATGCAGTCTGCAAAGTGATGCAGTTCAAAAAGTGCTCTTAATAGCTACAACGTAAAATTGAATAATGTAATAGCTGTATCCGCACAACAGACAGTTGTTAGAAGTGAAGAAGGTAAACTAACAGACTTAAGATTTTTACACACCTATTTAACACTGGTAATTAGCTGTGATTTAAATGATATGATATTACAAACCTTACAGATGATTGGAACAAATGTATTCAAATTTTATGATCAGTGCGAATACTATTCACAGGAATTTTAAATCATTATCATGACTAGGACTCGTTTCTGGGTTGAATGTTAGTGTTTCTACTTTTTTTTGTTTAATGTTGTTTAGAGGCATTCAATGATTTAATTCACACAGAACATTGCAAGTGGAGAAATACACAAATAACAAACATGATATATGTAATTTGCTACTTTCTGATTTATCAAATCCATTTACTTCCTTTAAAAGCTTACTTATACAAGTTGTGTAAAAATGAATATTTTAGGAGTTAGGATTGAAATAATGTTGTTGGAGTTATAGTTATTAGTTGGTTATATCGTGGATTTAAGAATAGTAAAACAGAAATAGATTTAGAAGAATAAGAAGCTTTCTTATAAAGAAAGCATGCATAAAATTTCTATAGACTTGTTGTCAGATAGTTGGTTTGTCACGCAAATTAGTTACGCGGTATAATATAAAATAAAACATTGCCTTGCGAACCTTCATCTTCCAGTCTCAATTCACTGGACTGGCCTGTTTTGTACACAAGCTTTTCAATTTTATTCTTTTCCCACCAGCTCGCCGGCACCACCTTGATCTAGTCTTCCACCCATTTCAACATAAACTCCTCCACTCCGTGTTCTACTTGACTATTTCTTTTTCATCTTCTTTTACCTCTCAATTCTCTTAGCACAATTAAATACAGAATCTCTACGCTTCCCTGCAGGGATTCCTTTTTCACTTTACCCATAATCTTTTCGTTCCCGATTCTATCCCTGCTATAATACACAGCTATTAGAAATTTCAGTCGACTGTATCTTATGGATAACGTATTTCTTCACTCTCAATGCTGCGGCTACAAATAAGTTAGGACTGGAACACGGTTTTCCGATAAAGTATTACCTTACTTCTCTTCGTCACATATTTGTTCTATTCACGCGTCTGACATTTTTTTAAAAACGTTTCCTCCTCCCTCTTTTATTTATATCACAACTTTTCCATATGCTTTCCTCAACAATTCCGAGGTATTTAAAATTATTCACCTTCTTGAACTGTTGTATGCCTTCATTCCTCTGCTTTGCTTCTCCTTTCTTGGTATTGATTATGTAGTCTCTTCTATTTTCATTTAACTTTATGCCATATTCACCCTCACTGACTACCTTATTTAATCCCCTCCTCTGTGTGGTTTGAGTCCGTCAACTGCATGAGTTAGGTGACTGTGTGTGTGATACAGTAGAAATGAAGCTATAACTGTGAACATCCTACAGGAACCTGAATAGAAAAGGCGAGCGGTTCTCAGTGGAATCTATGCAGTAGAGGATGGCTCGTTGCTTTCGAAGAAGGAACGAGAAGGAATGACGCAGAAAAAAAGTATCTTCGACAGTGATGTTACAAGTAGGAAACATCGCAAGCAGCAAAACTAGTCATGTAATATGTTGAGTAAACGAGAGAAAAGACATTGCTTTTCTTACCTGTGGGTAATCACCCTCCTTGGTCTGATAGGCAAAGTGAAACAAGTACGTCCGCGCGCCCCGTCTCGCGTGCAGGTAGGCGGTTCGAACGAGAGGTGAGACCGTGTGGCCATCGCTGAGCGCCTCCATGGTGGAGTCTCGGATGTTGATCGGATGGAGAATAGGTTTGTCCCAGTCGGTGTACTCGTTGCGCACCGCTGAGAATATCTCGTTGAGGTGGTAGACGTAGGCGTTTCGGATGTAAGTGCGCAACACGCGGTCCCGTTCGTCCTCCTCAAAGCCGTACTGGATATCGGAGGCGCTGAAGTCGAGGTAGCTCTCTGCGCTGGTAACACCCAGCATGAGGTCGCAGTTGACGAAGGTGTCTGTGGCGCGCTCGGTGGCCAGGCCCGGGGGGATGTCGAGAGACGGTCCGAAGCGTGGCAGAAACCGAGGAGCCACGAGGTCGACGTTGAGGAGTGAGGACAGTGGCTGCGCCCTGAGGCACGGAGCCACGTCTGTTGCGTCGGGGTCGCAACCCAGCTGGCGGGCCACGTGGGCTCGGATGGTCTCCGGGCGCTGCAGCACTGCCCAGGGGCTCAGCGCGGAGCCGGACAGCAGCACCGCCCTCAGGAGCAGACCTGCAAGCAGATCCCACTTCTGACACCAAACTACTCACACAACGCTCTATAGGTGACTAGCACTCAAGCAATATATGTAATAATATAAACAGTTCCACATTCAACTATCCTAAGGCAGAATCCAGGTGCTGTGTTGAGTATCATATCTGGTACCAATTAATTGGAAATACTCCAACAACAACACCCTTGCATACAGAGTGGGACTATGAGGCTGTTGGCGATTTCTTAGAAATTCTAAATATAAGTCGGAATTCCTGTTACCAAGTTCGAAGTAAGCTGCTCTATGCACTGAACTATGCGCAAACCTTTCTTAAAGAAATTTATATTTTTAAGGGATAAATCCGTTTCATTTTAGACTCATTCATATACGGTAGGAATATACTAGCTATCCAAACTTAAAAATAATTGGTATATGAATATGCGATGACAATAAAAATTGTTTATTTGCCCCTTTAACTGCCATAACTTTCTATTCAGTAACCTATAAACGTGACACAAGAATAAATAAAAATTATGTGTACCGTGTATTTGTACTATGACTAAGCACGCAGCAGGAATCACAATTCGCTGTAGGACAAGAGTTTTGCAAATAATCACAAAGTGATATGCGTAAGAGAAGACCCACAATAGATGACTGCAAAGATTTTTTGGATGCCACTGTCACAGAATATGAAAAATTAGTTTAAAATCCTGTCGCCAGTAACGTGATGTTCTGTTAAAAGTAAACGCTATCCTATGACTGGAAGAAAATTAGAAGCAGTAATAGTACGAAAGAATAATATCAGTACTAGTATGTAGGGAGAAACTGCTACTGTTTTAAAATTACATTTCGTATTATTTAGAGGTAAATTATGGAATTTAATATTGTATATTACATGACGTAATCAAGGTGTTTGAATATTTTGATAAGATCATAGACGAAAATGCATGGAGTTGTACTGCTATCAATCATAAATGTTTGAAATTCTTTTTTAAAATTATATCATCCATTATAGCATACATCATAAATATTGATATACTATTTTTCATAAAATTGTAATACTGATATGTAAACACTTCATAGAAAGCTGTCATATTTGATACAGTCTTAATACTCATTCGGCATTTTAAGTTTCGATTAGCTCCCTATCCAGTGATGTGAATGGAATTTTTCTTTGTTAAGAGGGCATGAAAATTTTATTGAAAGCAATATATGAAGTCTCGCAGTAACCAAACCGTAATTAGAGTTCGCGCCACCTGTTTGAGTTAATTATATGAACCGCTGGACGAAATTTCGTGCGATTGTGGCTGCTATGTAGTGAAGATCTAGGGAATGGTTGATATATATTAAAATGTAGCCTATTGCCTACCGGAGCTTAGTAATAATGATTTTAATAAATCAAGTTGTAGTGCAGGGGTTAGAACACGCTGTCCAAACTGTTAAAAACATAACAATATATTGGGTGGAATTTTTTTTAGATTGTATGAGAATTAACGAAAAAAGAAAAACAGTAAAAAAGAGAACATTAAAAAAAAAATCTGCAGTAGTACATTTGTACCTCTAACAGAAAACTGAAAATTACCGTTTTTAAAATTGAAATCTGGAGGAATAGATATAAAATTTACATTATTGTTTTCGTTAATTGCTTCAGTTTTATGTAAATAAACTATTTGGTTATATCAATTGTTTAAGTCCTCTACATCTACAGCATACAATGATCGTGTGTGCTTTAGAAGTTATCTAATTTGTGTAGGCTTTTGCACGGGGATGTTAGTCAACAAGAGATATTCATGCGTGTCAACATGTCGCTCTATGACTGAGCTCTCTAAACAAATATTTTTGAAACGTAATCTTTGGTGCGAAATATAAATGTATTTTTTTCGTCAAGGTGAGATATTTTTCAACAAAATGAGATATTTATCGTCGAAGTTTAATGTTCATACAGCGTAATTTTCAATTTGAATGCTGGTATCAAGTTTACAAATGGTCACGAGAAATGAAATAAACAGCTTGATAAGCTTTTCGATTAGTGATAAACACTGGCTATTCAGTCCTGTCATCAATTAACGATATTTTCCTTTATTCACTTCTTCTTCCACAGGTTGCTGTCTTGGTCACCTGGGGATTTTACCTTTCCCCAATTGTTACTGATTACTGCTGTTCTTGACCGGATTTAATAGTTTCCGAAATGACAACACACGAATAGCATTTTTAATTAAAATTTATTTTTTCGTAATCCCTGAGATATTATAAACCCCAGACCTCTTCAAAGCCACAAATATTCTGACAACGACTGACAACCAACCTTCAACCAACTATTCGTCTCTTCCACCCGTTTATCTAGACGCTACAGAAAATTCCAGAATAACATAGAGAAATCCACTCGATGTTTCACGAACGGCGACAATGCAGCTACAATCAAAATTCATACAAAATCATCGTGAACCACAAGGAAATGAAAATTAAAGATATTTGCAGGTATTTAAAAACAAAATTATCAACATAACCCAGTCCAAATAGCGGAAAATTGCTCTCTAGAGATCGTGGCTCACCTCAACACTTACAATTACAAACTTTTAATTAATGTTACAAACATTATACTGCCCTTGACCGTATTACATATAATTTACACAGCTTTTCTTCCAAAAACAATTTTAGTTTACACAAATCCACACTAAATTACACGAAAAATATACAAAACCATAATTAATTAACTCCTAGCATGCTCTGCATAGTTCTTAAAATAAGATTTCTTAAAGGGGTTGGGTGTTAGGGCTGTTATAAACGCATTAAAGTTTGTACTAGTAGAACAAAAACTAACTTGAGAGTAATTTTATATTCAGAAAATAATTGCATTTTTGCCGACATGGGAAATACCGGGGAGCATAGTAGATGAGAGACAGCGTTCTGGTCTCACATTCGGGAGGATGCGGGTTCGAATCTTCGTCCGGCCAATCAGATTTGAGTTTTGCATGGTTTTCTCGAATCACAGCGAACGGCGGGATGTTTCGTTCAACAGGCCATGGCCGAATTCCTTCCTGTTGCTTAGTCCGAGTGCTTTTCCGCCTCTAATGACCTCGATATTGGCCAGTGCTAAAGCCGGAAGAAGAAAGGATGGAAAATCTGAAGGGGGAGAATTGCAGACTGCGGTAGCAAATAAATACCAAACTGTACACGTGCGTAGCAACGGTGGCTAGCTAGTACGGAAATAAATGACCGCAACACACTAGTAACCAAATAAATTTTTAAATTTTTACGACTTTTGTACTATCGATCTTAATTACACAGAGATTAGAAAAAAGTTACATCCACTGCGTCTCTGTTTCACCACTTGCCAACACAGAGTTTCGTTCACCCTCTATATCAAGAGTACGCTGGCACAACTTCACTCGGGAGTTGCGGAGTCACGCGGGAATCCATTTCACATCATCCCTCTCGAAACATATTGCGCCAAACAACGACGGCAGACTGATTTATAACTGGCGCTGTCCCTCGACGCGCCTCTGAGAGATGCAGATTTGTCAAAGTCAGATCTGTCCTGTACAGTGCGCCGGGCTGGCTGGATCGGCAGGAAGCCGTCGCGCTAGCCCCAATTCGATAAGAGAAGTTTGATGGGAAGTGTAATTTCGTTTGGGCTCCGTCCAGGACAACAACAGGAGTTAGGTCGAGCGACGAGCCAGGCTGACAGTTCCAGGGGGCGGTACAAGTGAGCCATCCTCAAGCGGACAGAGGACGAAATACTGTGCTGTGACCTGGGAGAAGCACTCAGTCTATTCCTTGGGGGACGCAGAATATTCCAATATAAATAAAGGAAGCTGGACAAAGAAACGAAGGATAAAATGACTTAAACGTAAGTATACAAATCTAATTGAACATACTACTCCGAAGCGGTTTTTGATTACTAACCATTGAACACTGAGGTCACTCACATAGTTTGCGCCTTTACCTTAGTGTTTGCTGTCTGGTCAGCCACTGTCCTCGTTGCTTAACACATCAGAAAAGTCTGTGATTCTTGTACCCTTCATTAACCCAATCACAGCTCCAAAAAGGAGACCGAGGTGCTTACTATTTCTTTCTCGATGTGGAAAAGGAAATAATTACCAGTAAAGAACATCGTAATAAATACACGTTCACAACTTGTTTCCATTGTATATCTTCTACGTGTAGATATACTAAAAAGAATAATCAAGTCCGATGCCGAAATATAAGACTCCATTTTTTTTCTAATATGGTTAGTAAATCAAATATTCAAGAATGGCCTCTACTTTGTACTATTGCCAGAAAAATAATAATTATATAAGCAATTAATTATTTAAAAATACTAAATATGTAGCTCGTAAAAATCAACGTAACAAGTTGCAATTCAGGCTTATTTTCTAATTATTTTGGCGAAATAAGTTGACTGGTTAGCTGAGGATATCCCTTTCCGCAGTGAGTTGGCAGCGTTAAGATAGAGCAGCTGTGAAACCAATAGGGCTGTAAGACTTAGAGGTTTATCGTCTTCTCAACTGAACTAATTAGCAATGCGAGGGTTTAATTACTTGGACCAGCATTAGAAGGCGGAGGTGGAGGCGACCTATAGCCGCTTACTACCAAGCGCTTAATTGTTAGTCGCGATAGACAGATAGGCAAATTCAGTTAGGGGGCTGATTTGTTTGTAACTACCATTGCGTTATAAACCTGGGGATTTTCAGAATAGTTCCTGACGACAGATGCTAGCAGGTGTTTTTAATTTGTGTCTAGGTTTTGGGGTGAATATCAGTTTCTTTGGTATGGTAAAAAACAAAAAACAAAAAGATTGAGTGCACACTAGTCTAGTAGTAGTGGTACGTATGTATTACTCAGATTGTGCTCAGATTGACACTAGCCCTAATATAAAAAACGGCCTGCACATAATTGGAAAACCTATTACAACCAAATTTATGAGCCTGTAGCCATAGCTCTTGTGTAAAGGGGTTAATTTTTGGCATGGCAGTGGACGAAGGGGGCTACGGAAAGGAAACCAGCATAGCCTCTGTAATGAAATCATTCTGGTGACTTCAGATTTCATAGAAAACAGGAATTTTTATTTCTGGACAAGGACTAAAAAGGCGCTTCCTCTACAATTCCAACCTCAAACGTAACCGCTCATGTTTGCAGTCACTTTAACAGAAGAGTGACAATGTTATAATTTTTTTTTTTCAGTAGCCGTTGAGTAAGGAAGCTCATAGTTATTGGGATTAAGGTTTTGATGTTTTTCATTCGTTAAAGCGTGGCAGTGAGCTTAAGAGACTGATTACGATGGTGAGTAGTAATAATAAGACGTGGAATACGGGAGGTTGTGGGTTCAAACCCCCAACCATCAATCGAGTGTTTGTTTTTCGATGACTTCCCTAAATCGCGCCAGACGAATGTCGGGATAGTTACTTCAAAATGCCAAAAGCT
>JARYHS010008074.1:142932151-143020773 GCA_031002005.1 Vandiemenella viatica
TGTAACCCTGACATCCAAATCTTCCTTAATTTGATATATCTAATTTTTTTCTCAGCCATGCTGATGGTGTTTTGGTATCCTTACTCTATTTCAACCATTTTACGTCGAGTACCTTTTTTTTAAAATTTTCTTTATATGCCTTGTTCTGCTGTGATTTCACGGATCATTTGCTTGGCTTTCTCACCGGATATAGTTAATATTAATTTACATCTTTTTTCTTTTTCTAGCAGTGCAGTCAGGTACTTTTTTTCTCTAGACTTGAGACTCTATTACTCTATGGAGAAATGATCTCAGTTATAATGAGAAAACATTTTTAAACATAAAAAGTAATTCACACCTGTTGTAGAAAAGTTTACGAGAGTGCAAAGAGTTTGTAGATTCTTTGGGAGGGGGATGAATACCATTTTCAAACAGTAATGTTCGGACCGAGCTTGGTGTGTAACGGCTAGCGTTCTGGCCCCGCATTCGGGAGGACGGTGGTTCGAATCCCCGTCCGGGCATCCAGATTTGGGTTTTCCATGGTTTCCCCAAATCACTCCAGGTGAAATGCCGGGATGCTTCCTTCAAAAGGCCATGGCCGAATTCCTTCCCATTCCTTGCCCCCCATCCTTTCCCGTCTCTAAAGACCTAGTTGTTATAGGAGACGTTAAAGCAGGTAAAAAAAAAAAAAAAAAGAGTAATGTTCGGCTATGACTGTTTAAACTCCCAGAACAAACGAACATGCATGTCACTTACGAAATTGAATTCGTGATACATTTTTTAAATGCAGACTACAATAAACTGATATGAAAGTCAACATGAAATCTGAGAGGTTTATAGCTAAGAAGCATTAATAATCACGTGTTGTTGGAAATCGCTTACAGTTGCAGTTGTAGCTGACTGAACTCACCGGCGTAGTAGGACTCGTCCCGCTCGTGGAAGTTGTGGTGACGCATGCTGACGTCGCCGTCCCCCGCCTGGTGCAGCTGCGGTATCAGGTTCAGCCACACCGCCATCTTGTGCCCTCGGTAGTGGCTCTTCATGCGCGGCTTCAGTGCTGTCAGCAATCACCACATACAGGAAAATATGATAAAACGAGAGGAAGGACAACATTGAACACTTTGTACAGATTTAATATCTCAATGCTTCAGTGTTTTTCACTACAAGACACAGCCGTCAAACGTTTGTGCATGGAATAGTTCGAAAAATTGTTACAGGTAAACAACAGCAAATTCTTTATTATCTGGCCGAATTTGATGATCCTGTGCCAAGTTAATTGATTTCTTATAATTGTTTTTTCTTTATTATCTGCTTGGGAATGAAATCATTGTAACAGAAATGAGTGATGAAATCTGTATGAATATTGCTTAAGCTTTTACCTTTGTTATCATTCTCGCTGTGAATTATTACGAGGTTAATACGCGATACCATCACTCCAACAGAAATGTGACAGTAGAAAGACTAAAAAACGTAATCCAGGGATATTATGGTCCATTAGCGTGTTACAAAGGCAATTTGATGAAACTTATAATACAATTATATGACTGTTTAAATAAGAATTCTACGTAGCATCTACTTTACGATCTCGGGAACGTAAATATCTCTTTTTTTTCTTTTTCATCAAGGCCACTGTTCCCGGCGTTACGGTTTCTTGCAGCACAGTATATAGCAACACCTACTGTATAGACCATCGCCGTAAAGTAATAAGATCTTTTGGCTCTGTTCAACTCCATATTTCTGATTGCCAAAGTACTGTAAAAGGTTTCATTCAGAAGAAGCTGAAATTTTTATCTTCCTTGTTTCAGGATATAATGGAGATATGAATTTTTTAAATAACTGAATCATTTATATGGTAGAACAATAATAATTAATAAAACTATTAATTATTGTTCTGCCATGGAGACAAAATATGGAAAACAATCCAAGAGAATGGAACAGAAGCAAAAGCTAATGAAACTAGATGCCAAAAGATGGAAACAGCTTATCGCCTAACCACAAAACGTTTACAACAAAAAATACATATCCAGCACACAAAACTGAGACATTACAATACAGTTACTAAACCAGAATGTCTTTATGGATCAGAAACAATTAATTTTGAACAGAAAAAAAAATAGAAAACATGGAGAAAAAGGAACGCAAAATTATAAGGAAAATTTTGGGCCCTAGACTCATAGGAGAACAGTACAGACTCAAAAGTAATCAGGAAATTTTACAATAAGCAGACATTCACAGTGATATTAGAAAACGCCGACTAAAATTTTATGGACACACATCAAAATAATGAACCCTAACAGACCGACAATACAAATAGTTGAATTCTATGAAAACCAAAGTAAATTAATATCGGATACAATGAAATGGGTTGGAGAAGTCAAGAAAGACCTCAAATTTGCAGGAATTGTTCCAGAAAATATCGAAAACAGAGACATATTTAAATCCAAAATTCACAGTGGCAAGTTGACCGGGAGGAAAGATTTAAAAAAAAGACCAGGAACAACATGGTCAGATGAGATAAAAGAAGCCCACAGCAAGCGTATGAAGGAAATATGGGCAACAAAGGAAAGCGACAAACGCTTCTGAGTACTTTGCGTAGTCCTAATGGGCTCATCCACAAATAATAATAATAATAATAATATCTCTAGAATCTATAATTTGATGAGATAGTATTGTTTAGGAAGCAAGTACCTGAACAGCTATGTTTTATGGTTTAGGAAGCCAGAATGAGTTTTCGTGTGTGTAGTATCTGAGATGAAGCATGGGAATTTAGTCTGTTTGCTACGGACGAAGTGCAATTGGTAAAGATCTTGCTGCAATATCGGAGATCCCGATTTCGTACTCGAACAGGAGTATTGTATGTTTATAATATTATATAGAAATCTAAATTCAAACAACCTCTCAAGGGTTATCTTGTTTCTTTCGGACGTAGTAACGTTATCTGAAATCAACCTGAATTTTAGAAACAGCTTTTAACCGATCAACGAATGAGTCCCAAAATACAAATACCCGCAAAAATATGTAAAACTGACGTACAATAAATAGCCACTGTAAAGGACATACGTCACGCCAATTTGGTACTGTGTATATAAGTGTAAATATATTTAGTTTTCATAAATAACAATAATATTATTCCTTGCTCCAGCAAGGAATAATGCGGGTCACGAAAGACCTGATAACAAGGAAGTGATATATATAAAAAGAGATGGATGAGAGAGAGATGTAATGGAAACGGCAAGAGACAGCTTCAAAAGATGTTATGTTGAATAGTTAGACTTTAAGGCATCATAAAGACGAATTGTGTGAAGATTGTTACGGCAGCGGCAAGGAGAAGATATATAGTTACATAAAAAGATGGGTGGAATGTAATGCATGAGAAGCTGCAGAATAAATGTGTATTTAAGTGAAACTCAAAATGATTAATTATATTAAAAAAATTGGTGAATCTCTCTACGTAGATGGGAGAAAGTTATGTGGAGTATAATTTTCCCTTTCAGGTAAAAGGAAGTCATACTGAAATAAAATATGACGGACGAGTCCACAGTAGATATCATCTAATGCATGACAAAAAACTCTCTTTGATGGGATGATCCAGAGAAATCTACAAGAGGTAAAATAAACAATTGTATTCGTGAGGAAGGAGTAGTAATTTATGTGTGACAAATTAAGTACGTAAAAGTAATGGGAGATAAAACGTTGTTACCGTCAGATTAGGAAATTTACACAGCTATAGAATGCGTTGAAGCTGTATGTTGTGCTTAATGTCCCTGGTGTGGGAAGATTGTTATGACCACATACGATTCACCATTCGTGGACGTCTGTAACACATGCACCTGGAGCCTGAATACAATTCTTCTTAAGGTGTGTACACACTAAGCACACAGCCAACGAATGGCAACCATCTGTCTCGTTCGGAGAGATTTGCTTCATGTTTACGTGAGGCAAATTGGAACCAACAAGGTAATTGGCCTTCGTTCAGGTTCGGGATACTGGCGGTAACATCAAAGGGTTGGCCTAGGGACACCCTGCTGTTTGTTGGAGACGCCAAACCTATGTTGGTTCATTATTTTGTTATTTGCCTTGTCGACCGCGTGTGTGCTTGCAAATTTATTACTATCCTGTTCAAAAACACTGAAATGGAGTAATGAGACCTCATTAAAACTGGTCGATTTTTATTGTGAACGGAAATGATTATTGGACCTTTCGAAGACTGTGTATATAAAAACAAATTGAAGTGATTGGACGCTTGGAGGAAAATAAGTGAGGTTTTAGAAGTTAATGTCCAAGATGTGAAGAAGAAAATGTAATCTTTGGCCTAGATCTGGTATACGAATTCCCAGTACCTAAATATTTGAGAGTGACCATTAATTTTTCTGCTGAAGTTTCAGTTATTCCAAAAAAAGGTATCATCTTTGGAAATTTTGGGTCCGACACAATTCATCTAAAATCTAAATTTTCATCTTTCATTCGACAAAAATTATGAAAGAGGCACTATTCCTATACAGCTTTTAGATAAAACATTAATTTTGTCTCCCCAGACCCCTTCAAACTTTTGAAAAGAGAGGTCGTTTTTTCCCCTTTTTCTCCTCAGGTCCTTACAGTAAAATACTCGTAAATGCTGTACATGAGACAGCTGATAAATCCTCTTCCCTCATAATATCGGCCTGGTAAATTGTAATTAGAACGGTACGTATTACTTTATAATATAAAACGCCCGCAATTTCTTCGAGTTTTCAGAGCCAATCCCTTGGCGACAAGCCCTTTGTTTGATGAGGACGAGAGGCCGAACGCCAATGCTTTGGCGACCACTATTCCTCTCAGTACATTGGCTGTCTTTCGCTGGCGTTGGTTGGCCTAATGTATACGCGCTTTTAAATGTACACCAGTATGTCAATGATGGAAGCATAACCGGTAAAATTACTCATTCCTATTGGTGCAGAAATTTTTATGCATTAGATTGTTCTGTGATCAACTTTATCCAGATTTCTTCAGTGTGATTATAGCCGATAGGGATTTTTACGATAAAAGCCTAATGAAACATCTTTGTAGAAAAACTTGAGATATCACTACAGCTTGAAACAGCAGATACTCTGATTTTTGCGATGATGGACATTTTAAATGCAGTTAAAATACTTATGCTACGTGTGCTAACAAGAGTACCGCCTGAATTATCACCGTGGTGTATAAATTCAGCGGCATGCTTTGATTCCGGCGAGCAACGCCGATATGAGGCGATAAAAATCACTACACCGATTCTGGTGATTTTCTGACGGCCGAGTAAAATTTTCAAGGTATTCGGCAATTGTTGGCAATTGTTGGCCTCTAGCCCGTCTGTCCATGTAACCACCGCGGATTACAGTTTTACTGGAGGTGGCGGGCCCTGCGGCGAGATGTTGGACGCTGAAACAAAAAAACCTTTGAGAAGTAATGTTTCAAGGAGGGCCTTGCATGTAATACAACAGTGGTGGTTTGAAACAGCCGGGATATTAATGAATTACATTTGCGTCTCTAAGGTTTTTTTGTTTTATTTTTTAATAGGTTCTGTTTGTTTGTCAGATCAACGTGAAAGGGGTTTTTGGGTGAGACTCCGTAGTTGCTGAGATGGTCGTCCTGTGGCAGCTCGGAGTTTCACTTCAGTTTGTAAAAGAATAAATGGAGAATGTATTGTAGTGGCGAACAGTTTCGTGGGAGAAGTATTTCTGATGGCCAGCTCGACTGACAGTCGTCATTCATCCGTAAATACACGAGTAGTTATTTTCCATATCTTCCAACAGTGTTGAAACAACAATTATTTCTCTTTTATGTTTAAATGAGTGATACTCTGATTATTTATTATATTAGAGTAAATTTATATGTCATATTTAGTATAACTATTCCTCAACTGGAATAGTTTGCCTTTCCTTCTATATATATAATATTTTCTCTAATGCTGTTCATCTGGTATTTCTATCGTCGTACAACATTTACTGAGCAGGTAAAAAAGCTTTAGTTACAGAAAAGTATCTTTTACTTGATGAGTTCAAGGTTTATTTCAATTGCACCGGCAGCTTCTATATAATTTTGTTTCCAAAGCTCCGTGTAATTATTAAATTATTTGCCTCATATTTGTGTATTTTATTTTTCACTTGGAGTTCCTTATTTTGTACACACACTTGTAGATATTTGCAACAACATTGAACCCAATATTCTCTTTCTTTTATGTCCGGAGGAGTGGCGTGATTCATTGATTTATTATTTTAAAACAATTTTGTAGAATTCTTTGTATATTCTTCTATCCATGGGTTTGAAGAAATTACGTTTTTCCTTATACTGTTGATATTTTTGTTCTGTCTTATTTTGAACTATCTCTCTACCTTAAGCATCTTTGCTCTGTAAATAATTATTGATATTTTCAGCTTAAAGTACTGATCATCACATACTCTGTAATTCCTTCTTTCCTTCCAAAAGCTTCTATTTTACCTTGTTAGTACAATCTCTGACAGTTTGATAACAAATGCACATCTTAGCGAGATAACTCTTGTTTTATGCTATTTTTGTATGACAAACTGAAAAACGTATATTGCATTGTTCATACCATGTCTTACAAAATAACCATCATTAATAAATTACCAGTTGAAAGTTAACGCCAATGCAACTGTTTAATTTTTTTATTGTTGCATCGTTCACGTTTCACCTCTCGTCGAGGCATCATCAGCGACGATACTGAGTTACAGTTTTTATGTACAGTTTTATATACATTTTTATCCTATTATTTCGTAATTATGTGAATTAGATTTTTTATAGCTGATGGTTACATACTATTTACATTTGTTAATAAGGCATGCAGCTGCGCATCTCAGTTTTCTTATCCAAAGCATGTTTTTCTTGTCTCATATTTACAATATTGTGCTCTCTCATCATTCAGTTGTCTGTTGAGGCCAGCTGGTTTCTTTATTTCTTGTCTCTGGTGCGCTTTCGCGTCCTTCGGTTGTCTGCAGTGGCCATCTTGTTTGTATATGTCATGTCTCGTGCTGATAGTGCGAGTTTTGAAAAGTGTGTGTATCCGTGATGATTTTGTTAGTGAGTTATATTTATGTGTGATGTAGGCCTACATGTGTGTGTGTGTGTTTTTTTTTTTAGAGTTTGTGATTATTTTGTTTTGTCTGTCGAGTTTGTGTATATTAGATTGAGTAACGTTTTATTTGTGAGGTTTACTTGGTCGTTTAGTACCTACAATTTTTGCTTTTTGAATATATTAGTTTTCCTGTATATAACTTAACTTATCTGATCTAGCACGTTATTTGTTTCTTCTCTTCATTTCTTCATACTGAAACATTTTTAAATTGTTAGATTTCCTTTGTCAAACTGTTACTATTCTTTCAGTGACAGAATAAAAGCTTTTTATTTAAGCTTCCATTAATGGTATTCCACATCTAACTCTTGTATTTATACCACCTACAATCATTGCGTAATCATTTAATTCCATAGTTTATTTCAATTTTTTTTTTATGTCCGTTAATATCATATTTTTCGTGGCTTCTACATCTTTATTTTATTTGTCCCTAACACGGAGACTCATATGTTACAAATTATAAATTTTAAGCCTCATAAAATCGTTATAGTTTGCTCATCGCATGTTTTTGCTCGAGAACCATCCTCCATGGGAAATGATATTTTCTCTTTGAGAATCTGTTTTTATGGCTGTCGGGAGTTGGGCTACCTTCCCAAATCACTCAGGCCTGCACATCGTTCTGCCAGGTTTTTTTCTCCTTTAACTGGAAAGCCCTAGATTCTCTATATTCTCCTTTCAACTTATATCGTCTTCTACACCACATATGGAGAGTGGTTCCCAGAAGCTACATGGCTACCTGTCCATGACGTAGCACCTAGATCTTTTAACAGAACTGCTAAAAAATCTCAAGACGTAATCGTAGGTATCCGCGGCCAACGTCAGTTGATTATTGGCTGTCCGGGTGGCGCCGCGTCATGTTTCTTGCAGAACATGACCCGGCGCCACTCGGGCATCCAAGAATCAACAGATCTCAAGACGGTTAGCAAGATTTTAGTTCCACACACAGTTACACGTATCAGGTACTCACCATAATACGCCAGTTTTTGACAGTTTTAGATTAATGCATGCAGCACTAAGATTTCAGAATATAAATTCCCAACCTAATGAAGGTAACTCCCCCACACTGTCACTCTAATATGGATCATACACACAGATAACAGAGACAAATTTCTGTTTGTGGCATCAAGGGATATTTGCAATACTTCTTGCCATAAAGCACATGCGTTTTTCTGCTATAGAGATAAATTTGCGTTACGCACATCTTTACACTGATGCGCCCTAGCGCAATTCTGTGATATCTCATCCTATCGTCTTCATATCAGCAGATAAATGAGTCAGCTGTCACCAGATTCCACCCCCACAAACCTAAGGGATTATTTCCTGACAGCATCACTTTGGAAGTGAAGAAGTCGGTGAATATCGTGAGAGATTCAGAAATAAACAGAGCGGAATATTTATCAATCTTATTCTTTTTTACTATGTCACTGACTTGCTACCGTATAAAAATTCATTAAACTAAAACCGCAGTTTATTAAAAATATTTGTATACAATTTTTAAGTGAAAACTATTGTTCAAGTGTTTCTCAAAAAAAAAAAATTAAATGAAATGATTACATTGTAAATTAGTAATAAAATAAAAAATGATTTAGGCTTTACGTTTTGGATAAATTGGAATAAAGTTCTGTCTCCACTACAGGTCAGAGAATTTGTTCAGTGATAAGCTAACAGCCAAACATGCGATTCATTTGGAGAAAAACAATGACCGAAGTAGATCGTGCAAAGCATTTATACCTAGAGGGCTGTTTGACTCACCGAGGCTGAGGTACTGCTGGCTGCCTGTCTCGTAGGGGTCCCAGTGCAGTGAGCGGTAGCGGGACTTCTCCTGCAGTGTTCCGTAGTCGGTGTTCTGCTCCCGGGGCTCATTCGGGTCCCTGCAGACCACAACCAGACTCAATTACAAGGCGACCCAGGCAGACAGAGACAAGTAAAGAGGAACAGGAGTTGAACGAACATCAAAGAGCAACGTAGTGACAGAGAAGGGATACAGAAACATATCACGTTGGTAACTGAGGTAATTTCATTCGCTACACCCTTCTAGAGAGTGAATTATTTGCAAAAAAAAGTTAAATGAAGCGTGACTATTTTATATCCAACTTGGATGTCTCTCTTACAAGAAGTCTTTTCATGGAACCACAAAGTAAATTACATTACCAACTTAAGCACAAAGTTTTTATGACTCTCCAAGTGGGGATACAAACTAAAAGTCATAAACTTTAAGCACACTGTAAAATATAAGCTCTGTTCAGCCAGTGCACCCGGGTGTCATAAAACTCCAGCACCTTGGTTTGGATAGGAGCGAGGGTGCAGGGTCAAATTTCTTGACTTCTGGAGAATTGTGGACTTCATTTCTATTAAACCTTATACTTAGGAGATCGTCACATGATTCGAGACAAATGGCAACTTAGCCATTTATTCCACATCTAAAAGTGAGGTGACAGCAAATCTGTATAAAACTTCTTTCAATAACCATATCATATTAATAGCTCTTAAGATGTAGTTCCAAATTCTTGGTCTTTATAATCAATAAATACCATTGCATTTCAATGGTACCACTTCCCTCCAAGATATATATATACACAGTAACAGGGCGAATATTTACAACGTTTAAAGATCATCAACTTGGTTGTCAAGATTCCCAACGGCTACATAATTTTCAGAAACTAACGTTCATCATCGTTAATCTTAATTTTTTCCTTGAGAAATTGTTATAATACACCAAAATGTGTTTTTATTTTCAGTTCAAGAGAAATAAATATCCACTAATTTTTGGAAAAAATTTCATCCTATTTACGTTGGAAATTCTCTTAGAATTATAATTCATTTAAGTGTTAGTGACAAAGATAAATATTTCACTACATTGAATAAATAATTTTTATACGGGATGACATGATGATTATAGATTAGACGGATCAGTAAACGGAAATAATTTTCCAGTAGCCTATATGATGGAATTAGCCCGCAAATCACTTGGAATAATTTCCATAAACAGCCGAAAACAGAAATCACGATTGCCTGGTATCAAACCCTTACTAATGAAGGACAAAAAACCTAAATGAAGAAGTTCAGTTGTGTATTCAAACTGTTTTATCTTTTCCTTTCTTCATGATAAACGAAAAGAAACAGAACTTGATTAACAGAATCAAACGTAATATATGTAAGAACGGATACTTTCACGGCGCATTATTGCAGTCAAGATTTAATTGTAATCGTAATATAGGCAAAATTTATGTAGCTTGAAATAGATCTGCTGCAGGTTATATTTTGACACTAGTAACCAGTGTCCATAAGTCAGTCCGTAACTATCTGCAAGCATAAAAATTTATTTTATCTGGAGGTAAGTTTGGTGGGTATGGACTCTACATGACAGAGTGTAGCTGATTTATTACAGGATTTCTTTAACAAGGGACAGTAATTCATTCCTGTGTTTAATACCTTGGTATACACCTAGGGATTGCAATCCGGCAAAGCGGGATCCCGCATCATTAGACAGTCTGGCGGATCCCGCACAAAATTAAGCGGATCCGCAATCCGCAAAATCCGGCGGAAACGCGTGTCAGTCTGCGTGACTCGCTGCCCCACTCGGTCTCTATCGGATATTTTGCACTGTTTGCCTGTGACCTTCCAGTTGGCATTTGACTCATGTGAACAGGCGTTTGTTTTTGTCTACCTTCGTCATTCGTAAGTCAATAAATACACCTTTACGTATTCATCAAAACTTACGTTTATTTCGAGTACACATTTCTGTAACTTGAGTTATGGTGCGTATTTAGTACGATTTTCTAACTATATAATTATTTTTTAAGTGTGGCACACCTTATCTGAACTACACGGTTACAGCTTTTAACTAACGGTTTCATTATTGCCATTTTCTGTATTTGCAGATAAAGTAATTGTGACAATTTCCTTATTTGCGGCTGAAAATTTGATTATTCGTTGATATGAAAATAATGTTATCGTAATTTTAACGATCGCGTACCTATTTATTTAACAGCTATCAAAAGGCAATTGTATATCCTTTGACTTCTTATTGTTTTGGCCACTTCCTCAATGCGTTTCTTCGACGAAAGCCACCTGCTTACATGTGCCGCTCAGGCTTTCGATTAATCCCTCTTCTCCTTGTTATTATTTCGACTAAAGGTAAAAAAAGTTATAATTAAATTTTCACGGGTGTATCGACGAATTGTGTTGTAGGAACACCATACTTCGACGGTTGCCTCCGCCGTCTTCCTCACGTGTGTAATTTCGTGTGTTTGCAATGAAATCCGGAGATACAAACTATGAGGACTTCACTGCAATCAATCGCCGAGAAAGTCTCCTTTCTTATTAAAAAATAATAATAATTTCCGCTCTAAAAACGTCGTTACGCCACATAAGTAAATCTTAAATACTTGACAGTTTACGTGTTGGTGAGTAGTTTCTTTTAATAACATTGAATCAACTGTAAGATAAATCAAGGAATCAGGAGATATAATAATGAATCACGCAAAAAAAAGGCCATATCTCGTGCTTGTGCAGTGACAAATAGTTATGAGATCTTGTTCTGAGCCAAGTCTACACTTTACAGAGTATATTCACTTCACTTTGTGAAGTGGAATGCTTTTCTCGGTGTTATGGAACGTTTATTTAGAATTAAAAAAAAAAAAAAAAAAAAAAAAAAAACTCTGGTAACTTGGCCACTAAGCAAACCATATTTTTAAACTTATGTGATGTATTTTAAGGCACATAATATGACCTAAGACTCAATATTTTCCATTTTTATTATTTATTTAAAAATTGGTTTAGATTAAACAACAAAAATGTAAAACCTCGAAATTGACTTAAGACACGCTAAAAAGTTTTTAATGTCATTTTGCCACTCAAAATATTGTTAACTGTTAACTTTTATCATTTAACATTAAAAATTATTTTTTAATTTAATTATTATTTAATTTATTAACGTTTTAAGTAACTATGTTTTAAATATATGCGTTAAAAAACTGTTGGTACCAATCCCGCACGGATCCCGCGGGATTGGCGCAAATCCCGCGGGATTGGCGCAAATCCCGCGCGGATCCCGCGGGATTGAAAACACTGCGGGATTTCAATCCTTATGTACACCATAGCGACGATGTTTTCCAAATTTATTAACATTTAATGTTATTATGCGGAAGGATATTTTAGGAAAAAAGGATGAAAGGTTGGCAACCGAATTTCTCTGCTTTTTGGGTAAAAAGACATAGTGAGTACTTAAAACAAAAGTGGTAGCTACCAATGTATATGCATACAATAAATGAAATAGCTTGTATTGTGCTTACATGTTATATATAATATTACGACTGCTTCAACTTATGTTTTATTTCCTTAGTTGTTACACGGAACTTTAAGATCCGTGTGGTGCATATAACGTCGGGTGTGATACTTGTTGCTTACTCACTCACCCAGTCTTAGCGAAGTTGGTGAGGTAGGTGAGGACGGCTTCTGCCACGCCCATGTCTTGCCGCGAGAAGTTCTGCGGGAAGTTGGGCATACCGGCGACCAGGGGCAGTCCCAGCACGTAGGCGACGTCCTCGCCACGAACGCTTCCCAGCCTCTGCAACACCAGTCACCAGCACACGTGTACACTAACAGCAAGGAGACACTACTGTGCGACGAGGGGCAGTCCCAGCACGTAGGCGACGTCCTCGCCACGAACGCTTCCCAGCCGCTGCAACACCAGTCACCAACAGTGTACCAACTAACAGCAAGGAGACACTACTGTCAGTATGAGGCTCAAGTAGAAAACATACAACAATTCCTTATAGTTCTGCTGCGTATGATACAGTTTATACATCCTACAGACTTTGTTTTGCTTACCTACGTATACCTATATGCTATAGAGAATCAATACTAATAAAAGACTTAACTTTGTCATCGCGTAGTCGAATCCACAGCGGCATTCATTGGTAGGCTTCAACAGTCAAAGAAGTTATTCAAGGTTATTTAACAACAGTTCTATTAAGTTAATGATCCGCGAAAAAATGAACTGCCAAAATCGTTAAAGAAAAGTATGTATTCCCTTTAAATAACATATTAATAATTTTGTACTTTTTATTTATTTATATTCGTTGGATGTAGATGTTTTATACTATTCTATACACATACATATGTAGTATAAAAGTTCAAATCCCGAATAGCAATGTTAACAGAAATTTGATGAGCAAGCGTCAAAGTGGTTACTGGCTTTTGACGTTACAGCAGAAGGAATGAGTAATAGAAAAGTTTTAAACAAAATTTAGTTGTTTTGATGAGAGCCATGTTACTGAAAATATTACTTTATGCGGAAGAAAGTATAGGTCAAGTTTACATCACGATACAGTAAACGTATCAAAGCAGTTGCAATTCACGCTGAAAGTGTATGGTGAAATTAATAATGATAATTTATGCTTTGCGAACTAGGAGTCCTGATGCTTGTAACATTGTTACTACCTAAAATGTGGTTCGCGAAGCATTTAATGTTTTTAGGTGTGTCTGGATAGTTTGAGTTTGTAGCGGCTGTATTAGTTGAAATGTGGTCTGTATCGGAATGTTCTTGTCATGGCATAAGGCACTAGGAAGTTGGGTACTATCAGTAATCAGTATTATTAAATTCATTGGAGTCATTTTTTGTGATATGATGTGCATAGCGATGTAAAGGTCTCACGAAAGTATTACATTTATCACATTCTACGTGGTTTGGTCTGAATTAAAACTAATATTACACGGCATAACTTAAAATTTATTTCTATTTTTTCACTAACGCCACATTACTAGGGTAATTATTTCAGTTTGCGGTCAGGTTGAAATTCAATCTGATCGAGAATGACAAGTGAAACGTTTTGCTACAGCGTAAGGCACGAGGAATCGCATTGAATTTTATTTTACAACAATTCTATTTAGTTAGGCAAATGCGAAGAAATAACGTTCCAGAAAATTCCATTCAACCCTTTCTTTCTAATAGTCTTTGAGACTAGTACATGAAATAAGAAACATGAAAAAAGAAACGGGGGGTGTTCATTGTGAAATTATAGTCAGGTTTGTAAGTTAGTTCACACGTTTGGTACATTTAAAATGTTCACTTTCAGAGCACTAATTACACTTTAATACTATTAGAACATTCATGGCTGATAAATGATATATGTATCCACGTTCTTTGCATCCTTAATTATTGGGAGACTAATGGTAGGAACGAATTTTAATGTCTTCGTCGTTTGTCAAGCAGAAGAAGGAAGGAAATAACTCGAGCAGGGAGTAGTACCTACGATTTTTTTTTTTTTTTGCTGTCGTCATTCTTTCGACTGGTTTGATGCAATCCTCCATCCCTTCCTATCCTGTGCCTAACCTTCATTTCTACATACCACTTACAACTCACGTCCTCAATTATCAGCTTCGTATATAGTTCTTACCTTCGACTGTTCTCTCCACTAACAAATTAACCAATCCAGCATGTCTCAAAATACGACCTACCAGCCTGCCTCTTCTTTCTGTAAGCTTCTTTTCTCAACCATCATTTCCAAAACTCGTTCATTTCTAACTTTGTCTGTCCACCTAATTTTCAGCATTCTTCTGTAGCACCACATTTCAAATGCTTCAATTTGCTTTCTTTCTAATATTCCTAAAGTCCATGTTTCGCTCCACACATAGAGTTTTAAAAAGTTCTTTCTAATTCCTAGATCAATATTTTGCTAGTGCTAGTGCTAGTGCTATTCTTGCTTCGGCCATTGGTTGTAATTTTGCTTCCCAAGTAACAGAACCCTTTAGTTTAAATTTAAAAGTAGCTATTACGCTGCGAGTTGTGGAGGGACAATAATACATTTCAGCATACAACGAAATAAATTCAGTTTCGTGGTGTAAAGAGAGAGGATTGTGAAAAAGTATTATCGAACGGACCGTTATTAATGTGAAAATAATGCTTGCTAAATGTTATTTTCTCAACTTCTATCAGTAATGGAAGAAAGGAGATGTATAATTTATTTCTGTCCATGATTGATCATTAGTTTATCTGTTTATCTGTAACGTTTCATTTTATTTCTCGAACATTTTCAGAAAAATTTAGCTGTCACCTATTTAAGAGAAAAATTCTGAAAATCTATGTTGTTGTCTCTTCCACTGTCCACCAGTTTTATCACATTTTCCTCTTACACGTCTGCCTCGCAAAAGGTTGATTGGCCTATAGCAGACGTTTCTGATCGCCTAACCTATAGTCCACTTCTGGCGAAGCTTCGTTGGAGTATCCCAGTTCCTCTATAAACATTCTGGATTTTATTTCCGCAATAACTTAAGCGTTATATATGCTCTGTACGATAAACAGGTATCGTAAAATATGATGCCTTAAGTAAACACTTTGTCATTAAGGTCACAAAATTTCCTCTAGAGATTTCCTAACCCCTAATATATATTGATATATCTTATTTTTTCTACTGCACAGAAACAAACCAATTAGAACTTAAAATAGATTTCGAATTGAGCTCTAATCATTGCACACTGAAATTCGTGTAAGTTGTATTTGGTAGGAATGTTATATACCAGTAACTACACGTTAGTTTTAAGAGGATAACCACTATGTCTGCAATAGTTAGTTTCACTTATGTACAATGGGTAAAATCAATTTTACTTCGTATCCGCTCCTATAAAGCAAAGCAAATGAATGTGTATGTTGTTGATTTCAGAAATATTCTTACTAAAGTGTTTAGTGTGCTACGATTCGTCTTTCCAAGGTACTGATGAAAGTAGCTGTAATTATAGTGCAGAAAAATAATACAAACTGCTACAAAGTAACTCATTTAAAATGTTAAAAGACAAAGACAACATGACACGTGCGATACGGAAGTTATACCCAGGAAGGAGTGCCGAAATACTACTGAAAAAAAAATTAGAAACATTTGATGGGTAAAGAAAAAAATAATTTCACTTTTTGCAAGTTTTACGTATAAATAAAACAAAATTGCAACTGTCTAGCAGCCTACAGTACCACCGCTGGCATCAATGATAATTGGGTACATAAACGTATTAACATCAGTAGCTTTCTGTGGTGTACACATTATCATAAATTAATTATTCATTATGGTAATGGTATTCGGCTAGTTAATAACAATAAATGTTCACAAAATATGACATTCTGATGACCACCAACTGCAGATGTTTGTATTCATACACGAAATGCATAAAGTTGAATGTAATGGATTATAAATTAAAACTGTGCATTGTCACCAGGATCTAATTATTATGGAAATTAATTAATTAATTAATAATCATAATCTGTTTGTGAGCTTATTGCATCTTGTTTGTTGAAAGAACTTTCTTCCTAGCTCAATCTAGGTGAAGACAACTAACCAAAATTAAAGCTTTAACAGAGAATGTATATCAGGCTAGAATGAACAAAAAATCTTAAGGAAGATAAAATTTTTGAACATCTTCTGTACACCATTTGCGTTAGTAAGTTTATAGCTGTAAGGACTGCATGGATATTTCTGCATAAGGAAATACCGTATAATAGCATGATTTATTTAACCGATATTGCAACAAGGAAACAAATGATCTTGCATGGAAGATATTGAAGACATGATACTGTTTTTTTAATATATATATACACAAGATTTCGGCGAGTATTATCCAATTTCTGTTTTCTTTACTAGAAATGCTTTCATGCTTCCTGAATTCAACGTTTGCAATAAAAACTCCTTATTATTGAACTGTATTTTTCCATGTGATAAGTAAATAAATCTTACTGTTTCATTAAAGTTTTGTTATCTCATATTGACTAGCAAACACCGAGCATGGTGGGTGAGTGGTTAACGCTCTGGCCTCACATTTCGGAGGACGGCGGTTCGAATCCCCGCCCGGACATCCAGATTTGGGTTTTCCATGGTTTCCCCAAATCACTCCAGGCGAATGCCTTCAAAGAGGCCATGGCCGAATTCCTCCTCTAATGACCTCGACGTCGACGAGGCGTAAAACCATAAGTAAAAAAAAAAGAAAAAAGTTAAAACGGTGAACAAATAATTAAAGTTATTGTTGTTATCCACCTCTATCTGGAATGCATTATTTTGCATTTTCAGAATAGGTATAAGAGTAGCATTCTAAAGTAAAAAGCGAACACACTAACGGTTTCGAATTTTAGGGAAGGAGACATGAAATATACATGATATCCTTAAGGCAAAAGGTTGTCCCTGTACTAGAAAAATATGTAAGAATCCAAACCTGATGCCGAAACCATACTAGAATCGTTGAGAATCATTTCAAACACGCATTCAGGAAGATGCCGTTTCGATTACCCATCAGCGCATCCATACTTTGGTTTTTCCATGGTCTCTAATGACCAAGATCTTGACGAGCCGTAAAGCCACAAAAGTGGATTAATTAACATTTGAAGGAACTATTAACATAATTTTGTAAAAGTGACGTATTTTTGTTCCTATCCATAGACTTGTGATTGAGCAGTCACATGCAAAAGACCAAAGTGAAGGGCGTAGTATGTTCGACTGCGGAGTAGGTGGTGGCTGGTCCCCGCTGCGACGCGATTGGTCCGCCTTGTCTCAGGACCTGCAGCCATGTTTATTTCATGAGACGCAGAGTGTCTGAGACCGTCGACACCAGATGCTGCCACCCACAAACACAATCTGAAATGTTGTCTTGCTGCACCGTGTGCGAATCCAACATCCACTCTCGTCAAACCGACCCTATCTCTTTCCCAGTCTCCACGGACCACACGTGTCTTCAAGTCTATCTCTTTCAAATAAAATGACTTGCTGACCAGAATCTTTTCTTACATCTGTCTACTCAACACTGTGTTGATCATTGGCACTTCTGTATTTCCATTCTCACATTTACACACTGTTGTTCCTATGGTGTTAGTCGTTACGCGTCAACAGAAAAAATTTTACACTGTACTAAGGAAATGTATGCAAGAAATACTAATCAGTAATTTTTGTACAACTTTATGTCAAACTACAAGCAGTTAGGCGGCTGGTTTAAAATGAATAAAACGTCCTTTAAGTTAGAGAAAAGGAAAATTAATATCTCTTTTAATACAAGTTCATCCTGAAAAATAAAAGAAAGGAGAAAAGTAGACAGTAGGATTTTTCTGAGAGGCCGTAGGCTACAGCACCTTTTGAAAAAAATAAGAAAAATGGTAATGTCGATTTTATATTGTTAACTGCTAGAAAATTGAACTTGTGCGGAAGCTTTGTAATATTGTAAATTAATCCCAATACCAACTAGAAGTCAATTCAAGACTTTGTAGAATTTGTTTGAGGCCTTTCTGTTTTGCGTTTTCCAAGATGACAGATTAATCTTCAATAGGTCGTCAGATGGCGATGATTTTGAATGAACAGTTCCAATTAAGAAATTGTGACTTTAAAAAGAGACTTATGCATTATTATATGATTTGTGTTAATATATGAACATTGTGCTTCCGTGACAAGACTAGTTTAGTTAAAAGACTGCCGACTCGAATATTGAGTTATGATGTAGCTTCCGTGACTGCACGTTCAGATTAGATATATTAATTCAAACATATATATAGTTTTTCGGTATGTAGTTGAACATGGGTGACATGTTTATCACAGTCATCTTTCAGTTTTCCATGGCTTAGTGTTACCGGTAGACCAATCCAGCTATATCCCTTAAATTTTATGAGTAAGTGTTTTTTTTCCGTAAGCGGGTCACCAACGAATTGTACCGTACAAACCAAACCTAACGAACAAAGATTTTATATCACGGTTATCCTTCCATTAGCTGTAGTGTACCAGTACTTTGAGAACGTGGGAGTAGGGTTTGCTGGCAGAGTTGCTAAAATAAATCGCAGAGGCATTTTTCAAAGTTTTATTGTTAACTGGTGTGTGATTTAAATTAGTCCTTGTGCAAAGAGAACAGTTACTATGACCCTAACGTGTAGTGTGGTTTCACAGTTTGGAGTAAATTTTATTCAGCGACTTAAGCTATAATGCAATACCCTAGCAATTGTTCCGTAAATTGATATATTTATCGCTTACTTCGAAATATAAAATACTATCGTTCCATTTGTATCGTACTGCAACTTTGTTTCTTTACATGTGGATACAATTTTTTAGATTGCTTTTGAAGTAGGGCAACAGTCTACTTATTACAGTTAATTTAAAGTAGATAGTTTAGTTTTATTTTCAGTTATTTACCGTTTCGTCATCCATTAACCGTACAATGCAATCGACACTCAAATAAAACGGTAAGAAATTTCTTCAGACATGTTGAAGCAGGGAATAAAAATAATCCAGCCATTTTCAAGCTTAAGAATTAAATTAACTCTAGCATTCAACAATTCTGTTAATTATTGTTCGGATATAATAGTATTTACAATTATTTGTGTAATATTTTAATAAACGTTTGATTTAATAAACTGCATTAATTTTGTCGCGAATTTAATTTTTTTCTAGGATTATTTTAAGCCCTGATGCGTATGATTTTAAGTGTTTTCTTTTCTTTCATTTTATTTTGCTTTACAAAAATCTGTTTGATAATAGAAGAACATCGGAAAGCATATAAAAACTTCCATTTCCAGAATTGAACTCATGGTTACTAAAATTTTTTTTTCCCGGCATCCATTTTGACTCTCGTTTGTTCCTCAGCATTATTACTCATCAAATTTCTTAATTCCGTAATTTAGGATGTTTATGAAGAATTAATCAGAGGAATGCCGACTCCTACTTTTGTCCAATCTAAAATGATATCCTTAGTCATAATTATTTCCCCTAATTTAGCACTTAGCACAGAACTCTATTTAACTCATAAAGGATAGTGTTTTTTCTCAATATCTATCTATTGTATTTTAAATCTGCAAATGCACACGCAATAATCAAAAGTAATATTTAATTTACGCAGACATCTTTGTGATTGAAGACTCGCCTATGATTACTCTAGAACTCTTTGCATTGTGTTTACATTGTTCTTTTTACTTTGCATATTTATTTTTTGAGTTTTATGAAATCTAACAAATTAAGTAAACGGAAGATGTAAATCAAACATTACTGACTAATACTTCAATACGTGCAACAAAATTGTGATATTTAATTTACTGCAAAGATCTTTGTACTTAATACCAATATTAAAATTTTGCTTTTTCATTACGAAGTATTAATTAAAGTTTAATTTTTTTAGTTAACTGTTTTAGTTAAAATGACATTTTTCATTGTGAGCTCAGATGTAATTTTAAGGTTAGTAATATAATTAAGTATATACTTTTTCGTCCGCAAGGATACTAAAAATATACAATAATAATCTTTACGTATTAATATGGATAATTTTTCAAGTTGTTTATGTTTCTTATATTTCATATAATACATTGCGTAAAAATATAAGCAATACAAAAAGATTCGGACGTTCCTACGAAAATCTAATCTATGGTAATAACTAAAAGAAGGGAAAATTTTTTGATGGCATTTTAATTTATTGCTTCTTCGCGTTAATTTTTGGCATTAGAATAAAAGGGGAAAAGTATTTCTACGCACTCTGCGCGTAAATGCTAGTTTTTAAATTATTTATGTCTATCAGCTTTTCATGGAGCACATGAATCTTTTGGATTTTTAATTGATTTTTTTGTGTTTGCCAATCTGTATCTGCATTGACGTGTTGATATTATTTCCACTGACTTCAAAATTTCCTACACAAAAATTCGTCTAAAATATTTAATAAACTGAAAATTTTGAATTCATATCAAAGATTAATTATTTGTTTTGACGTTACGTCCCTTTCTCTGCAAAACACACTCTGCACTCTTTCAATACAACAAAGTTTTCTCGTTTTATGAGGAATTTAATCAGGCATGAAGGTTATTCATAGCAACCGCATTAGATGAATTTAATCAGAATCTACAGTATTTGTTTACTCAAACAATTTCCGAGAAGTTGAGTACGTAGCTTATTTTCCTGCCAACTGTCAATTTCAAAATCAATTAGTACCGTCAATATAAATATTTTTGAGCTCCTAACGTAAAGAGCGACAGACTGATAGCGGGTGTCTTCGCACTGAGTGATGATAAAATATTGTACCCTCAGATCAAAGTGGGGTCGACTAGATATTTCTTGTTTCAGTTGGCTTTGCGTCTTGCTTGCAACGTAGTCTGGTCATTAGAAACAGAAGAGTACGGCGGTCAAGGGATCAACTTCATGTCATTCCGAGTGCCAGGCTCATACGTTACTGCTCATCCCCTATACTCTCTCCAAGCTGGCAAAGGCGTCAGTGCAACAAATTTTTTCCTAAAAGTAATGTAGAGATAAACATTTCAGCAAGTGAAGGACGCTGTTGGAATTAACGCAGAGGGGAAGGATATTTTTTCACGAAGAGTAATAAAGAGAAATTGCTAAGTGACTGCACTTGCATATTCTCTGAACACGTGTGTACTACTGCTCAAATCAGTTATGTTGAATTATTCAATGATCTCTCTAACTTAAGTCGAAAAGACCATAGGAAGATGGTAGCTATCAATGCTGTTTAAATGTTAAAAAAATGATTATAACATACTTCTAGCTATTCTTAACAACAATTATAATCAGAGTTTAATTTATACAAGTTTCTACAAATAGTTGTAAACGACGGAAGAAAACAAGTACCATATTAAAATCCATAGTAGCATTAACATAAGCAATGTCATAAACTGTATGCTGTAAGTAAATAGTAGAATTTTGTGTATATATCAATTAACACCTTTCCCATGTTTTGAAAATATCACAGTAATTTTCAACTAATTATATTTAGTTCACAATTCAATGTATTACTGCAAAATTAATTTAATCCACCGATCGAGGACATCTTAGGAAACTAATTTCCATGGAACGATTTCTTTATCTCTTGGACACATTTTCTCTTTTCCTGGAGTATTCAGATAATTAAAAAAATGTATTAATACCTGATGTCAAGGAAATTTATGGATCGTTGAATACGTCACATTATATTTTCCGAAGTTTCTTTTGTTTTAACCCTTGTTCTTTACGCCACAAGATACTTAGTTAATTAAAGGAAAATAGAAAAAGATTGTTTACATGCATTGCGAGAGTACATTTACTGCCACATTTTCTCAGTAGCCTTCTACTGTTCTCAGTAGAAGGCCACTGAGAAACTTGCAGATAAAGTTCTTGAAACACGCCAAACAATGCAGTCTACAAACTGATGCAATTCAAAAAGTGCTTTTAATTACTACAACGTAAAATTGAATAATTTAATAGCTGTAATGGCACAAAAGACAGTTGTTAAAAGTGAAGAAGGTAAACTAACAGACTTAAAATTTTTACACAACTATTTAACACTGGTAATTAGCTGTGATTTAAATGATATGATATTACAAACCTTACAGATGATGGGAACAAATGTATTCAAATTTTATGATCAGTGTGAATACTATTCACAGGAATTTTAAATCATTATCACGACTAGGACTCGTTACTGGGTTGAATGTTAGTGTTTCTACTTTTTTTTGTTTAATGTTGTTTAGAGGCAATCAATGACTTAATTCACACAGAACATTGCATGTGGAGAAATACACAAATAACAAACATTATGCACATGTAATTTGCTATCTTCTGATTTATCAAAACCAGTTACTTCCTGTAAAAGTTTATTTTTCAAGTTTTGTAAAAATTCCTATTTTAGGAGTTAGGATTAAAATCATGTTGTTGGAGTTATAGTTATTAGTTGATTATATCGTGGATTTAAGAATAGTATAACAGAAATAGATTTAGAAGAATAAGAAGCTTTCTTATAAAGAAAGCATGCATAAAATTTCTATAGACTTGTTGTCAGATAGTTGGTTTGTCACGCAAATTAGTTACGCGGTATAAACTAAAATAAAACATTGCCTTGAGAACCTTCATCTTCCAGTCTCAAGTCACTGGACTGGCCTGATTTGGACACAAGCTTTTCAATTTTATTCTTTTCCCGTCAGCTCGCCGGCACCACCTTGATCTAGTCTTCCACCCATTTCAACATAAACTCCTCCACTCCTCTCAGCCACCTATCCCTCCGTGTTCCTACTGGACTGTTTCTTTTTCATCTTCTTTTATATGATCTCCCAATTCTCTTAGCACAATTTAAATACAGAATCTCTACGCTTGCCTGCAGGGATTCCTTTTTCACTTTACCCATAATCTTTTTTTTCCCGATTCTATCCCTGCTATAATACACAGCTATTAGAAATTTCAGTCGACTGTATCTTATGGATAACGTATTTCTTCACTCTCAATGCTGCGGCTACAAATAAGTAAGAAATGGAACACGGTTTGCCAATAAAGTATTACCTTACTACTCTTCGTGACATATTTGTTCTATTCACGCGTCTGACATTTTTTTTAAAAACGTTTCCTCCTCTCTCTTTTATTTATAACACAACTTTTCCATATGCTTTCCTCAACAACTCCGAGGTATTTAAAATTATTCACCTTCTTGAACTGTTGTCTGCCTTCATTCCTCTGGTTTGCTTCTCCTTTTTTGGTACTGATAATGTACTCTCTTCTATTTTCATTTAACTTTATGCCATATTCACTCTCACTGACTACCTTATTTAATCCCCTCCTCTGTGTGGTTTGAGTCCGGCAACTGCATGAGTTAGGTGACTGTGTGTGAGATACAGTGGAAATGAAGCTGTAACTGTGAAGGTCCTACAGAAACATGAATAGAAAAGGCTAGCGGTTCTCTGTTGAATTTAGGCACTAGAAGATGGACGCAGAAAAAAAGTATCGTCGACAGTGATGTTACAAGTAGGAATCATCGCAAGCAGCAAAACTAGTCATGTAATATGTTCAGTAAACGAGAGAAAAGACGTTGCTTTTCTTACCTGTGGGTAATCACCCTCCTTGGTCTGATAGGCAAAGTGAAACAAGTACGTCCGCGCGCCCCGTCTCGCGTGCAGGTAGGCGGTTCGAACGAGAGGTGAGACCGTGTGGCCATCGCTGAGCGCCTCCATGGTGGAGTCTCGGATGTTGATTGGATGGAGAATCGGTTTGTCCCAGTCCGTGTACTCGTTGCGCACCGCTGAGAATATCTCGTTGAGGTGGTAGACGTAGGCGTTTCGGATGTAAGTGCGCAACACACGGTCCCGCTCGTCCTCCTCAAAGCCGTACTGGATATCGGAGGCGCTGAAGTCGAGGTAGCTCTCTGCGCTGGTAACACCCAGCATGAGGTCGCAGTTGACGAAGGTGTCTGTGGCGCGCTCGGTGGCCAGGCCCGGGGGGATGTCGAGAGACGGTCCGAAGCGTGGCAGAAACCGAGGAGCCACGAGGTCGACGTTGAGGAGTGAGGACAGTGGCTGCGCCCTGAGACACGGAGCCACGTCTGCTGCGTCGGGGTCGCAGCCCAGCTGGCGGGCCACGTGGGCTCGGATGGTCTCCGGGCGCTGCAGCACTGCCCAGGGGCTCAGCGCGGAGCCGGACAGCAGCACCGCCCTCAGGAGCAGACCTGCAAGCAGATCCCACTTCTGACACCAAACTACTCACGCAGCGCTCTATAGGTGACTAGCCCTCAAGCAATATATGTAATCATATAAACAGTTCCACATTCAACTATGCTAAGACAGAATCCAGGTGCTGTGTTGAGTATCATATCTGGTACCAATTAATTGGAAATACTCCAACAACAACAACTCTTGCATACAGAGTGAGACTATGAGGCTGTTGGCGATTTCTTAGAAATTATAATTATAAGTCGGAATTTCTGTTACCAAGTTCGAAGTAAGCTGCTCTATGCACTGAACTATGCGCAAACCTTACTTAAATAAATTTTTATTTTTAAGGATTAAATCCGTTTCATTTTAGACTCATTTACATGCGGTAGGAATATACTAGCTATCCAAACTTAAAAATAATCGGTATATGAATTTGCGTATATAATATGCAATAACAATAAAAATTGTTTATTTGCCCCCTTTAACTGCCATAACTTTCTATTCAGTAACCTATAAACGTGACACAAGAATAAATAAAAATTATGTGTACCGTGTATTTGCACTATGACTAAGCACGCAGCAGGAATCACAATTCGCTGTCGGACAAGAGTTTTGAAAATAATCACAAAGTGACAAGCGTAAGAAGAAGACCCACAATAGCTGACTGCAAAGATTTTTTGGATGCCACTGTCACAGAATATGAAAAATTAGTTAAAAATCCTGTCGCCAGTAACGTGATGTTCTGTTAAAAGTAAACGCTATCCTATGACTGGAAGAAAATTAGAAGCAATAATAGTACGAAAGAATAATCTCAGTACTAGTATGTAGGGAGAAACTGTTACTGTTTTAAAATTACATTTCGTATTATTTAGAGGTAAATTATGGAATTTAATATTGTATATTACATGACGTAATCAAGGTGTTTGAATATTTTGATAAGATCATAGACGAAAATGCGTGGAGTTGTACTGCTATCAATCATAAATGTTTGAAATTCTTTTTTTTAAATTATATCATCCATTATAGCATACATCATAAATGTTGATATACTATTTGTCATTAAATTGTAATACTGATATGTAAACACTTCATAGAAAGCTGTCATATTTGATACAGTCTTAATACTCATTCGGCATTTTACGTTTCGATTATCTCCCTATCCAGTGATGGGAATGGAATTTTTCTTTGTTTAGAGGGCATGAAAATTTTAGTGAAAGGAATATATGAAGTCTCACAGTAACCAAACCGTAATTAGAGTTCGCGCCACCTGTTTGAGTTAATTATATGAACCGCTGGACGAAATTTCGTTCGATTGTGGCGGCTTATGTAGTGAAGATCTAGGGAATGGTTGATATATATTAAAAGGTAGCCTATTGCCTGCCGGAGCCTAGTAATAATGATTTTAATAAATCAAGTTGTAGTGCAGGGGCTATTATTTTAGAACACGCTGTCCAAATTGTTAATACAATATAACAATATATTTGGTGGATTTTTTTTTTAGATTGTATGAGAATTAACAAAAAAAACAGTAAAAAAGAGAATAATAATAAAAAATCTGCAGTAGTACATTTGTACCTCTAACAGAAAATTACCGTTTTTTAAAATTGAAATCAGGAGGTATAGATATAAAATTTACATTATTGTGTTCGTTAATTGCTTCAGTTTTATGTAAATAAACTATTTCGTTATATCCATTGTTTAAGTCCTCTACATATACAGCATACAATGATCGTGTGTGCGTTAGAAGTTATCAAAGTTGTGTTGGCTTTTGCACGGGGATGTTAGTCAACAAGAGATATTCATGCGTCTCGACATGTCGCTCTATGACTGAGCTCTCTAAAGATTTTTGAAACGTAATCTTTAGTGCGAAATATAAATGTATTTTTTTCGTCAAGGTGAGATATGTTTCATCAAAATGAGATATTTATCGTCGAAGTTTAATGTTCATACACCGTAATTTTCAATATGAATGCTGGTATCAAGTTTACAAATGGTCACGAGAAATGAAATAAACAGCTTGACAAGCTTTTCGATTAGTGATAAACACTGGCTATTCAGTCCTGTCATCAATTAACGATATTTTCCTTTATTCACTTCTTCTTCCACAGGTTGCTGTCTTGGTCACCAGGGGATTTTACCTTTCCCCAATGGTTACTGATTACTGCTGTTCTTGACCGGATATAATAGTTTACCAAATAACAACACACGAATCGCATTTTTAATTAAAATTTATTTTTTCGTAATCCCTAAGATATTATAAGCCCCAGACCTCTTCAAAGCCACTTACGTGCAGACATAAAAACATTGACAACGACTGACAACCAACCTTCAACCAACTATTCGTCTCTGCCACCCGTTTATCTAGACGCTACAGAAAATTCCAGAATAACATTGAGAAAGCCGCTCGATGTTTCTCGAACGGCGACAATACAGCTACAATCAAAATTCATACAAAATCAATCTGAACCACAAGGAAATGAAAATTAAAGATATTTGCAGGTATTTACAAACAAAATTATCAACATAAACCAGTCCAAACAGTGGAAAATTGTTCTCTAGACATCGTGGCTCACCTCAATACTTACAATTACAAACTTTTAATTAATTTTACAAACATAATACTGCCCTTGACCGTATTACATATAATTTACACATTTTCTCTCCATAAAACAATGTTCGTTTACACAAATTCACACTAAATTACACGAAAAATATACAAAACCATAATTAATTAACTCCCAGATTGTTCTGCATAGTTCTTAAAATAAGATTTCTTACAAGGACTGGGTCTTAGGGATGTTCTAAACTCATTAAAGTTTGTACTAGTAGAACAAAAACTAACTTGAAAGTAATTTTATATTCAGAAAATAATTGCATTTTTGCCGACATGGGAAATACCGGGGAGCGTGGTAGATGAGAGTCAACGTGCTGGTCTCACATTCGGGAGGATGCGGGTTCGAATCTTCGTCCGGCCAATCAGATTTGGGTTTTGCATGGTTTTCTCAAATCACTTCAAGCGAACGGCGGGATGGTTCGTTCCACAGGCCATGGGCGAATTCCTTTCTGGTGCTTAGTCCCAGTGTTTTTCCGCCTCTAATGACCTCGATGTTGGCCAGTCCTAAAGCCGGAAGAAGAAAGGATGGAAAACCTGAAGGGGGAGAATTGCAGACTGCAGTAGCAAATAAATACCAAACTGTACACGTGCGTCGCAACGGTGGCTAGCTAGTACGGAAATAAATGACCGCAACACACTAGTAACCAAATAAATTTTTAAATTTTTACGACTTTTGTACTATCGATCTTAATTACACAGAGATTATAAAAAAAGTTACATCCACTGCGTCTCTGTTTCACCACTTGCCAACACAGAGTTTCGTTCACCCTCTATATCAAGAGTACGCTGACACAACTTCACTCGGGAGTTGCGGGGTCACGCGGGAATCCATTTCACATCATCCCTCTCGAAACATATTGCGCCAAACAACGACGGCAGACTGATTTATAACTGGCGCTGTCCCTCGACGCGCCTCTGAGAGATGCAGATTTGTCAAAGTCAGATCTGTCCTGTACAGTGCGCCGGGCTGGCTGGATCGGCAGGAAGCCGTCGCGCTCGCCCCAATTCGATAAGAGAAGTTTGATGGGAAGTGTAATTTCGTTTGGGCCCCGTCGAGGACAACAACAGGAGTTAGGTCGAGCGACGAGCCAGGCTGACAGTTCCAGGGGACGGTACAAGTGAGCCATCCTCAAACGGACAGAGGACAAAATACTGTGTGGTGACCTGGGAGAAGCTTTCAGTTTTTTCCATGGGGGACGCAGAATATTCCAATAGAAATAAAGGAAGCTGGACAAAGAAACGAAGAATAAAATGACATAAACGTAAGTACACAAATCTAATTGAACATGCTACTCCGAAGCGGTTTTTGATTAGTGACTATTAACACTGTGGCCACTTACATAGTTTGCGCCTATACTTTAGTGTTTGCTGTCTGATCAGCTACTGTCCTCGTTTCTTAACACATCAGAAAAGTCTTTGATTCTTGTACCCTTCATTAACCCAATCAGAGCTCCAAAAAGGAGACCGAGGTGCTTACTATTTCTTTCTCGATGTGGAAAAGGAAATAATTACCAGTAAAGAACATCGTAATAAATACACGTTCTCAACTTGTTTCCATTGTATATCCTTTCCGTGTAGATACACTAAAAAGAATAATCAAGTCCGATGCCGAAATATAAGACTCCATTTTTTTTCTAATATGGATAGTAAATCAAATATTCAAGAATGGCCTCTACTTCGTACTTTTGTCAGAAAAATAATAATTATAGAAGCAATTAATTATTTAAAAATACAAAATACGTGGCTGGTGAAAATCAACGTAACAATAGTTGCGATTCAGGCTTATTTTTCAATTATTTTGGTGAAATAAGTTGACTAGTTAGCTGAGGATATCCCTTTCCGCAGTGAGTTGGCAGCGTTAAGATAGAGCAGCTGTGAAACCAATAGGGCTGTAAGACTTAGAGGTTTATCGTCTTCTCAACTGAACTAATTAGCAATGCGAGGGTTTAATTACTTGGAACAGCATTAGAAGGCGGAGGTGGAGGCGACCTATAGCCGCTTACTACCAAGCGCTTAATTGTTAGTCGCGATAGACAGATAGGCGAATTCAGTTAGGAGTCTGATTATTTTGTAACTACCGTTGCGTTATAAACCTGGGGAATTTCAGAATAGTTTCGGACGACAGATGCTAGCTGGTCAAAACATGGTAATCGTCTTCGTTTCAATGTAAATTGGCGTTGTATTAATTTGGGTCTAGGATCTGGGGTGAATATAAGTTTCTTTGGTGTGGTAAAAAACAAAAAACAAAAAAGTTGAGTGCACACTGGTCTAGTAGTAGTGGTATGTATTACTCAAAATGTGCTCAGATTGACACTAGCCCTAATATAAACCACAGCCTGCACATAATTTGAAAACCTATTACAACCAAATTTAAGAGCCTGTAGCCATAGCTCTTGTCTTAAACAGATTAATTTTTGGCTTGGCAGTGGACGAAGGGGGCTACGGAAAGGAAACCGCATAGCCTCTGTAAAGAAACCATTCTGGTGACTTCAGATTTCATAGAAAACAGGAAGTTTTATTTCTGGACAAGGACTAAAAAGGCGCTTCCTCTACAATTCCAAGTTCAAACCTAACCGCTCATGTTTGCAGTCACTTTAACACAAGAGTGACAATCGGTATTTTTGTTGTTTTTTTTTACTCAGTTGCTGTTGATTAAGGAAGATCATAGTTAATGGGATTAAGGTTTTGATATTTTTCATACGTTAAAGCGTGGCACTGAGCTTAAGAGACCGAATACCATGGTGATTAGTAATAATCATACGTGGAATACGGGAGGTCGTGGGTTCAAACCTCCAACCATCAATCCAAAGTTTGTTTTTCGATGGCTTCCCTAAATCGCTCCAGACGAATGTCGGGATAGTTCCTTCAAAATGCCATAACCTATTTCCTTCCCGTTCCTTGTCCACAGTCCTTTCTTACCTCTAAGTTGAAGAGATATAAAGCATGAAAAAAACTGAAAATTAGAGACACATTGGATAACATCTTTATTTTTCGAGTATAGCGCTGTGTAACGATCAGGTTTAATTCGCGGTTTTAATTTGTAAAATATTTATTTTGTGGTTCTTGCAGAATGCTATGATTTGTTAACAAAAGATTCCAAAGTAATGTACGCCAAGTAACTACGAGTTTATATTTTTCTTTTGTGTTGATGAATTACTAGGAATAATATGAATTAGGTTCGATTCATTATGTAGTTACAGCAGTAATTTGCATCCTTAAAAAAACTTCTACTGCCAGTGCCAAAACGAATACCTCTTTCTTTAGCCAAATAGCCACTGAAACAAGAAATATTGTTTATGATTTAACATTTTATTTTGGTACCAATCCAAATTTTCCTCTGTCGATCTTGAAATGGTTTTAATTTTCCCGCAAAAGTGCATTTCATTCCAAATAATATTATTATGACTGAATTCACTTGACAAACGAGTGAGACTTAGTCTCTAAGGACAATCGGCGCGCACTAATTCGCTGTTTCGTTACCATACCAATCGTATTGCTTCCCCGATTCGTATGTGGGGCGTGACATATTCCGGTTAATATACTTGTCCTTTCAAGCTTTTCTCTGTCGAACGCTGTTCACCTCATCGTCTTCCGTTCAGTTTTCTTTGAATAATAGTTATTTCACAATTGTTAGTCGTAAATACAGAGTGTATACATTTTTTTGTAATCTTTATAAATGTAATGTTGTTGAATGTGAATAAATTGAATATAAAGCGGAAGTTTTAATAGGTGAGAATTACCATCAGTACCATATGTTTTAAATCAGAATCACGCGGGCACCATCACAAGGTTTTCATTTTGCAACATATCTCAAATTTCTGTTATGCATAGATATCAGCTATATTAGCAAACATACTAAATTTTATTTCGTTACTTAGTTCTGATGTTATTCTGATGCAAACTTCAGCGATTTTGTCACTCACTCACTCACTCATTCACTGAGGATCATCAAAACTCTAAGGTACTTCCGTACCAGTAGAAAGCTGACATTTGGTTCCCAGATAACATTTTACCCACATATTGTAATAAAAGTCTGAATCTCGTAAATTTCCATGTATCTACCCCTAAGGTGAAATTGCTTTCTACCTTAATAACTAAGTGCCTCATATGTTCTTTGTACAGTGACCTTTCTACGTTTAATTAATGTGTTAAATTTTACTTCTTTCCTTTTCTTGCTTTGGAAGTTACTGATATTCAAAATTTTATTTCGACCATGACAGCCCTGTATCAAATTCCACTGTACCTACTTCCAGTAATCCTAGATACAAGTAATTTCATCCCTAAATCATAAGAAAGTTTTTCCCGTATTTGTATAATTAAATTCCCCAAAACGAAAAATTCTGGCATTTGTGAGAACGGCAAATTTCCCGGTGTATGCGTGCAATGAAATCTTCACTGCTGTTCCGCCGGTACACCCGCAAAGACTTCATGACAATTCGGGCACATATTTGCGGCTTAATTGTTTTCCTCCATATGGGTAAAGATCAGCAAGTTTAACTAATATCTTAAATTTTACTTTGTTCGTAGGCTTAGTTTGGAAGTTATTAATAATTTATTTAGGTGGTAGTTAAACCAGCGGAAATCTGCATTGCTCGGCTACGGCTCGCACCCATTATTTTCTGAGAGTGGACCATTTTTGGTAACGTATATTGCTGTCTTCTATTCTGAAATGTTCTTATTCGTCGATTTTCAAATGGAATGATTACATTTGAGCAGCGATTGAGAATAAGCGATAAAGTTATAAAAAGAAATGAGATCCCGGAAAAACAATTATTGTAAAAATAGGCCAAGTTCTCTTCACTTTGTGAAACAGAATGGTTCTTCTCGGTGTCACAGATCATTTATTTAGAATTAAAAAAATAATCTGACGACTTGGCCATTACGCACTTCATAATTTTTATTGGAATTGAAGGCGTAACATATACTCGTCAAATTCGAAAAAGAGCGAGGGAAATGTTGGCTTTTATGTGTTTGTAAGTTTGATAAAGCTACACATTAAGGAATTTATGTAGGCTAAGTAATACATGTCGCACACAATGGCCAAGTCACCAGATTTCTTTAATTCTAAACAAACGATCTGACACACCCAGAGAAACAATTCTGTTTCACAAAGTGAAGTGAATACACATTTTCCCAGAAGAAGATCTCATAACTTTTTTCACTATCCAGCAGGAGACTTGGCCCATTTTTACAAGTTTTTTTTCCATTTATTGTGGGATTATATTATTTAATCGTTCGTGGTCGAAATGATGTGACTTTTAAGACGTGGAATACCAAGAGAAACGACAAGTAACTGAATAACAAACCGCTCTCACTAAAAAATTTCTTGTCGCTCGTAATTCCGGTGTGCAAACAAGTAAAACTCGATTAGAGCAATAATATGGCAGGGTGACGTTACCTCTGGCGGCAGGCAGCAGCAACAGCAGGTGGGCGATGGCGGCGCCGGAGTCGTGCGCCAGCAGCGTGACTCGTTGCGGGTCACCGCCGAAGGCCGCGACGTTGAGGCGCAGCCACGTCAGCAGCGACACGGCGTCCTGCAGCGCCAGGTCTCCTGCGGAGCTGCGCCCAGACCGCGTCCGCAGGAACCCTGCGCAGCAAGCCACTCACCGTCACTGCACGGTTCGAGCGGTATATGTAACCAGAAGACTGTGCGGGTATCATACAGGGTGTCCAGAAAAGGACTCCCTGAATTCAAAATTTAATATCTCGAAAACAAAGATCGATAGAAGAATGCAGTAAACGGTATGTTTATTGTGACAGCTGTAATAAGTGTATACAGCAGTGTGAAATAATAGTTACAAAAGCTGCTAACAGATGGCGCTGTAATCGCCATACGTAATACCTAAATAGTGATCCCAAGCTCAGGGCGATCAGTTCCACCATTGAAACGTGAAAGGAGGTTAGCGTACCGAAGGAAGAGTTTAAAAACCATGTACACCATTGAACAACGCGTTTTTCTGGTGCTAGAGTACCACAGGTTAGAAGAGAGTCCTACGGCAACACAGCGTACAGCGCCATATGTTAGCAGCTTTTGTAACTATTAATTCACACTGCTGTATATACTTCTTACAGCTGTCACAATAAACATACCGTTTACTGCATTCCTCTATCGATCTTTGTTTTCGAGATATTTAATTATGAAATCAGGGAATCCTTTTTCTGGACACCCTGTATTAAGGTCAGGCCACACTAGGCCGATACTTGTCCGCACCCTCACCGCACCTCGCGTCCACACTTGTTCGTAGCTCGTCCGGACAGGTTCCTACTCTGTCTTCAGTCTTCTTTAACGATTTCACGTTGTTATTTCACGGAGTGAATCTTAAAAATGTCTGTGAACGGGGGGATCACAGCTAGGGTTTACATCGGTACTCTATTATAAGGTACTGTATTTTATTTTACGTAGGCAGCTTTTATAACCTTTGAAACTAATTAACTATCTTCAAATACTCTTTTTTACCTCACTCTCGTTATTACCTCAACGATTGTTCCCTAATGTGCAAAAATAGTATCCCAGGCTGTCTTAACAAACCATCATCACCCTGTACGATAGTGAAAGATACTCATGTGTGTCAACCCGCGGTGATTCCATCCCGCGTCCTCCCGAATGCGAGGCCAGAGCGTTACAACTCACTCACTAATTTTAAAGCCCGTAAAAATTACAGCTCAGACCAGGATTTGAACTAGGGACGCCAATCGTAACTATCTGAGTCATCGGACAGAATCTAAATGTAATCAAAAATAAAAATTCAAACAACATAAAACGCACTCTTTTTCTATTACACTTATTTTTGCTATCCCAAAACACAAATGTACTTTTATTTAATTGAATACATATATGCGAATGCAGGCTTTCCCTTCGAATAAATGACAACAAATCTTCTAGGATTTCTAGCAGGATTTTATTATAAAGCGACAAGCTTTCGGCTACTAGCTCAGTAGCCATCTTCAGGTCGATTATGTATCGGCGATCTTGCCTTGATGGATACCAGGTATCCATCAAGGCAAGATCGACATCAAGCCAAGATCGCCGATATATAATCGACCTGAAGATGGCTACTGAGCTAGTAGCCGAAAGCTTGTCGCTTTATAATAAAATCCGGCTGCAAACCCTAGAAGATTTGTTGTCATTAAATACATATATTTCATTACTTCTAGATTTATCTTCTTCAAATTCAGGTCCCGGCGGAAATTTGTACGGGGCTTAAGAGCGACTATCACTTATGGCAAATCATTGATTTGTTAATACGAACATGCTATGATTCTCCTTACATTTTACGTACATCTCGTGTACATGAAAGTGAGATTGAAGAAGAAAAAAGACACTTTTTCTAACGCAATCAGTAACACGAAAACAAGATTTGGTTGGAAACTTCCGTACTTTCCCAATACGCTTTTCTACATCCACCAGTCCGACACCGGCCCTCGCCGCCAAAAATTAAACCAAACTAATGACGGCCTAGTGTCGGCGGACATGCGGTGTTGTTTGAACTCACTTCAATCGAGAGAGGGGCAACAATAAGGGACCGTGCACAAACTAAGTGGCTTGGTCCAGGGGGTTGATGGAAGGCTACGCTGGGCTACGTGGGGGGTGGGGGGGTTCCGAGCCAGACCACGTAGCTTTCCTTTAATAACATTTTTCACAGTTAAAATGAGAAACAGAACTCACAACAGCATGTGAATATTTATTTCCTTCAGTTAATTATCTCCGTATGTAATTTACAATAGTCTGACAAGAGAAAACGGTACAAAATGTCTCCTGGAATCAAAAGGAAAAAAAGCTACGTGCTACGTGGGGAGGGGGGGGGGGGGTGGTAGAGGCAAAAACCACGTAGGGTTACGTGGGGGGGAGGGGGGTTCACAGGAGGCCAAAATGGAGCTACGTGGTTTGTGCACGCTCCCTAAGAAAACTGTCGGTGCGGTCTAGTGTGGCCCGACTAAGCAGACAGGTCCCAATGGGCCATTCTCTGTTTATCAAAAACATCTGCGCGGGCTGTGTATTAACCACGGACCAAATCTTTACCCCGGGACCACACGCTTGGCACTTCTCACAAACTCCAAGCCTCTACAAACGCTTGATTAATTTTGGAGAGCCCAACATCGTCATCCACAGGCTTGCTTGTGCGCTTGTAGAGGTATGTTTTGGAGAAGCAAGCATGACGGACGTCTATGTTGTGTCGGCCATAACTTTTAGCCTAACCTATTTTTATTAAATAATAAATTAAAAACGAGAAAGACTGCAAAGAAGATCGTGGATGTTAAAAATCCATATAAACCGTACCATTTAATTTACATTTCATTCATGCAACTATGATTATTATTTAACTTCATGTATGTATTTCATTTACTATATTGTTTTATAATTAGAATTCAATAATAATTATTGTTTTAACGGCATTATAATGTCTTTATCCATTAATTTTTGATTTCAGAGAATTTATTGAAGAAACATTTAATGGGCTTCTTTTTGGGCCATCTGGTCAGTTTGATAACTTCTGCCTGATGAGATAAGCTAATTCTGAATATTCGCTGAATAGAATCTTGTTTTTCCTTTAAATGTTTTCGAAATGTGACAGAAAATCTTTTTTTTTATCTGCTTGACAGTTTTATTTAAAACTTCACTAAGACGACTCCAAACATGAGCTACTTTTTTTAATGGTCTTTGCAGAGTTCTACTTGGCAGCATTCAGGGAATTTTAAAATATCCTCGTTGGACAAGTTATTCATTTCTCTTGCATCACATTTACACAACAAAAAGAAACGCACGTTTTGTCCGCCGTCAGGGCACAAACAATACTAAGACCGCACAAACGTGTAGCCGCTTTTTTTTTTAAATTAGTATTTGGCTACGAGACCAAACAGCCAGCACTATGTCTTTTTTTTTTTTTTTTTTTTTTTTTTTTTTTTTTTGTAGTTTGCAAGTATGTATTGGATCACTCAATGTATTATAGATTCTCCGTGGTATAGACGACACAAGACAAACACAACACTTAATTAAAACCACCCATGCCCGAGGCCGGACTCGAACCGGCGACCCCTGCAACGCGAGGCTAGCACGCTATCCCCTACGCTGCCGGGGTCGGCAGTTTAGCCGCTTCGCAAGCACTTGCCGCAAACGCCTTTGATTTGTGCCAAAAAACCGACACTCCATCGGATCAGCCACAAGTGCCGGCAAGCCTACTCAAGCCAAGCCAAGCGCCCTATCCACACGTTTCAATTTATGACAGTTTGACAAGGTTTGGCAAGCGTGTGGTCCCCACTTTAGATTGTAGATAATATCAGCTGGGATTTAAGGTTGATAATGCATTCTGAGAAGAATTGATGATATAAAGGAATGACAGAAATAATAACAAATGAATTATCAAAATTAGATTAGAAATAGAAGAAAAAGTAATAGACCTGCGTTATTTATAAAGTAAAATTACAACAGATAGCACAAAATAATAACGGAATAGTGATAGTGAAAAGAGCCTTTTTAAAGGAACTTTCTAAAACTGTAAGTATCACAGCTCTTTGGGGATACTAAAATTCCATAAAGAAGAATACTACATCATTTCGGACAAGTATAAAATAAACGTCTTGTGGAACCGACAGGTGACGATGAAAGTTGTGGAAGAACCGTACAGAAAGAGCAACTAAGGTTGTAGGGCCGTATTTAAAACATACTGAAATAATCAACAATTGAATTATTTCATAACTAGCAGCTACCCGCGACTTCGTCCGCGTGGAAGAGTGTTGTAATATAAGATTTTGTTGAGAGGTCTGGTCGCTCAGTGGTTAGGGCGTCCAACTGGACATGGAAAAGTCCCCAGCTTGAATCCCAGTATCGCAGAGGATTTTCATAGTTCCTTGGCTCGACCTTCACCTCTGGCACAGGTTGTTGTGTGATGTGAAGTGCGCCAGAATGCTCACGTGGTTCTGATTCCGTGTTGAACTGTAGGTCCTCTATGCCCAGTAGGATTACTGCGTTAGGTTAAGTGGCTACGAAAGGGGCTGATTGCGTAGACGTAATGAAGCCTTGCCACCAGGTCAATACGACCATACAATTAATTTTAGAGCTATTTTTATTGGTGATAGTAGTAATAAATACTGCAATAAAATAACAAAAATGTATTTGTTCCAAAGAACTTCATCGAACTTTTAAAACAATAAAAATATTCTGTATGTTAGTAGTATTTTCAGTTTAATACATCGGTATATATATTGTAGGAGTTGTTAATTTCTGAGAAAACATGTAAATTTTTTGCACTCGATACCCGCGAGCAGGCAACATATAGTTGACCAAAGGAAAAGCAGTGAGTATCCAAGTGTATTCCCACCAATTTCAACGTTTGACCTTTCGATTTATTAATTGTCATTGAAAATGAAATTTTTAATGGGAACTGTAATGTTTTAAATTCAAAGGGAATTTTACTGGGAATAATTGGGATACGCGGAATTATAACGGCTTCCCCTTTAGATGCACCGGTAAGAATTGTCGCCTTTCACAATGTTTCTTCCTAGTTCTGTGATGTGTAATCTGGTGCCATTGCAATACCGTCGAGATTACGCATAAGGAGAACTGGAGTGCCAACCTTAAGCTCGAGTTTATGGGATGATAGCCCAGATAACTCGAAGGAATTTGAAAACTCGACGGGGTAGGTAGCAGCATCGTCAGTTAACATTACTGTATCGATGGAAGAGTGTGTTGTCACTTCCCCGACTATTTCCTAAAATATATATCTATATTTTTTTGCTCCAGAATCATTTTTCGGGGCAGGTATTGTCCTCTCACATAACCAGTTTTCGTCATTGATAATATTTAGTTGAATGCTCGGGAAAACATTAGAAATGAGCTCGCGTTTGTCAGGTGTTTCAGCAACTCGTTGCAATGCCAGATATGTGGCGTATTGTTATTGCCGTCTTTTTGTTTGCTTCCGGTGTTTCAGAAGCTTTTGAGATCGATTGCCAATCCGCTTGCTCTTAGCACCGAGCTCGCGATTTTTCCCGGTGTGATCTTGCCAGACACCAAAGTCGTTCAGTTTGGTGTTCCTTCGCCGAACTTGCGACTTGTGCTCCCGGCACTTCCAGCATCTCCAGAAGCCGCAATACGTGCTATGTGGCTCAACCCTGTGCAGCTCTGCTAGAGGATTTTGTTCCTGGGTTTTGGCTTTTTTCACAGCCGTAATTTTCTACATTTCATTGAAAGATTGAATTTCGTTTACCCGGCATCTCTTAAAATTACTAATTTCAAGACTGCGAATAAAAATTAATATAGTTTTAATTAATGGAAACTCAAAACGTCAAAATATGAGGAGGCGACTAAACATCCAAAAAATTTACTACAATTCAAAGAGCAAATAATACCTAAGTGGCCCAAGGACGATGATCTTCGTTAAAAAATTGCGAAACTAAAAATGTATATTTGATTTGCGCTGAATATCTGAAAATACTAATCTTTTTTTTTTTTTTTTTTAAAAAAAGTGATCTTAATTGCTCTCTCGAATATTCATTTTGTTTTGAGGATATGTGGGTTCCATCAATTAATTCTGTTTTAAATCAGAAATTTAGGTATTATAGTAATAATTGATTCTTTTATTCATAATGTTCAGTGTTAATTCGTTTCTCTATCTGTGAAAACAGTTGACTGCATGTAGATCAGTATACTATAGTTTGTTCGTTTCGATCCATTAATTCTTCTCTGAAATATAAATTACAATGTTAAAGTAGTAATAGATTCTTTATTCATAATAGGTTTCTGAATCTGCAAACAGAATTGAATGTCTACCGGCAAATCACCACTGTGCTTGTCTACTCTCCACTATCTGAATAAAACATTTATAAATTTCAAAAATTTACTTCGAGCAATGCCGTGTGTTCTGCTAAATCATCCAAGCTTATTATATATCTTTTGATACAATATCATTATAAAGCGATACATGACGTCACTAAAATGGTGCTCGTGAAAGAAGCTTAAACTATTAATAATGTTTCAGTTCTCATTTTGGTCCAGGCTGCATTTCAACAAAGTGACAAACTCCGCTAATAATACCGCTAGAAAATCAAAGCTTCTATCACTCGCGCATTAATACATTAGTAACGTGAATTATTATTTCAGATCGCAGGAAAATAAATACTGAATACATATGAAACTACATTCATTATTGCAGTTACGTAATTAAAAAATTTATACTAAAATGCTTGTAAATTACAGTGTACAACGGAAAGTTCATAATTCTCTACAACTCTAAGACAATTTTTGTTAATATTGCTGGTCAAGCTTACATCGCGATAAAGTGACTGTTACTGCTCGTGATTTAGTAAGGCGTATAATGAAATTAATTGTGATAGTAATTTATGCTACACTAATTAGGAATCTTGATATAGAAAATTCTGTATTAAGAAGCTGTCAAGAACGTAACAGAAACAGATACTTGTAGCTGCAAAGTTAGTGAAAGGAATTGTGGGTTTGGATAGCAGGACATGGACCTCTGACAGGCGGTCGAGATCCGTCCTTGTTCCCGGGTGAGCCAAGTGTTTGACACGGCAGGGTGTCCGACCTGGTCTGCAGCGTTCCTGCGTATCACTGGGGTGCCACTATTGAGACGAATGTGCGTCGGCATATTTTTTTACAAGATTAAAGAGGACAGTTTGTAGAAAGAGACAGCCAAAATAAAACTCTTGTTAGATTAATCGAAATGCAAAGATTTATTCGGATATGCCATGAATGTGGAGGAACTTCTAAAGGTTGTTATTGTTTTTGTCTTTTTATGTAAACCAACGAGAGCAAAGACCTGGCTTCTGGGGAGAGAGAGAGGCGACGGGACGACTGGTAGGAATGATTCGAGTCAGGAGTTGCCGACTGATGACTTGGCTGGACGCGGAGTTGCAGGAGAGGAGCCAGCTGTTTAGTATATGTGAAAGATTGTTTTACACGATGAAGCCACCTTCTTATGTTGCATCGCTTGTGAATTATGTGCCGAAAGTGTACAGATGCAGCTGTGGTGCTGACTGGCTGCAAACAACAGTAAATATCAAGTGGGTGCGCAGAATTCCGCGCTCGTTTTCGACGTTATTTTAATTTAATTTAATTTAATTGCAATGGAGCACAGGCTCCGGTGGCAATTTCCCTACATACCCATCTTCCCCCTATCCTGCACCTACCTACATTTGCCCTCTACAAATTTTATCTTTAAATTCTTTCAAAGTTTTCGGTAAATTATTCATCATTTCTCTTGGTAACTCATTCCAATCCCTGACATCCTTACCTAAAAAAGAGAATCTTCCTACACCCTTGTGCCTGAAATCGAGCGCCAGCTTGTGGTCATGGTCATCTTTTCCCTTCCATGCACTACTTTTCATACCTATTGCAATATCTTTCCATGCCTCATCGCCAGTATATGCCCTGTACACTCCCATGACCCTCCTCATTCTCCTCCTGTCTTGCAATGAATCCCATTCCAGCTCCTTTATCATATCCGTCACTGATTGCATTCTGCGATAATTTCCAGAAACAAATCTAGCAGCCCTTTTTTGCACCCTCTCCAACTCCTGTATTTGATATGTAAAATGAGGGTCCCATACTACACTACCATATTCGAGCAATGGTCTGACCATAGTTTTGTAACCCAATTCCTTGACTTCTCTCGTACATCCCCTCATCACTCTCTCCAACAAGTGCAGAACTTTGAAACCTTTTCCTACCACCTGTCCTATGTGTCCTGCCCAGTTAAGTTTGTTATCAAAAGTAATGCCAAGATATTTATATTTAGCTTGGTTGTCCAGGTGGAACCGCGTCAATTTATGAAAACGTAACGTTTCTGCCATCATTATTTGGCTTTCTTCAGAGAACTGTCACGGCTGGACTCGCTGCCACCTATATATAGCTCCCGAAGAGTGTGCTAACCGTTATGAGTGACTTCACTGAAGCTCCCACCCGCCAGCGTGGCAGGTCCGATGGAGGCTTGCGTCCCGCATTTTCCTAATGAAGCATGACCTTATTTGGTCAAATTGTAGTCCTAGTGTACTGGTACAGGTAAACAGATTGTGGCCCAGGTGAATCAGAGAAGCGTTGGAAACCAAAAAAAGAAGAGACCGGATGATATGAACGTGGACGGGAGGCTGCAACTTTACCAGATATGGTCATGCTTGATTAACATAACGCGGGAAGCAAGCCCCCATTGGACCGGCCACGCTGGTGGCGTGAGCTTCAGTGACGTCAGAACGAACGGTTAGCGCTCTCTTCTGGACTTATACATAGGCGGCAGCGATTCTAGCCATGACAGTCGTCTGAAGAAAGCAACAAAATGATGGCTAAAGCGTTAGGGTTCTATAAATCGAAGCGGTTCCACCCGGACTACCAAGATAAAAACAGTAAATATTGTTGAATAACAAAACTGCTTTTCCTTTTGGTTTCGGTTGAAGATTTCTCAGTGCTGTATGTAATCTGATTTATTAATTGCTACCTGAGTAAAAATTCGCATGTGTTAAATGTAAGAATTTCAGCCCATCATTGTAAAGGTTCTCAAAATACATTTCATTTAGTTTTTTTTTTTTGTGTAAATAAACGATAAGCTGTGAAATTCTAAACCTTGCATTTCGTAAAGAAAATATCTATCTCATCACGATTCTTCTTAAAATCATAATTAAATCAATTTGAAATGTTTATAATTAAGTTTTCTCCAATCTAAATTGTTTTTATCGTTTACTTTAATACAGAATTGGTTAATTTGTTAGTCAAAGTAGCAGTAGAGGGAAAGAACTGTAGAGAAAGAAAAAAATTAGACTGATTATAGTAGATGATTGAGGATAGCGGTTGTAAAAGGTATGAAGAGATTAAGGATTGTGTCAAGATAGAAAGAGACTGTAGGTTTCACTAAACCATTCGAGGGACTAACGACGAGGATGAAGATAAAAAAAAAATCCCGCATTAGATTTACTTATATAAAACTTTCTACCAAAAAATATAAAAAGTAACCGTATTTATTATGTTAGCACCAAAAGCAAAAATCAGAAGGTGCTATGTTCTATAGAGCAAGAATCGTGTCTGTTAAAAAACTTGTTTTGATCATAGGGCTAATTAGTTTGGCCTCATATTTCCGACACGCAAACCCAGAAATAAGTATTAACCCATCCGTTGTTATCCTACCAACTGACAATATAGCGCAAGAGATAAGCCTAGATCACCAACGAGGCCGAGGCACAGATTAAAATACCATCTCATCTATTTCCCTAAATTGCCTCCCGCAAAAACAATATCTGCCTCACTGCATGCTGTAAAATATTCAGAATTTTCGTTCGTACTCCCCGTGTCGCCTCGCCTCAAACAGCGAATAAAGTTCAATAATTCTTTCCTAGCGATATGACGCCTGGCAACGACTCCAAAAATACGTGATTAATGTAAAAAGTTCAATAATAGTAATGTAAAATATCATCCATTTAGATTTATTTTCTAATAAAATAACTTTTAGGCAGCTGCGTCATTAATTTACAATTTCTAGTCAAAACTTAAGGCAACAGGATTTCTTTAGAAAGAGAAACAACGGGTTTATTTAGTAATATTCCAGCGCTTTTGGACAACTAATTATTTTCGTATGATGAAGTGCTTTAATTTTGTAATTACACATACTGTACTTTATTTTGTACTTTACTTGATTCCTATGAGCTATATCTTACATGAATTTTATTACTTGATTAGGAATGGTAATTTTTTAAACTTGATTAAAATGTAATGCAACAGTTTGTTTTTCACACATAATTGTTTTACAATTTTCGGGTAACCTGAAATTTCTTTCATTTTGCTTCCTATACCATAATTCTTGTTATTAAGTTTTTGTTACTTTATAATTTAATGGCTTGTCTTTAGTCATTATTCTAAATTTACTGTCATTAAATTCCGAATCTGTTTACCTTTGAGACCTTAAAATGCTCTATGTGAATTGTCTTAAGCTTACGTAATCTAATTTCATGTATTACTTACTCCGCTACATCTTCCTTTACATTTGTATTAAAGTTAAATTTGAAAAAAATAATTGAATGGTGTAAATACTGACTTAGTTAGGGTACCACCGAAAGAAAAATTCGGATTCTAACCTCCGCTGGTGATAACTTTTTATTTTTGATTGGCCCGCAACAGATTTACGACATGGAATGTAATTTGTTTTCGCTGATAAAAAATAAACTGAGTTGATGGGAAGCAACTATCTATTGTGAACCATTTGACGAAAAAAATAAACGTTAGTACCGGGCATCATCTTTTAGTAGATGCAAGAGTGGAAATTGTTTAATAGTTAATATCAGTTTAAAATGCTGTGCAAGAGTTATGCTTATTATTATGTTTGTGGCATGGATGTATGAAGCAATACCAAAATCATTTTTATTATCTCACCAAGGAAAGAGTGGTAAAATTGCAATTAGGACAGGATCTGAATGAGAGGCTATTTGGACACCAGTTACCGCAGTATTGAGCCTTATTGTAGTGTCGTGTATCTAGCTTTAATGAAAATACAAGCGCTTAACTTTTCCCGGCTATGGTAAATTGAAGAAGGCTCTAGCCTTGAGGACACAAACCACTTGAAATCCCTGGCTTGATTCCAGATACGGAGAGAGCAGTGAAACAAATTGGAAGGACTCGAAACAGACTGCGATAAAATTACATATTTTATCTCTTTTGCAGTAGCAGCTTGGTATCATAAAACAAATATTTATTTCTGAAAGCACTGTGAACTGTAACATCTCAAATATCCTGCATTCAATTTTACTGCTTTGGTCTTCAAGATGCATTTGAGGGGACACATTAATACACGAAATCATATCCGCTTATAACTAACGAAAATACATGCCTCAGTAACATCATTCGTTCTGTTGTATCCACTGAAATTTAAAATCAATAAAATTGTGTAAGTGATAGCAGGTTAACAGTTTCAAATTATCAACTAAAATTATAATTTGAAGAGCAATAACGCTCTGGCCTCGCATCCCAACCCCCGTCTCTCCATCCAGATTTTAGTTTCCTATGGTTTCCCCAAATCACTCTACGAGAATGCCGGGATAGTTCCTTTACAAGAAGATGGCCAAATTCCTCCCCGTTCCCTGTCCACAGTCTTTTCCCAACTCTAATGACCTGAACGTCAACGAGGCGTAAAACTAAAAATAATTTTTTTGTGTGTGTGTTTGGTGAAACTATTACACCATGCCTGTAGGAATTAGGAAAAATACTACAACATAGTAAAAAATTTCAGACCGAGTAACGTTATCTCTCAGGGCGCTTCAGTTAAATTCCTGTGGAGCCATATCATAGTATAACTTCAAAAGTATATGCTAATTTGTGCCTATGTTTGGCAGAAAGTCCGAACAGTTTCGAAAGACCTTTTTAAGATATCCTGAGAATGGTTTACGTGTAAGGAACATGCATAACTCTATACGCAAAATTAATTGTACTGGCATCACAATGTTGAGATCAGGTCTCTCATTAATTTAACGGTGAATGTATTGGGTAATAGATCTACAACAGCTCTGTTCATTAACTATTTAACAGAACATCGTACTAATCCAGTGGTGTGATGAAATCCCAGTTACAGTCCAGAATTAACTCCGCCTTCAGACAGAAAGGACAGCGTTTTAGGATACTTTCGCAGGAGGATAAAACCAAAAATATAAAAAATCCTTTTGCATGATTTAATGATATTTATACTTCCTTTCCCAAATTGTATCTCCGGCTGCGTATTTTTACTACGACAAATAGAAAATAGAATTTAGCCTCCTTGCGTATCTGACAAAGAGTATCATTTTGGGTCATGGCTAGAAGATGATATCTAAAAACGTTATTTTGGAGCTGCATTAATTGTGCAACACAATCCAACTGGTTGTTATTCGATGTCTGCCTTCAAGTTTTACTTGACACTGTCTGAGTATGCAGTGGGTAGTGATTATGTACATTGTACTGATATTAATTCAAATAGAATGGCATTATATGTAATTACCTTTATAACAGGCTATCTACTTTTTATCACCAACACGCAAATGAAGGTGAAGTTGTTTATAATGCTTTTAAGCTTCCGTTTCCGAGTAGCATCACCAAATCATTAATAACTGTGTATTATGATGTAAACACGAAGGAAATACAACTCATCAATATCAAGTTTCAGTTTCTATTGTTTGCATGGCGCTAATGACCCCTCGTCGACGCGCCCTTAAGCCCAAACAACAACATCAATTGTTTGCTATATTCGTCCATCGTTATACCGGAATTTCAACTGTGTTTGGCGAAACCCTGAGCCAAAGCGCTAGGTGTATGAATGATTTTCGTCTCTATACTCAGTCCTGGTTTATGCAGTATCCCTCTACTAGATGTGACCCATTATGAGGCGTCTGATGTACGGAAGTGCGATAGAATTTTCAGGCAATACGTAGCAATTTTATAACTTAGAATCTATTTCTCTGTATACCAAAGGTAAATTTAAATATGTTTACTGTTTATATAGGGTGGTCAGAAATTCACGGATCGGCGGTTTTTGAATTATCCGCAGCAAAGTTGGCCAATAAGAGAGCTGCTCGGGCGAATTCAAACAGCCTTCCACAGGCGGCGTTGCCAAGCGTACTCGAACCATGGGACCACCAAAGAAAGCGAGAAGAAAAACTCTCTTCGGAAGCGGGGATCGAACCCGCATCCTTCACTTTGAGAGTTTGGCGTCTTACCGACTGCGCTGCCAAGGAACTACAATTTCTTTGTTTTTAGAAGCCACTAGGGTGGACTGTTTGTTAGTAATCGGAATTAATCGGTAATCCGCGACATTTTTCGGGAAGTCGGTGGTGGGGCTAAAGTACCATGACAGAAGAAGTCTCGCAGTCGAAGGCATCTTACCGATTTTTTTTAACTGCTTAACGTCTCTTAACAGCGAGGTCTTTAGAGACGGGACAGAATGAGGGGCAAGGAATGGGAAGGAATTCGGTCATGGCGTTTTGAAGGAAGCATCACGGCATTTGCCTGGAGTGATTTGGGAAACCATGGAAGACCCAAATCTGGATGCCCGGACGGGGATTCGAACCGCCGTCCTCCCGAATACGAGACCAGAACGCTAACCGTTACATCACCACTCTCGGTATCTTACCGATAAAGACAGTGTCATCATGCAACGTCAACAATTTTCGTTTGAGGAGTACGCCATATGCATTTAGCGTATGGCGCTGCTGGACAAAACAGGGCTGAAGCAGTTAGGATTTACACTGCTCGATTTCCTAATCGTGTGATTCCATCGGCCAACACTTTTGTGTTGGTTGACAGAAGGCTGAGGGAGACGGGAAGTGTTGCTGTCCACAGGCCCGACGCCGGATGAAATCGGTTCGTGTGGAGTGTAGGATTTGACCTAATGTCCTGGAAATGATTTCTGATAATCCGAGGACAAGCTCTAGGGTCATTGCCAACGCATTGCAAGTACGTCCAATCTAAGTGATCCCTCAAATTCTCCGTTTAAATGCAGCCTTTCAATAGGGTAATTTTTGTTGTTTTTTAACATGCCACTGATTTGGACGTCCTTCACAACGTAAGGTTAAATCCCTTTCAAGATTTGGCGAAAGAAGATTTTCCACTTGGAGTTCAGTTTTCACAGTGGTACCTTTAGCAATGTAACGATTATCCAAACTTTGAAAGGAAGGTGCTGTGGACGGATGACGCGTGCTTTACCAGGAAGGGGTGTTTTAATAGCCGAAACAGCCACATATGGGATGCCGAAAACCCGCATGCTATTTTTGTCAAGTCATACCAACACAAATTTAGTGTTAACATTTGGGCGGGTATTTTGGGCGAGTTTATACTAGGCCCTGTTCTACTTCCGCAACGTTTGAATGGCGCTTCTTATTTAGGGTTTCATGAAAACGTCCTTCCGTTTTATTTAGAAGATGTCCCTTTGGCAATTCGTAACGACATGTGGTTTCAACATGACGCCGCGCCGCCACATTTTGCAGTACCGGTACGTCAACACTTAGATGCATTGTATCCTAAAACGTGGACTGGTCGATTAGGCCCAATTCACTAGCCAGCTCGGTGACCAGACTACAACCCATTGGATTTTTATCTCTGTGGAGCTGAGCCTGAAGTAGAAACAGAAGAAGAACTTTTGCTAGGATAATTCTAACTTTTGATGAAATTAGAGGATGTTACAATTCTTCAAGACTCACAAATTCAGTAACTCAGCGTTCGTGCCGGTATTGCAGTTGAGGGAGGACATTTTTAGCAGTTGATGTAAAATGTGAGGGATCGTATTATTTTGTTATTGTTGTTTATTGCGATACGTTTTTACTAAAAACAAGATTTTTCAGAGATTATTTATTTTACAGTTACTGTCGCGGGTTGACGCTTATTGTAAGTAAATCCGTGTTGGGTTTCACTGTTGCGACAAATAACATCAAGTTGAAAATGAAATTATTGTAATTTTGTTTTGTATCAGTGACAAAAGGCTTTCAATGAGTAACAGCTTGTTTACCTTTTGCGGCTTGCCGCGCGTTAGCGAGTGTATACACGTTACCAAAACCGAGAGTGGTGGGTGAAAGGTTAACATTCTGGCCTCGCATTCGGGAGGACGCGGGTTCGAATCCGCGTCCGGGCATCCAGATTTGGGTTTTCCATGGTTTCCCAAAATCACTCCAGGCGAATGCGGGGATGCTTCCTTCAAAAACGCCATGTCTGAACTCCTTACCGTTCCTGGTCCCTAGTCTCATCCTGCCTCTAATGACCTTATCCGTCGACATGACGTAAGCAGTAAAAAAAGAAATATGTTATCAAAATGTTTACAACTTGTTTGAATATAAACAGGCTTTTTGTAGCAGAGAAAGTTACGTTACAAACTGTGGTAATGGGTTTATTGGTTTTTTTTCCAAAAGTTGATGATTTTTTTATTTTTTCAAAATAGTAGCATGGATATTCACGTTAATCAATAAAAATGTTGTGATTGAAATCTAGTGAAATACGATTACATCAAATATAAGAAGCTTCTTTGCAACGAATAAGTTAATTTTGCAGACTTTTTTGTGCCAGTAACTAATCGACTTTTGTACAAAAATTAAAGATTAATCTAGCAAGCAGATCAACTTATTCAATTTTTTTTTTTTTTGTATTTATTTCGTTAGTGCAACGTCCCCAACACTGCAAATCTGGCTATGGGTCATCTTCCGCAGTAGTAGGTTAATAGATTATAAATCAAAATTCCTTCAGGAAACAACTGTTGATGTTAATGTTACTTTATTCCCATAAGCGTTTCGCCCTTATGGTGTGGCGAATCGTCAGTGGCTGTGAATTTGTTTTACGTGTGTTTCATTACATTTGACAAAATCCCTTACCCGCCGATCAGTGAATTTCTGACCACCTTGTATATAAACTGATTTGGCCTTGTAAGATACCCCAATGTTTATTGTAGGCCTACCCAGTTATTTTGAATAGCAATATTTCCTATTGCTATTTCATACATTCTGCTTACTTGTTTAATACAATTGCTTAATTGTTAACATCAAATTACAATAGTTTATACTCGATATTTCGGAGTAACATCAGAGTTTGATTGGATAACGTTCCATATTGAATTACAGTAATTTCTATTCTGATACTGTGCTGGGTCATTGACAACACGTAACACATCCGTCTTAGTATCGTTTTCAATACGTAGTAAAACGTATAAGCCAATTGGCTCTGTTTTAAGATGTAATTACTGAGTAGCCAAGTTAGGAACGGCTTATCTATGATTCATACTTAATATTTCAATATGATTTGACATTTTTTTGCCGAACGGACTAAGATGTACACGAAAACGAATTAATAAAAGTAAATCTCGATGTTTTAAACGACTAATCATGTGTTCTGAAGCTGTGTCCTGTAATATCAGCATAGTATCAGGAAAAAAGAAAATGCTTTGGTAAATGCGTAAATTTGCCGGCAACAGATATAACATTTAGTAGTCTCAGTTATTAAGGCATGTTAATGGAGATTGAAAGATCCCCTGTTCGAATCTCCCAATCGGGGAGATTTTCAAAAGCCCTTAATCCAACATTCACAGCTTGCCAGAACGTTACCGTGGTTTGGATTCCACGTTAAACTCTAAGTCCCGTATTCCTAGGAGGAATATCGGGTTAGGAGCAGAATTCACAGCCAATAAAAACCTGTCAGCAGGTCATTGCGACCACTCGAGCCTGCGAGTTGTTCCGCTTACCGAGGATGCCGAGGCGGTAGTTGAAGGTGACGACGATGACGTGCCCGTAGCTGGCCAGCACGCTGCCGTCGTACAGGTTGCCTGAGTTCCACTCGTAGGATTCTCCGTGGATGTACACCAGGACGGCGTACGGAGCCTCCAGACCCCTGTTGCCTGCGAAAACAAACCGCACTGATCAACTCGGCTACGCTATGGAATGGAATGCGTTCATGAAAAATCTGCTAATAGTGTAGTAGGTGACTTTTCATTTATCCTTAATTTATACACTTAAAGAAACAATTTGTCAAATGGACACAGTTTTTCTCAAGGTGATATACGTTCGAACAAAATGACTAAATAAATGTACCATATAGAGATTTACATAATATATATATATAAATGGAATGAATTATTGGTGAAGCAGAAACTGAAAGATACAAAATTTTGGAAAGAAAATATTTTAAATATTTCAGAGCAATAAAGCAAACCGATAGATCATCAAGTTTGAAACAAACATAGGTGTAGAGAGATAACGGTACTTTTTACTTGTAGTATTACGCCTCGTTGACGTCGAAGCCACTAGAGGTGGGAAAGGATGGGGGACAAGGAACGGGAATTTAACAGCTATATGTTATTACTGGTAATATTGATGATATGTACAGATGCAGTTTTGTTTGTAAGTTCATTGATTGGCTGATCAGTATAGGAAATAGGTTCTTGATAATATCTAGGACATTTAGCCGTTTACTGCTGTATGTTTACGATATGTGAGCGTTTTGTCTATACTGACTACTAGGTACTTGTGATGGTTCTTCCACTTTGTCTGTTTTCCGAATATAGTCAAGTCACGATTTAGTTCCGGTCTTTTATGAGTAAAATATATTGCTGCGGATTTGTCGGAGTTTAATGTAATTTTATTTCTTTTGCCCCATTTATCTATTTTCAGTAGTTGGTGATGCATTCTGGTGGTATTCTCCATATGTTTTGTTTCCGTGCCATAAATTATCGTGTCATCAGCGAATTTGGCAAGAAAAACATTTTTTGTGGTAGGAATATCGTTCACGTATATATTAAAAAGGTGTGGGTGCTAATAACAACTATCCCTGTGGCAATGACTGTCCTCATGTCATGTATTGAAGATCGCACACCCTGCATTTCTACGGAGAAGATCCTTTGTTCCAAGAAGTTTTTTATTAAGTGAATGATGGTTCTGTCAACTCTAGTTTGTGTAATTAATTGATATATCAGAGTTTAGTGCCACACCTTATCATAGGCCTTTTGCACATCAATAAAATCTGCTGTTGCGGATTTGCAAGATTGAACCCTTTGCTTATATCTTCAACCAGGTGTGGAAGTTGGAAACCACACTATTCTTTCTGAATGGTATTCTGTTCAACCAGTTCCTTCTGTATTCGTGCCAACACAACTTTTTCCAGCACTTTTGTTGTTGAGTTCAACATGCTGATTGATCTGTTACTTGCCGGCAAGAAAGAGTTTTCCAAGCTTTGGGGATTGGTATTATTTTTGGTCTCTTCCAGTCTTCAGGGAAGTAGGCTTTTCTCAAGCAGCTGTTCACTATTCTCGTTAATAATATTATTCCCTTCCGAGGCAAGTGTTTCAACTTACAGTTTGTTACTTTGTCTCCTACTGTTGTTTTGTTGTGTCTGTGTTTCCTGATAATATTCCTTATTTCAGTCGGGGTAGTCAAATCAGTGAATTCTTCTATGTCTTCTTTCAGGAATGTGGAAACAGATTCCTTGATTTTCCTTCTTCTTCCTTTATTCGTCCGTTTGCTGTGTTAATGGAGTTACGTTTTAATCTTCGAAATAGCCAGCCAGGATTTCAGCTTATTTTTAGTGATTCGAAGATTATTATTAAGTTATTGGTCTTGCCGGTGTCTTAGGATTTTTTAATCCTCTTATAAGGCCCCAAGCGTTTAGGTGTTGGACTGTGAGATCGACCATTTTATCCTTTCCAACTTTCAGAGTTTAGTTCTTTAGCCTTTTCTGCAGTTTACTTCTATAATAGTTTTCCAATCTTCTGTCTTGATATATGTACCTGTTTTGAGAGTTCAGTAAGAGTGAAAGCAATCTAACGAATCCTCATATATCGTATTAACTTTAAAATCACCATCGTGAAGAGTTGGGAAATACATTTTTGTGTTGAAAGCTGAGTTTTATTTATTTAAATGCATTCGGCCTTATCAGCCACATAGTCAAATTCTTTGCGTTTTATGACAATTCACATGTCATTACTTTACAGTTCTATTTACATAGTTTAACAATTTCCATTTCATATCCTTTACAGTTTTAAGTATACATAATTTACATTAACTTTACAGTTCTATACACAACAGTTTACATTGTCTGACCTTTTACATTTCAATTCCTTTATAGTTCTATATCTATCTGTTTACTTCTTGGTGTTATACTATGATGAGACGACATGTAATCACTTACTTTATTATATTTCTTATCTGAGCCGTAGAGTGTTTATTATACAATTTGTGGGATATCTTAATTCTATTTGGGTCAATGTATAGCACTGGTGCCCTGATCATTCACTATGGCCTCAAATTCTAGTAATATGACTGGCTGATATGTATGAGGATATATCTGTTCAAGCGGTGTACGATTGTAAATATACTAACTTTGTTCCCGTCGTTTCCTGTTGGATTTTCTACTTGTCCAAAATTTATAATTGAATGTTTCCCTCCTTGAAGAAGGTCATAATAATTTTGAGTATTTCGTGTTTATTTGAGGCGAGCAGGATGGGAAGCGTTGGTTGGAAGAGGAATGTTACATTTTGTGAGTTGTTTTAGCATTCTGTTCTGAATGTGGGCGTATTTCTTGCATGAAAAGAGAAGATGGTTTATATCCCCTACTGCCTGATCAATGCAGTCGCATAATGGGTTGTCTCTCAATCCTATCCGCTTTAAGTGGCTGGGAAGTGGCCATGATGAAATCGGCTTCTGATGATGTTGGTTAAGTGGCGTTCGTTTACGTTACAGTTGTGGAACCACGGTTTGGAAGGGATGACTGGTTGGATGCGGCCGTAAACAGCACCTTTCTGTTTCATCGAGTTGTTCCATCCTGACTGCCATATTTTCTTCGCTCCCTGTTTAATTCTCATGCTAGGAATGCGGATGGAGGGAGTGTTAGTTCTATTCTTTGTCCGTTTGAGATGGCTTCTTTGGCAAGTCTATCTACATATTCGTTGTATTTGATCCCTTTGTGTGAGGGTACCCAATATTAACCTTGTTTTGATCCCTAGGTTGTTGCTGAGGTGTATTTCGTGAAGTATTTCTATTAGCAAGGGTGCCATCTTATAGTTCCACTTGGATTCTGAAATGCTCCTGATAACGCTCAAAGAGTCGGCTATTATAACCACCTCTTTTGGTCCCCTGATCCAGCCATATCTTACTGCTTCTAATATTGCTTCCGCTTCTGCTAAATATATTGGAGTTTGCGGTGGTAAAGAATGTAATGTTTGGTGTTGTGTTTTGGGGCAATGTATTGCGCTGCCTACTAGATCCCTGGAGCTGTTTTTGGATCCGTCTGTATATATATGTAGATTGTTTTTGTGTCTGAGTTGTCTAGCAGGGCCCTGAGGGAATAGTTGGCGTTGGTTCCCGTTGTGTGCTCGAAGCACTGTACTCGTATCTCTAGAAATCGGAGATGGTAGGGGGCTTGGAATATAGGGTGTATGGGAAACTTCGTTATGTTGCTTCCCCTTTCCTCCCACTTGTTGTACATGTTAAGTAGAGGGGTGTTTTTCAGGACACCTGTGTGTTTATTTGCGTTCTTGTGCGTCCAGTATTTAAGATTACTTAACCGTTCCTTCAGTGGGTGTGTAATAATGTTCAGTTTTTCCACTAAGAATTTCTCTGTGAGTTATTCTTCTTATGAAGAGAGGCATTTCGACAGCTTCTACTAGTAGTCCGTTGGTTGGTGTGGATCTTAGTGCTGCTAAGCAATGTTCTAAGGCAGTGATACTGCAAACAGTCCAGTTTTTGCAACGCGTCCTTGGTGCCGTTTGTTTAGATGATGCTGCCGTAACCTATTAAGGATCTGATAAATGATTTGTATAGAATTGCGTTAGGATGGGATTTCCCATCTTGATCTCGCCACTGCTCTTAAGATGTTAAGTCGCTTGTCCGATTTCGCTATTATATGTCGGATATGTTCTCTCCACGTAAACCGTGAGTCTAGTATCATTCCCAGAGAACGACCCTGTTTATTCACTGAGAATGAGTGGGGTCCTTGTTGTATCCTGGATAATTCGGGAATTTTCCGTTTGGAAAATATCACCACTGATGATTTGTCTTTCGAAATGTCTAGTCCATTATGGAATGTCCACTTATCGAACGCCCATATCGCTTCGTTCAACTGTTCGAAGACATCTTCTATTGTTGAGCATATAGTGTATATTACGATGTCATCCGCAAATTGAAGGGTTAATATCCTGGGAGAAAAGATCTTATCTAAGTCGTGCATGTATTCTATATCTATAGGAGAGGACTTAATATCGCTCCTTGTTGGAGTCCATTGTAGACCCAACGGGGGCCTACCAGTTCACCTGGAGTTGAGATATATATGATCCTATCCGATATGTGGAAGTGGATCCCTGCTACAAACTTATGTGGAATTCCCAAGTTGGAGAGTTTTTGCATCATAATGTTAATTACGATAGTGTCATAAGCTGATGAGATATCTAGAAATATTGCTCCTAAGTATTGTTTCCGTGTAAATGCAATGTTAATATCTGTGGTTATTAATGCTATGTTATCGAGTAGTTTATGCTCCTTCTTTTCGGGTACGTATAATCTTTGACCATTTAATGTTAGTACTTTTGTGGTGCATATATTTCTCCTGTACCTGTCTCTGTTATGTTTCCTCTTCTTGAGATTGGATTATATCAAATAAATTTGTGTGAGAACTGCTACAATAGTTAAAAAAAGAGTTGATTTCTAACAAACCATATACAAAATACCTGCGAAGGAAACAAAGTCTGTTATGAAATATGATATAAAGGCAATGATACGACACATCGGAGACTATTTTATAAAAATAAAAAAATTGAATAATAAAGTTGTTACTTAAAAGAAATTAAAAAAGCGCATTTCCAAGTACTGATGTAAAGATCGAAACGGTAAAATTCGTAATTTTTGTTTGACCGTGCACCGAACTTACAAGAACCAGTTAAAGGATTTTAGACTAACAGTAATAGCTATGTTTTACGTTAACGTTCAGGATATGCTTTATCCCCACATATGGGTAGATATCTGCATAAAAGTTAAAAAATCCCCTTAATATCAATAAAATGCATCACACTGAAAGAAACTAAATACCATCATAAAATACTTACAAGTGAAGCATAGTAAAGTTATTACAAAAACATTAATAAACACTTAAACGTTTTATTTTTTTACGCAAATCGTCATCAACGAAATGAAATTTGTTTCTCGCAGTCGAAGTATTTATAATCATCGTTTTAAAGATGTCTAAAGCATCGTCATGAAGGAGATGAAAACTTAATAACTTATCAATATAATTCCTAATCGAGGATCGGATTTTGTTTCTTTAAGAATGAAGCAAGATATATGTAAATAATTAACAAAAAATAAAAACGTGATGGATTTCCGTACGATTTCAAACATTTTGCAGCCAAGGGTTCCAGGAGTAAATTTAGACATATTTTATTTTGATACTGCATCTGAACTGGACTGTTAATATTTTTAAAAAATTTGGTTTTTCGATATAGCGAAATTTTTTAAATTATCAATGAGGAATTCTCTTGAATCAAGTCTAGAGATGGGCATTTAAAAAAATATATCGATAAATATCGAAACGAAAATTAAAAGCACAGGTAGAAATTATACAAACTTTTATTAATTTTTTTCAATCAATCAAACGAGTATTCGTCTGATATGGACATCAAAAGGACTCTCTGTTTTATGTGCTCCCCCGTCAATCTACTCCTGTTGTTCAGTACAGCTAAGTTGACTGCAGGAGCCACTCTCTTGGACGACACAGAAGAAGCTTGACATATAAAGTATTTCAGCGCGCTGGAGCTCTGGCAATTCAACCAAAACTTTACTGGTTGTGATTTTCTGTCTATTAATGGTTGGTCCAGATACTGCGTAAGCTCATTAGGAACTGAGCCAGAGCTTGGAACCTCTTGCATAACAGTAGTGCTAAGGGATGATAGCTTTTCATGTGCGGACCAAATTGATGCGTTATCTGCGATATATTGTGTTGCTGCTGTAGACCTTACTTCTGGAGAACGTTGTCCTCGTCGTCTAAGTTCCAAGCAAATATCATTAGTTATTGTAGAAATCGCATTTGACACAGCAATTGGAGAAGTGAAGTGTATACGTTTGAAACGAGGGTACAAAATGGTAGCTACTGCAAGGAATGTATTTCTTTCTAAAGGACTTAATTTCTCTTGAATTCTTTGGAGTAAAGCCTCTTTTACCGTGAATCCTAAAGTGGTCGAAGGAGTAACTTGTTCCGTTACTTGTCGAATCAGATTTGTAACAGGAATGGCAGTCACATAATTTGTACCACTAACCTCTTCAGTGGCTTCTTTGAAAGGACCAAGAAGGACAATGAGGTCACGTATTACATTAAGCTGTTAAGTTGCAACCATATCAAGTGTGTTTATATTTGACTGACTTTTTGTAGCTAAGATTTTAGCTACAATTGCAGAGAGTCTGACCAATCGTTCTAACATATTAAAGTAGGAGTTCCATCTGGTTCTAACAGCTTGTGTCAAAGTCAACACCTCTCCTTCCTTTTCCCCAGATGCTTCTTGTTCAGATCTTAATAGATCCATAGCATTTTCAGACTGCTTAAAATAAGTCACAATACTTTTACGTGATCGTAGAGTGCTGCAAATGAATAATTTTCACTTAACACACCATCAACGATTTTCATCATCAGGGCTTGACCAGTAAGTTGTAATGTCTAATCACCAAACCTCTCTGCAGTGCGTATGGTGCGAGGGCATACGATGTTGTTAATGGTGATTCATACGTCGAATGGGAATGTTTGGCTTGGCGCCCTCTTTAGAATGTTTCGCGAAGGTAGGCCTGAACAAGCCCTCTCCCTTCTTTCATCTCTCATCCACAACACACTATACTGAACCACACAGTGTCACTGTCATACAAACTTATGAGCACTGTCACACTGAGGAAGGAAACGGGGATTTTTTTTAACTGCTTAACGTTTCTTAACAGCGAGGTCTTTAGAGACGGGAAAGGTTGGGGGGCAAGGAATGGTTAGGAATTCGGTCATTGCCTTTTGAAGGAAGCATCCGGTATTTGCATGTAGTGATTTGGGAAACCATGGAAAACCCAAATCTGGATGCCCGGACGGGGATTCGACCCACCCTCCTCCCGAATACGAGGCCAGAAAGCTAACCATTACACCACCAAGTTCGGTGAAACGGGAAACCACCCCAGTTCATCTTCCTAGGAAGGATATACATCGCCCATGGTAATCGGCTACAACCCGACACGGGAGAGGCGTTCGAAGAGGATCATACTGTCAGTAAAAACTATTGGTGTCTCAGTGATTAAAAAACTAAAAACCGCTCTCACTACATCAATCGAAGACAGAAATCACAAGAAAGTATTCTTTAGTAGAGCAGTAATTCACGAGAAAGCTATATGTCTTAATGCATATTTTGAAGAGCATAACAATGAACTTTAGGATAGAGGATTTAAAGCAACCCAGAATTGGTTTATTAAGTTCAAAGTGCGATAATCACTCCATTACATCAAAAATTTTCTGTATACCTGGAACGTATTCCCTATAATCCTATATAAACTAACATCCTGTATTCAAGATTTCCATATTCAAGATGTCCGTATTCAAGATTCTCGTATTTGCGGCATATTTACGGAACGTATTCCTTGCGATTAAGGAGTTTTGAGGACTAGATTGCAGACAATTAAATGAATTAACAGTGATTAAAAATGACTTGCAGTTCATCAACCCATTAATTGTTATTCGTAAATGGAAAAAAAAGTTGAAAAGATAATATTTCAACTACAAAGATTGCCATACGACAAATAAATAAATAAATAAACTACAAAGATAAAATAACCGCTTACATGCTAACATAAAAATAACGTTAACGTAAATTTGTTAAAATTTAACAGCTTTTTTAACCTCTCAACCACTGATGAAGCTGTTATATTTCGACGAATTCACTTTTTAAGACACTTTCAGATGATTGGATATGTACGTATATTTATCCTGTATACATGTAACGATCAAATTGGATACTGAATTGCGTTCGTAGAAAATATCGAATTGGTGCTTAAAATCGATACACTAAATACAATATCGATATATCGAAAATAATTATATTGGTGATAAATATCGATATTTTTAGAAAAAATATAGATATATCGATTCATCGATATATTTTGCCCATCCCTAATCAAGTCTTAAAATTCTGAAACAGGAAATCGAGGAAAAAAAAAGAGGAAAGTGTGACTTAGCAATTTCATATTTTTACAAAAATTATAGAAACAAGGTAAAATTTAATATATTTCTAAACCTTTCTGGTTTTTGTGCAAAATAGAAATTTAAGGCAAATAGCATCATCAAGAGGAAAGTAATTAATGTACAATTTTTCTCCAAGACGTTTCACCTTTTGGATTGCCGTTGGACAAATAGAAGTAGGCCCTACTTTTCTCATGATTTAGGAGTGAAATCATATAAGTATACCAAACTACCTGTTTATAGGACAACTGGAAGCAGTGTGGAATTATGAATAGGGAGTGTCGTAATCGTTTCAAAAAGTTAGTTTTTTTTGTTTTTTTTTTGCGTCGACGCCGAAGACATTAGAGGCGGGATGAGACTAGAAGGAATTAAGCTATGGCCCTTTGAAGGAAGCATCCTGGCATTCGCTTGTATTGATTTGGAGAAACAATGGAAAACCCAAATCTGGATGCTTGGACGGGGATTCGAACCGACGTCCTCCCAAATGCAAGGCCACACTCGGTGAATTCCACAAACTTCCGTAGTAAGGTGATGAATGAAGTAAAATTTCACACATTAGTTAAACTTACTAAGCTCCGTTTAAAATAAAGATTAAAATAGAAGTGTGGACTCTGTTTCCAGGAATTATTTATACATACGAAAAATAAAATTATATGTACCAGCACCTGTTTTTAAAAATATTCGTTCTTTTCTAGGTTCTGCTGGTAGACTACTGCAATTATTAGGCACTGCAAGATTAATTGTTGATACAACTCCATCAGATGCTACAGATGTGGCAGAAGATACCAAATACTTTAAAGCAATTTCGGACAGCATTGGAAAAAAAAGACTTCTATCTATCCGGAACTGTAGGTTATCTGACGATTTTTAAACTCAGCTGATCCAAATATTTTTGTAAGGATTTTAGCTAGCGGTCACGAATCAAGCAGCTCTTTTCTCGTACTTTTTCTATACTGTTAATCTAACCCTTACAAAATTTATCCCAAATGCCACAAAAGCACTCCAGATGAGGATGCACAAGAAATTTTGAACGCTATCTCCTTGGTTTGTGGATTACAATTACCATATCAATAACTGAACCGTTTATTTTGTATTTCTCCTACAAAACAAAGTAAAATACTTCGATTCATTCTTGTATCCATTACCCTAAATAAATCGCTTTCACAGTACACTTTACAAATTATTACTGCTCAAATAACGTCACACTCTTAGTAATACCTCATATTGTTCTTCTGATTAACTACACAATTAATGTCCTCTTTCAAGCACAGGCGATCCACAACACACACGTGTATATCTTTCACACGCCACACAACAACCTTCCAACGATATTCCTCTACACCCTTCTCTTGTACATGCGTGCAGCATACCAACCCTAACAACCAGTTACTTTTCCTCTACTATACAAAATAATTCGCGCTGTATCTTAAAAAAATTGAAAGAACAAAACATATGAACAAGGAATACCTTATAAAAATAATAAACAAAAGAAAATTGATTGTGAATGTTTCTTTAACACAAACGAGTTTAAAATATTTACATACAACATAAATTGAGAAGGAAAGGAGAGGAACCGAGAAGGAAGAGAAACGAATTATTCTCCTTGACCCTACCATAGAGTATCGCTGGCACCGAAACATTTAAACTTTCGACGTGTACGATGGCAGGCACAGACCGGCGTTGGTAGTATTTGCAGGTGGACACCGGACGGAGGGTAAACCTAACGATCCACCGCCCTTGCATTCGTGAGCCCAGCCTGGAGCAGCAGAGAAGAATATTGGTGAAGACATTGTTTGGGCATTATAACGACAGGTTGGTTCGACAAAACACGCAAGACAGCCAGTCGTGATTATGATTGTTTAGTGTTAATGTTTCTATTCAACAAGTGGTCAGTATATCTCCCAGTGAAAGACGTGTCCTGGTGTAGGTGTGGATTCCTACTATGTACAATCGGATCCGGATAAATTGTTCGTGATCCATGTGGTTGATTGTTTAAGTCATATGAAGAACTTAGCTGCAGTATCTGTCGAACGCGTATGGTAATGGATTTGAATGAAGGCGTCAAGACGCCGGAAGACTCAGTCGCTACCATGCTACCGACGCCTACTTGCGTCGCCGTCCCTTAATTAACGTGATGGTAACGACACATATATAAACTGGCCACCGCAGAGTGTAATTGTGTTAAAATTCTAGTGCCGTCCTGAAACTGCTAACCCTGTTCAACTGAGATTCATGTTCTCGTCAATTAAACTTAAATGATATAAAGTACGCACTGAGAACCGCAATAATATTCGAGATAACACATACCGTGAGGACTTAATACCATTGACACAATCTGCTAAGACCAGTTTTCTACCAACTTTATTCGTCATTGTTAAAGTAAAACGATTATGATTTGTGAAATAAACGATATGTTAACGTCAATTGTAAATTCGTCGGTGTTTATCAATTTAGCAAAGCAACATCCGGTTCCCTACTTTCATTAACTTAAGTTTATTTATATTGGTATTTATTGTGTTTGATAATGTATATTAGAATATTTACAGATTCACAAGCACATAGAACGCAGGACAGTGGAACCCAGAGGTGGACACTTCACTACCCTTGACATTTTATCATGAAGAAAATCATTAACATGGGTATCACAGATATTAGAAAAATGTTTTACAGCTATTCGTAACAAGAATGGCAAACCTCATTGCATATTTAAAGAATAAAAACTGGATGACAAAAAAAAAATCTGTTAAGTATTGAGAAAGAATGAGGAATGTAGCATGGTTAAAATTAGTGTTGGTCGAGAACAGGATGAAAAGTTGAGAAGTAAAACTGTGTATGGATTAAAGTAATTACATAACTGTCTCTGTTCAATGTATTATGAACCTACCCGTTCTTCGATTGACGTAGATAATTAAACTGCAGAAACCCTTATAACATACAAACGTTCAAGGCTTGTGGTGCACAATTACCTGTTAATAAAAGATATCACCTATAATAATCTATTTCGTTTTTAACAGTCAAGTTTTCTTACCTGATTTTATTTTATTTTAGTTACCTGTCGTTTATGCAACTCCAGCATCTTACCGTTCTATCTAATGTTCCAAAGAAGTACATTTCTAAAGAACTTAACAGTTATTAGCTTTAGTTGACGCACTCGATAGCTAAATTCAGCAGTTATGTACTACATTAAATTCCGAGAGCATAATTACAATTAAAAATAGCATCAAGGCGGGTATGGAGCCTCTATATACCTGTTGCCTACAAAAACAAAGCACACTGATTGGAAGATCAACTCGGTTTCGCTGTGGGATGTAATGTGTTTCAAGTATGACCTCAACTGAAAAACTGTATTGAAATTCGAGGGGGAAAATTGATATTCTAAATCTTTAAAATACATTGTTAGGACAAAATGAAAAATCCACTAATGGGCTAAGAATTTATATACATGAAGAAAAAATTAGTCAAATGGCTAAAAACTTTCGTTAAAAGGTGTAAAGATTCGAACTAAATTTCCATACAAAAGTACAAAATAGAAATTAAAATGGACATGACTAAGTTTAGAAAAAACTTATTGGTGAAGCGGAAACTGAAGAACAAAAAATTTGGGAAAGAAAAGTTTTTCAGTATCTCACAGCATTAAAGCATACCGATAGAACATCAAATTGAAATCAAACACAAGTGTCGGGAGAAGGAGGTAGTTAAAATGTTATTTTTATAATATAGAGAAGTTAAATAACAGCTATCGTTGATAGATAAAATGCTTAATAGAAAATAAAAATTATCTTTAAAACGAAATGTAAAATGTCTGTTTTGAACCACATAAATATTACCATGTCAACTATTCGACTGTATCTAATTTTTCGTTTTATTTACTTCTTTTGCTATGGTCTTTATTTTTTTCAGTGAAACAAAGAAACAATTTATTTTTAAGTTTTAAACGATGGAAAAGGAGACACAATTAAGATCGATTTGTAACCGGAGATAATAAGCTTACAGCTAGGGTTTATTTCTAACAGATCTTATACAAACTGCCTGCGAGAGAAACAAAAGTTATGGGATATTAAGTGACTTACAATATTATTACCGAAACTATTTTTTCAAAAAAAGGGAAGTTTTGCCGTAGCGCAGTTGTATACGTACCGCCAGGGATACGTGATGTTGCTTCAAGTGGTTCACTTGGTGATTTCTTGTCTAATGTAATCACTACGATAATTAAGTTTCTGTCTGACTGTGCATCCTTCAGGCAAAAAACAAAGAACTAATTTGAAACTAACGCATAAACATTGAGGATATAGGTTAACACAGAGGAAACTTTTTTTTAATTCCGATATATCTGTAACCTAGGATTAATAAAATATGTCACATTGATAGATCATATATACTAACAAGCTTTCATTGCCATCATAAGAAATATACAAGTGAAGAGAAACGCAGTTATTGCAACAGGTACGTTAACTTACTCTAATATACGGTAATGTCTGACATCTTTGCTAACAGGTAGTAACGTTGCGCTTAAAAACGTGGTGACAGTGTTTCAGGTAGGCACTGTAATTCGTTTTATATGCCCAAAAATAAATTATTCCAATCATACAAGCATTATGCAGCATCACATCAACTAATATTTATAGAGAAGCTTTAGATGCGATAGGAACAAATGGCGTACACAAAAGTGTTTTAAACATTTATGTGCAAACTGAACTGAGAAGTAGAGGGAATCTAGAATATATGTATATATAAAAACGGACTCTTCTCCAGCCCTATCCTAACAAAAGCTTCTTTAATAAACAGAAAAAACACCAACTCCGACATTGAGAAAAAATGCAGTAATGGTATTATTGAACCAAATCTCAATTCACATTTAAAGAATGATGAATGGGTGACAACAAAATGAAGTTGCGTTCTGTGAAACATAGAAATGAATGAGAGACAAAGCATGGACAAAATTAGTGTTGGGATGAAAACGGAATGAAACGTCGAAAAGTAAAGACACCTGAAAAGAAAAACTTGGAAAGTGTTAAAATCATTGCATAATTGTATATGTTGAGTAATGTATTTTAGGAACCTACGCGTTCTTCAGTTGATGTAGATCGTTAAACTGCTAAAACCCTAAAAACTCGAATTTGTTACCCACAATTATCTGTTAATAAACAATATTGCCTTTGAAAATCTATTAAGTTTTGTAGCTGTAAACTTGTCTTAACTGGTTTAATATTATTTCAGTTATATTCAGTGGAACGTTTATACAGTTCAGTTATCATACCACTCTACCTAATCTGCCAGGACTGTTGAAATGAATTAAATACCAAATGAACCACATTTCATAAAGATTTTAATTTTCTAAAGCACTACTTGTGTTCTCGTTCAATAAAATCAGCTGTTATACATATCATTTAATACCTAGTCCGTAGTTATATTTCTAGGTTAGTGAATATCACAACATTACTTGTTCGATTAGATTTTATTCGACACTATTCTCTGGACAAAATTACGCACATAACTTGAAGCTTATTCTATGTCCTTTATGTGCTTCTATTTTGTTTTTAGAATCGCAGATTTTAATATTGCTAGTATCAAAATCACTTTTGGAAACAGGTTTAAGTGTAGATCTATTTCTAGTTTGCACGATAGAATATAGTAAGGGCCTGATGCATTCAAAAATATTTCTTATTACAATCAAGTTTATTACTTAAATCCTTATGCTTGCCGCCGACCGAAATGGTTGACAGGTTTTGTGTGGTCAGTGGTGAGGAGGTGTGGCATTATTATCAACGTTTCTGTTTCCGAATCACAATGTAACAATTTTTGAAGCAAAATTTTTAAGATTACAGATTTCACCCTGACTGAATGAAATATTATGGAAATTTATAGTTGTGAAAACTGTTAAATTGTGCTTAACTTCACTTTTATATAACAACTAGCATAAAATTGAATTAACAATTTGGTAGTAATTATACTTACCGTCCTTTAGGATATTTTGAGGGAAATTCTAACGTCACTGACTAGTTGAAAGTGAAGAGACAATGACGTGGTACCATTGAAATCAGCAGCATTTTATAAGACGTTTTGCCACATCTGGCGTATATACGATAGGAGTGATATGTTTAAAAGTGATCATTTAACAGGATCGGATACACCACTATTTTGGGAGAGAGAATGGTGATTCTCAAGGCACAACGTCATTTACGTCATTTACGCAATTGGAAGATGGGGAACAAGGTACGGGAAGGAATTCGGAGATTGCCTTTTGAGGTAACCACCCCGGTATTCGCCAGGGGTTTGAAGCCATGGAAAACAGGAATCTGTATGGCCGGATATGGATTTGATCCCGCTTCCTTGAATGTCATGCCCAAGCGTTACCGCTAACCCTCCAGTTTTTGTGAATTCCTGACAAAGTTTAATAATGCAAATATGGGTGAATATAGAAACAGTGTCAACTAATGCACAAATAAGTATTGGTTCTGCCTACAAAATCGTCCACAGTGGAGTTAGCTAGCGTAAAGGCCGCGCAAAATGGTTACCAAAGTTACTAGCAATCGTTTAAATATCTGCAAACGGTATTTTGAGTGTTACATGATAACGAAGATGTTGGTTATCATTCAAATTTTTCTACGGCGCAAATAAGGTGAGTGGTTAATGTTCGACCATGGTATTCGCGGGGACGCAGATGCGATATCCATTCCGGGCTTTAGATTTTGATTTTTCATGAAATCACTCCAGGTGACTGCCATAGGACTAATACCAATTTGGTCCATTCAAAGTTTATCTGAGAGACCTCTGTATGGCCAACTAGAAAGAAGTGAGGAAATTAGACATGAGAGTTTTGTTTCATTCCCAGAAACGTTTGTTATGTGCGTATTATCGTCTGAGCAGCCCAAACAGTTGGCCATAAACTTTGAAGAACATTACGTCGCTCTTCGTGCGATCACACAAAACCTTCTACATTGGAGGAGACCTACCGCAGTTATCTCTTTCTTCAGGATGATAGTTTTTATAACAAAGCTTGTTCTGAGCAGTAATTCTCAAACTTTTTATTTTTTCTTCAAAAATTCACATGACGAGAAAGACTGTTCAAGTCTAAGCTTTCAATTACACAGACATTGTCAGTTCTAGAGGTGGAAGGAGCATCTGAAGACGAGCCCGGAGCAAAAAGTGGAGTTTAAGCGTAAGCGGTAGCTTCCAAGGGCATAAAGAAGGTTACTGAGCCTATTGGACGAGAGGTATTTCTTAGGCCTAGTATTAGGGAGTACAGGGTTCAAGTCAACGTTTGGTCATCCATATTTCGGTTTTCCAAGCTTTCCCGAAATTACTCCGGGCGAACGGCTTCAAAAGGAGATTACATTAGAGTCTAAATGCAGATTTGATGTATCGAAATGCTGCTGATGATTGCGCATTCTGTAGGCGATATAACTCGATTCTGTTGGAATGTTTAACTTTATACGGGCAGATATTATGTAACTGCTGGAGCTAACAACCGACAGGAAATGGTTTAAGCTGCAAGAAACCCGAGCGTGGAATACCACGTGACCAAATTTCAAAATTGTCAGTAAGACAACAACATTAATAATTACAGCTTTTTTACTCCACAGAGTGGAAATTATTCTCCTAAAACCGAAGACATTACGAAAGAATAATGAAAAATGGTTCCTTATGCGATTTTTACTAAATGTTTTTTGGTTTGTTGGAAATATTATTTTATGGCTCTCCATATTTGAACATAACCCATGATGCTGGTTTTTACAATGCAAGATAAACAAATAGTTAACGGAAAACATAGCTTCTCACGTTAGAAGAGATTTTTTCACATCGTTATACGACAGTTGGGGGGATCCAAGGAGTTTTTAAAGCAAATAGTGCATAGCAAAGCAGACCTTAGAAGACAAAATCATTCATTCACGTCGTGAATAACTCGTCTATATTGCCATATCTGTATCACAATGTAGCACCAAAGAAGCAAGCATTTAACAATGTGAAGTGTCATGTCCAACATCCAAGTAAATCAAATCCAAAACAAATATAGTAAAATCATTTCTTGAAAGGTGTTCTTGATTACAGTTGTGAGATATTTTCGGATAAGATAACGCTCTACACACTCCACAGGATAGAATGATACTGAAACAAGTTAGAAATCAGCATTAGGAGTATTTTGATGTAAACCACAATTCATTATTTATTAAACAAGCAACATGGGACAAGTAATTTACATTTGACTACACTTCAATTTAGTATCATCTCCTTATTAAAGTAACCATGCCATTTTCTTGGTACTCTATGTATTTGTTACATAATAAATTATTTCGTCTGCAGATGTATGTATATCGAGAGTGTGTTACTGTCCAGACACGTTCTCTGCCAACTTTCGTAAGCTTTTCTTTCCCAAATCTGGCAACCATTCATCATCATACTGTTATATTGCAACGTTTGTTGGATTCTTGCCTTTATTCTTTGATCGTTTAATACTATGATAATATTCTTCCCCACATTTAACATTTTACTTCAGTGATACTTGTGCAAGAGAACAGTATTTAATGAATTACTTAAGTTCGTTACTACCCGTGCATCAGCCACTGAGACCAAGTTTTGTGTTTTTTGTTTTGTTTTAAGAAGAGAAAAATTATGATCTGAATTATGATCTGAAGTTGAGCATCCTTATCTCTAAACACAAAACAGTGTTTCGGGCAGGATTCGTACATATTATCCCGGGCCTCAATCACGAATATTCTGTGAATTTGCAGATACGTAATACGCAACGCTGCTTCTTGAATAAATTATTTGTTCAGAATAACATTATTACGCAACTGTCGCGGACTCGGCATGAATACTCTGTTTATGATCAAAGCAGCGCGTAACGTCCTATTACTCCACTCGTGTGGCCCCGGAGGCAGGAATCTCCTGGTCGTGGGCGTCTTGCGACTGGGCGCACTAATTAGTAGCAATGAAGTCCAAAGGAAACCAGACGGCACGAGACTTTCCTCATTAAAATTAATCACGAAATTTCACCGACCGAGTGGCTTGGCACAGTGGCTCAGACGACTTGTTCCCATCCGGAAAAGGAAATCCAATTGCTGAGACACAAAGTTCGGTGATGCCTGTTAAGAGTTGTTGACTGTCCTTTTAAAATTAGAATTGAAAAAAAAAAAAAAACATTTTATTCCACTGCAGTGGAATTCCAACAGAATTAGGAGACCATGATTAAAGCTTGTTATCTAGGAATCCTTTTATAAAGTCAACTTGTTATGCCCTTCGCAAGATCTTTAATTATCATAAAATTACAGGTATTCACAACCATTGACATATTTTGAGCAAGACGATATCCAGTAATATGAGAAGAACTCATTCTTAGGTTGGTAGCGGTAAGAACAAACAAGGCTGTCTAAAAGTATTAATTTGAAGGATCTGAACCTGTGACATATTCGTGTAAATGCGCATCTGTAAACCTATTCTATAGATTACAAAAGTGAATCATGTAGAACGCTTTTTCTTTAAAGTATTGTTTTGTAGATTTAATTTTATATTGAAGATCTCGACAGCCATTTTATCTGCAGAAATTGTGAAATATGCTTAAAATTGAATTTAAATTTTATCACTTACATTAATAACGAGAGTTAAATCTCTCTTCGGCTTTGGAAATATTGTCAAAATTTCTTATTAAACCTCGAAAATGTTTGAGGTTATTAGCGATTTCAAATCGGTTCTGTTCTTTAACGTATCATTCATTCTTTTATTTGTTTAAAACTTGGATTGGAAAGATATTAGACGACAAATGGAAGCTAAATTAAAGGATCCAATATTTTTAAACAGTTTAATGCATTCCTCCTTCAGCTAACCAATTAACCCCAGAATACTATGCTATGGAAAACCAATTTTTCTATCTGGAATGAAGTATAAAAAAGATATTTGTCAGCATAAACACATCGCTGTTATAGAACTTTCTTAGCTAATGAGAAGGTCAAATTAATTGTTTTCACTGTCTAATCATATGACGCAAAACATTATCGTCCATAATTTAATGTTTAGTTGATACATTTTGTATTGAAGATTTCGACAGCCATTTTATCTGCAGAAATTGGGAAATATGCTTAAAATTGAATTTAAATTTTATTACTTTTTTAAACTCTCATTTTCAAATTGATAACAAGAGTTCTTTCGCGATCATCCATTTTAGTAAATTGCTTAAAATAAGAAAGCAAAAATAAAGCGACCAACAGATGTTCTATAGTTCGTACCTCTAACGGTTCTTAAGATTTAATATCAAATTATTAAAGCATAGAAATGAAGAAAATAATTTAAAGGCAGATATATTAATAATGGGTTCAATTAAGATTTTCAATTTTTCTGTTGGATTTTTTGCTATTCATCCAGTAAAATTCATTTACATCAAAAAATCGTTACTCAGTTAATTTCTTACATTGAAAAGTCTGTTCAAAATTCTGTAGCTTCGGGTAGTACTATAAATATAGCAACTTTTTACTATGGTGTACTATTTCACTATTGATTTAAGTTGCAGAATATATGAATGCAAACATCATAAATATTCTAAATATCGTCATTGTCGCGTAGCGTTTAAAGTAAATTAATGAATATTCAAATATTTTTGATTTCTGTTTTTCCTTTTTTTTAAATTTGTTAGTTCAGTTCCAATTGAGAAACATATGTTTAGTATTTCTGTTTATCATTTGAATTAGTACTGACAACAATTGTAATACTTGTACGTTCATTGCGATTATATATTTATATAATAAACCTCTAGAATACAAGCCTCCATTTGTGAATGTTTGCCGGCATTTTGTGTGCGCCATTTTAATCTTTTACAGCAGCTCTGGCAGGTCGCCTTAGGCGGGACAGCAGTGTGACAACATTTTAAAAGCGCTCTGCGTGTTGCGGTGCCCCTGGGGAGGACCCAGCCGCCCAGGTGCCAGCAGCCCATTGTTCGCCGGGTCAGCAGCCCTCCAGGCGCAGCACTCTGACGCCTTGAAAACTCGAGCGCAGCTCAGCTCACGAACCCGAAAGTGGAAAGGACAGAGGGGGGAACTGTCAGCAGACAACAGAGTCTGCAAACTCAATGGGAGCTTGTCCGAGATGCTGTCCGCGGATTGTGTTTGCTGGAATGAAAACAAAAGGCCCAAATCCAACGACAACAAAGAGAAACTATATTAATTAAATGTAATTGTTGGACTGTTGCGCCGAATGCCATGGTTATTTATTCGTTTTGTTAGGCTGAAAATTTTTAGAACCTCTCTGGCAACAACATCAGTGTCTTGCATATATATATATATTCTTTGCAGTTACAACTTACAGTTTTTAGATATTACTTTTGATAACAAACTTAACTGGGCAGGACACATAGGACAGGTGGTAGTAAAAGGTTTCAAAGTTCTGCACTTGTTGGAGAGAGTGATGAGGGGATGTACGAGAGAAGTCAAGGAATTGGGTTACAAAACTTTGGTCAGACCATTGCTCGAATATGGTAGTGTAGTATGGGACCCTCATTTTATGTATCAAACACAGGAGTTGGAGAGGGTGCAAAAAAGGGCTGCTAGATTTGTTTCTGGAACTTATCGCATAATGCAATCAGTGACGGATATGATAAAGGAGCTGGAATGGGATTCATTGCAACACAGGAGGAGGATGAGGAGGGTCATGGGAGTGTACAGGGCATATACAGGCGATGAGGCATGGAAAGATATTGCAATAGGTATGAAAAGTAGTGCATAGAAGGGAAAAGATGACCATGACCACAAGCTGGCACTCGATTTCAGGCACAAGGGTGTGGGAAGATTCTCTTTTTTAGGTAAGGGTGTCAGGGATTGGAATGAGTTACCAAGAGAAATGATGAATAATTTACCGAAAACTTTGAAAGAATTTAAAGATAAAATTTGTAGATGGCAAATGTAGGTAGGTGCAGGATGGGGGGAAGATGGGTGTGTAGGGAAATTGCCACCAGATCCTGTGCTCCATTGCAATTAAATTAAATTAAATTAATACCCTTGTTTGAAAAATTTCTGAAATTATGAAAATATGTTAACATGGAACCATAATACTTTTCTAAGAATACGTTAGCGGTGAAAAAACATCATATAAGCACGATTGATGACTACTAGATATCCTGTGATGATTGATAAACCTCTGTTGTTGAAGGAAGGGAAAAATAATTGAAACGTGACGCGTAATTTTCACACTTTTTAATATTTGTGAGTGCTACCTTGTTCATATATCTGGGAGATTTTTGTGGAATATGGCTTAGTAAAAAACGCAGACAGAATGTGACCACACTTAAGAAGATATAAAAAAGTGAGTGTGTAGAAAGTCCAATCACAAAGAAAAAGTGTGAAGTAGTGCCAACCGTTAAGAAAGTAATTAAATCTTATCCATGATTGGGTCACCAGAGTTGATAATTGTGTCTTTATAAAGAAAGCTAAAATTAAGACCGTAGTTTTACACAGCCACTGTTTCTGTGAAGTATGCATTACTTCAGTAGTAAGAAAATTTATTCTGCATTTCACAAATAATTTAAAAAAAAAAATACCTATAAATTTTTATTCCCTCCACTGATACTACATGAAATTATATATGTGAAATACAAAATTGAGTATCGGTATCAATTTTATTTTATTCTTTAATAATATTTCAATTCTTCTGCGATTCATTAATTTCTGCTTTTTACCCTTGACAGTCGCGTGAGATCCTAGTAGTAAATTTAAGTCATAATCAAAATATTTGTTGACAGGATAACTCATAGCATAGTAACACCCCAAAAAACAGTATTTTTCACACTCGTGAAAATATTGAAAAACACCTTAATGAAAAGTATCTATTAGAAATAATTATTGCAACAGGCAGGAAATACCAGTAGTAATATTGGATAACTTTTCAGTGCGGTATATCTCAAATTACAGACAGTCTTTCGTAGGAACTACAGATAACTTATCTGTCGAATATGGATTAAAGTAGGCGATTAAGTGCCCACTGTTAAAAAGACCAAACCTCGTTTGAAAAGTTTTTACAATGAGTGGAGAAGGGAAAAAATAATTCCAGAACTGGGAATAAGTGAAATTTTTGCAAAATGTCTGCTCATTTAAAAGGCAGTGCGCCGACCATCAATTTGTAAACGATTTTAGTTTGACTCCAACGACGTAAATATAAGACATTGCTCAAGAAATTTACTCAGAGTGAGCAACAACTAAGTAAACGACAGGTTTCGATGAAGGGAAACCTTTTAAAGAATCTGGTGGATAAAGAATTTCACTGTTTCTTGCGCAGTCGACCAATGGTAAATCAAAGAGGGTTTCCAAACTGATGCAAATCGGGAGCTAGAAGTCTGTACGGAATTCAGATACGTGAGATGAAGAGAGGTGATTTGGTGGACAATGCTGTCTTCAGCACTTAGTGGTCCCCAAAGTCACAAGGGACAATGCTAGTCACGGACTTCAGCTGGGAAGCTTATCAACCCCCGGTCGAGGTGGATGCCGCATCACTGGAAACTCGTTTTCCCCAAACCTCCTGTGGCCCAGACCGCGAATGCTACACTCAAGTAAACCGACGTCTAAGAGGGTGGATAAGCCAACCTAGAATACCGCCTCTACTAACTGCCATAAGGGGTAATATTAACGACATCCTAGTGCCAATGTTCACTGCAGGAAATATTTCAATGGCTGAAAATAGCACGTTGTAAGAGATATAAAGCTCTGTAATTCAGTTAAGTCCTCACATACAGTTTTCATTGAGGTTAAAAATGAGTCCGATATTCACTTGTTTATGGTAATAACTCTGATTGTTGATTTTTTTTTTTTTTTTTGCTATGCCGCATTCACTTGCGTTAAAAAAACTCATTTTGTTCACAGAAATCATTCAAGTTATCCAAGTTATGTCAGATTTGACAAGATACTCATTTTTGTTCTAACTATAAAATGATATTGATAAGGTGATACAGACATGCAGAATCATACTATACAAAAATTACACAAGTAGCCACTTGTTATTTCACCGTGTGGATCTATTTAAGTTTTCAGCGGATACATATTACGATATACTGAACTCTGAAGTTATATTGTCAATATTAGCTAGGAACTAGGAATCCAGTAAGAACCTTTTTCACTGGAAATTAAGGAAAGAGAATCAACACTAAATGGCATTAGATGTTTTAACTGACTGAAAACTAGAAGTCAGACACGGCTATCTAAATTTGTTGGTAGTTGTTGAGAACTCTGCTAGAATACGGCCGCACCTATGTTCTAAGATTAGGTTTTCCGAGCTGGATTATCAGAATTAGAAAAAAAGTCGTTCTCTGTGCAGGTTGTTATAGTTCCCCTATTAACCACTACTGAACGTTGCAGTAGAAAAGTGATTACTATTAAAAAACCAAAATCAGATTACAAAACTAGTAGAATAGAAGAAAATTAGAAACAGGAATCTGCCATTCTCATACTTGATATTACTAACGTAGGTCTATAGATCTTCCAAGAATAGGATAAAATCAAATAGCAAAAAAAATGTTACACGAACTTGAATAACAAGTAAAGCATAATAAATTAATATTATCCGGAGTTAACTACTAAGAAAAGAAATCCAGTATATGCTCCATATTTCGTACGGAAAATATATTGTAGCAAGACATATAACTTGAGAGATGCTGTTATATTCCAATTTCGATGGTTAACAATAAGCTAATTTTACATGAATTTGTTAGTAAGAATGTGATTTGTCTAGCAATTTATTTAAAATATCTCATACTTATGTATCTGAGAACGTGACAAATGTCTGAGAAAAATAGATATGAAATAATAATCTTTTCCAATAAAGTATCACAATAGAAGTACCATGGCGTAAAATAGTGTAGCACCTTATACCAACGCGCTTCTATGTGAATTTAAGATGATAGCGCAGATGTATTTCGAACATTGTGATTGAATTACAGTAGAACCTTTTAAAATTTTTATAAATATTTCAAATATAGTAGAACCTTTCAAAATTTGTATATTTTGTACATGAGTTAATTCCATCTTTTATACTGAATACTGAAATGATGGTAAATAGAATTTAAATACAACATTTCTTTTCACCTCACATTTTGAAATAAGATTTTTTGAAACCAAAATTTGACATTTCATCATATATCGTATTTATTTTTCTCTTTCGCATTACTTCCATGACTTAATTTGACGTTGTTAATTTCTGTGCTTTAACTCACATACTATCACGATGAAATGTGAGAAATCTACAAAACGCCTGATTAGCCAAATTGAGACTACAGTAAGAATAAAAGTTTTTATTTTTCTATGATGGAGTGCACAGAAATAACGTTTACACTCCAAGGGACCAAAGTGTTGAATTCAACATCCTTAAGACACCTCTATACAGTGACTTTTCTTGATATAGATAGCATTAGAATTTTATACTTACTGTTAAGTTCTTTATCACGATTTTTTTTACTAATGTTTTATTTTGCAGGTAAATTCCAAAGCGTTGACCTTTATATCATTCAATGACATATAACTGTCGTCATTAGATGAACGTTCGGCAACAAGTCTAACCCGCAACATAGAGGCACCAAATTAATTGTTTCTTATGATGAAAATGTTAATCAGGAAATTTTACTCATGCATAATTTGGTGCTGATTGTAGGCATTTTTGTTGCTTTTATTGCCATTATTTGTGCAATATTCTGATTCTACTAAAACTATCATACTAATCTTGAATTACGAAGCAAGTAAATTTAGATTTTCCAAAGAATCTTAACTGTATTCAGCAAAGGAAATGCCTTGATATAACACCCAATTACAATAGTAATATTATCAGATAAAAAAATCTATAAAAAGAAGTTTTCTGAACAGACGCTTTTCTAATCGACATTTCTCGACCATCATATTTCTCTGAATTAACACTATGTCAAACATTTTGTCACGTTGTTTTTCGTGAGTGGAGTGCCATTTGTCGATGACCTTATATCATTGAAATCGTCTATTAACAACAGTTCTTCATAACACACTAACAAGATTTTTCTTTGAGCCACACTCCAGGGAAATAATACCACTAGGTCATTGCGGCCGTATCCCATCTTTAGGCCAGCGCAGGTCGTATGTCAGATGTTACTAATGAAAAAGCAGCGTGCCCGCGAGAGCACTTAATCACTCAACGGCCGCTGTTTAATCGCTAAAGGGAAGGAAGAAATGTAACCAGCAGGGAGACGTTTCTCGTTTCTACTCAGCTTTACCCAAGAACTTTTCATTTCCTATTGGTGAGTTAGTATAATTTTACATTAATATTTTAATTTTAAATCCTAATAACACTATCAAAAGCGTGGAGACAACTAAAAAACTATTTCTGCTTGACAGAAAACAAGTCGGGATGGTTCTGAAAGCCTTCCAATTCCTTTCTCCCAGCCCCTTCTCGCCTCTAATTATCTCTACGTCGACGAGGCGTAAAGCATAAAAAAAACAATCAATACACGTATGAGAGAGATAAAGTTGTTTAACCAGAGAATCACTTATTAGATGATGTATTATTCACGTTTCTTCGGAATGGGTAACAAACGTTCCTTCGTTAAACCGCCTTCCGTACTCAAAAGATGTTGCGATAAACCTCTACGGCGGCAATAGTATTTATTCCTTCGAATGTACTTCCAGAATCCGTGGGATCGTTTAAAAAAGTGGGAACGACCAAAATGATTCTACTTTGAATGAAGATATTTCTACTTCGTAATTTTTCCAACAAAAGATTTGTAAATTTTTCAACAGATTCTGGTTGTTACTGAGTAGTAAGGAAAACAGATTTAACGAATTTTTATGACCTAAACGTAAAAAAACCATATTACTGTTTATGTGCAACTGTTCCCTGACAGTAATGATAAACCAGTATATCTGCTATCTGCGTTTTAGTAATCACCAACGTCACAAAATATATATATATTAAGTTCAAGTCATTAAAACAGGCGTTTAATTCATAATGGTAATGTTCCCATTTTTCTGTGATATTTTTCGTACTTCAGATAAGAAATATTTTACCAAGAATACGATAACAACATGCGACGGTTTGCTGGCCGACGAAGCTTGTACATCGTATCCGACAGCTTTGTGGTCTTGGGAACGACTAATGGAAACATAAGTTGCCGCCCCAAGGAATACGAAACGTTGGCGAGTGTGGGTGCAGTAAATCTCGGTCCTGGGAGGCCGGTTTAGTGTATCCGACCCTCCCTGGGGCGCCCCGTCCAGCTCAGTGCACGCAGGCAGATTTACCGCTAGACTCTCATTTGTCTTCCGCCCCACAGTCCCAGAGTACTTACTGCCCATGACGTGCCACATGCAAATGTTGTGCTAATCGCGCGGATTGCAGGCACTGAAGTCCTGTGTCACGTTAGGATGTAATTACTTACATAAATCTTCGCACCAGTCAAAAAGCGTAGTGGCACATTTACTTTGCATTTACAAATAATCTGTTAACATGAAAATTCACTAGCTTTTTCCCCACGTCTCAAAATAATTCAAGAGTAGTTAATTCATTGTACTTATGATTGAAACGTAATCAGAAATTCGCAAAAGTTTAATTACTGTATTGACAATCATTGAACAATAAGTTGTTTTTTATTCTGTTTGTACCATACGGTTCTGTCTACCTGCTACTAGTAGCTGATATTCTACTGCAGAAATAAAGCCCCGTACACATTAGAATTCAAGTATTATTCGAAATGATACTAACGATAAAGGAAACGGTTTTTGGGCAATATAAATAACAAAGGGTATAGATAATATTTCGTCGCTCATTCAACAAACGAAACAAATGCAAACCTACAGTATTTCTATTTAAAACCTTATTCATGCAGGAGGGATTGATTCAGTTGGTAATGAGGCGAGCACACAACGAAATAGGAGGGAGGAGGGGTGGATCTTTTTATTCGTTTTCACCGTCGTTTGTTATTTACAGTATTTTTGGTGTACGAAGTAATGGACAGCCTGTGTTATTTGATTTTACTATAGAATAAAATTGTTTGCATTATTTTTAATTGTATTTGTTTTGATACTTAAATAAACAGTTAGTTTTTTATTTGTACCCGGAAATTAAGAAAAGTTAAATATGCTATTTTTATAAAATAATAAATGAGACATTTGAGTATAGTGTCATGACAATTGCAAAATATCTTTTTCATAAAATTTTAGAAAGATCAGTTTGTGACTGTATTTACAGTGGTACAATACGCTATTAGTCGGGTACGTAAATCGTGTGACGCACTGGTCTTTCTTTTGGCAAACTGGATGCATGTCTAAAGACTAAATACCTTTCGGTGTTCCGACCTCACAAATATTACAATACCTTGTCGTTATAAGCATGCAGACTGATTTTTAGGATAAATTTCTTTCCAGCAGTAAACGAGACAGTTCATAAAGAATGCAAAACTGCGACTCTAGATCTGTTGAGTGCTTGATCATTCATTCGTAAAAAATAATTCTTAAAATGTGATAAAAATCATAATTAATTATTAATTTCTATGAACCTCACCTATGGATACAAATCTCAAAACAGAATTTGAAATAGTAAAGGTGGTACATATAAAAACCATTAAATCCAACATGGTACGCGATTATAAGACTTCTAAATTAGAACTCAGTTGATGTAGAAGTATTACGTTATGCAGCGATACCTATGTGTAAACGGTAACGATTGAAACTGGCTTTCGGGAGGACACAGGTTCAAGTCCATGTCCCGTCATCTAGATTTCACAAACTTGAAATTAATTTTATTATCATTATTGAGTTATTTTACTTATTAATTATATGTATCCTGAGTAATTGTATTGCTGCTAGTAAACTGATTTGTACTATTTCAAGGTTTTCATAGATAGTAGTTTGTACTGTAATCGGAGTAGAATTAGTTTATTGTCTTTAAGTAGTAGTATAACAATCTTTGGTTTAACCAGTTGAGCAAGAACCAGAGTTAGTCGCCCTCTGGTACTGTAAAAAATACAAAGCGGGAGTGTGTTACGTGGAGCGCAAAACTGAAGCATTGTCCGATGGCCAGATGTAATGATGAAGTAGCGTTTATATCTTGATACGAAGTATATAGAAGCCTGTCTCAATTCAGTGTGAGCTTGTAAATTTTCATGGAAGCAACTGTAATTAATCTTGTAGAAATTCGTTCGAAACTACTTCCATTATTTCTCTAATAGACTGTAATACCTCCTCTCAATTGTTGGCGACTATTATCCATTCATTATTTTTGATTAAATAATAATAAGCTATGCAGCTTGCATGTGTTGAGACATGGAAAGTGGGCCGCTTTCGTCAAAAACTACGCTGCAACCACAATCAGTGTGAAACTGTTAACAAGTTACGTGTTTAATCGGTGACTGTCTGTTGTTTGGTGGGTATCTAGCGTACGCAAGGTTTCCTAAAATCTCTACAGGTGAAGGCCGGGATGGTTCCTTCAAAAGATCTTTGCGGAATTTCATGATTTTCTGTCCCCAATAGTCTCGCACTCTTACGTCCTCGACGTTGATTATGTGTAGAACTATAAGATAGTATACTGCGTTTCATGACTCAGTGAGCGTCTCACCGAAGTAACTTCATACCGGAACAATGTCTGTTACCGTTTAAGGAATCTGTCACTGAAGAATTGTGTGCACTTCACTCCCAACACCATTTACACGTAGTTAAGAGAGAAGTGACTAGTAAGATACCCAGGCTTATTTATCTACCTAATACGGTTTCTAAGATGTAGAAAATAGATTTATGATTATAATAAAGTGTATGAAGGTTAGTTCATTTAGGGTCAGTTATCCCCAAATCACTCCATGCCAATGCAGGGATGGTTCCCTCTAAATTTATGTCCGAATTCCTTCCAGTACGAATCCTCCAGTCCTTTGTCGCTCTAATGACATTTATGTCCACTAATTCGTAATGTTAGTGACTGCTTTTTTTTTATCGATGTTGTGTGTCTCTATCAAATTTCTCTAGTTTACGTCTGGTGTTCTGTAAGCTCTTCTGCAGAAGAACACTATCAAAGCCAATGGTATGGAAACCGGAAACCGATTGTCAATTTAGTATTCCCAGCAAATAAAAAACAAAAAATCTTTCACTCACTTGAATTCATTTTAGGGAATACTAACAGTAATTTCGGAGTTATTGTATTTTTGTGGCTACAGGTTTGAGCTAAGGAGCAAAGGAGAACCGGAGGAGCTATGATTTTGAGAGCATACAGAAGCTTAATGAGCTCTTAGTACCACTTATTCCTTTAGTGGTAGGCTTTTGTGTTAAAATTCTATAGAAACTTGCTCTTCTGCTCGACGCCCTTAGAGTAGTTTAGTACTCATTTATCAAACGTTAAATCTTATTCCTTCCACCACTTTATATGAAAAAAAAAATGTGATGCACTTGGTCGAAAACATGAATGCAAAGAATTTTCTTCTGATTCTTGGAATGTTGAAGAACCTCTGCCAAAAAAGGATACTTGCTGGAGTCAAGGCGAAAGTAACAAGATCTTGGTTCCTCACATAAAGGAAACTGCTTTCTCCCCTTACAGTCTGAAAACGGTGCTTACGTCAAATCCGGAACGAAGATGAACTCTAGAAGCCACTTCGAGAATCGCTTTAAGCTCCTGACGAGAGAGGATTATCTTGCACTCGCGGTGGTGTCTTTGTGAGGCTTTAAGCTGGCGCGCAGGCCCCATTAGTCCCACACTCCAGAAAGCCTCACACTCACGGAATATTACAGCTACATCTGAAAAATCCTGATTCCCTATTCGTCTCTGACATGCGTGTGGTTTGTCTGGCCAGAAATTTGAGAAAAAATCGTTAGGTTATAGAAATAAAAATCCACTGTGGCGTCTTTAAAAACAAATCCGTTTCGTGCATATAGGTATAAGAAAAAAATGGAGACGCTTCTAAACTGGTGCAATATATATTTTTCGACACGAATAAAATTGAATTAAACAACAATCGTATAGATGTACAAAACCATATTCTAACTAAGCGCTAATTTTTTTATGTATTAGTTACAATAAAAAATACTAACATTTTATTTTTTGATAGAACTGCACTGCAAGTATTTTTTTTGTTGTATCTATACTCTCGAGGATCCTTTTCAGCCTTACTGAACAAAGTGGAGGTAATGGAAAGGAAATGAAAGGAACCACCCTTGCATTCGCCTGGAGTTACTGTGGAAATCCACGGCAAATTGTAGTCTGGATGGCCGAACAGGGATTTGAATCCACATCCTCCTGAATGCCAGGTATGTGGGTGAATTTGTACTCCTTCTGAATCGGGGGTCTAGAAATGACACCCACGTATGACAGTTGTGAGACAGTGTATTTGCGACATGCTTGATTATGCATTATATACAAACAAGTAGGTAAAATGGTAAATGCAAGTATATTCGGTAGAATTCCTGACTTCAACTCATAACTCTTTCTAAAATAAAAACCAAGTGATCGAAGTTACGGATATAAAACAGTATTTTATTTATAGTACTAATACTTGTACATCTGTGAGTAGTTCGTGTTAAATTATCTATTACTTCACTTCCCACATTTTAACATTTTACCTGAATGTAATTTGTTACAACTTAACAGTTCTACTAAACTATTGGAAAAAAAACAGAACTTCCAAGAAAACATACGAACTGTTTTATAACAACATCTTACGCTTTCTCTGATTTTCTATATCAGTAACCTAATTTATTTTAACTGTCAGCTAAATCACAAACAGTAAATTAGGAAACATTAGTGCTTGTTTACAACAATTTTTTTTTTTTGGTGCATCAACCCGTGTATTAGAGCAAACAAAATAAGTTTATGAAACTGTTTCAAATATAAGTTGTGGAAATTGTTTCGCTGTTGTCATCTTAAATGCATGAAGTTTCCGTGAATACACAATTTTTCTTGTAGCTAACATTGAATGGGTATAGAATTATCGGATAGAACAATAATCGAAACGAATAGATCGAATATGGAAATACTGAAAATGACTGTAAGATTGGTCCATTGGGCTTTGCTTGGATGCCTCTGAACTGATGTTTTATTATTTTATTACTACCGATTTTTTTTTTTCTGTCATCAGTACCTCGACTGGTTTGATGCAATCCTCCATCCCTTCCTGTATTGCGCTAGCATCTTCATCTCAACTTATAGTCTCTTCTTATAGTCTAATCTCTGTCTTCCTTTGCAATCAATTCTTACCTTCCACTATTCCTTTCACTGACGAATTAACATATCCCCCATGTCTTAAAATATGAGCATCATCCTGTCTCTTCTTTTAGACCGAGCGTGGTGGTGTAACGGATAGCGTTCTGGCCTCGCGTTCTGGAGATCGCCCGTTCGAATTCCCGTCCCGGGCATCCAGATTTGGGTTTTTCATGGTTTGCCCGAATCATTCAGATGAATGCCGGGATACTTCCTGCAAAAGTTTTTTTTTTTCTGCTTTACGTCTCTTTTTAACATCGCGGTCTTTAGAGACGGGAAAGGATGGGGGCAAGGAATGGGAAGGAATTCGGCCATGGCCTTTTTGAAGGAAGCATCCCGGCATTTGCCTGGAGTGATTTGGGGAAACCATGGAAAACCCAAATCTGGATGCCCGGACGGGGATTCAAACCGCCGTCCTCCCGAATGCGAGGCGAGAACGCTAACCGTTACACCGCCCCACTCGGTCCCTGCAAAAGGCCATGGCCCAATTCCTTCTCGTCCTTTACCCTCATTCATTTCCAGCCTTTAATAATCTCGACGTCAACGAGACGTAAAACCATACACAAAATTCTTTTTACAGCAGACTCTTTCACAAACTTCTTTCCTCACCTATCAATTCCAAAACCCGACCACTTGATACTTTATCTGTCCAATTAATTTTCAGCATCCATCAATAGCACCACATTTCAAATACTAATTATAAAATCTCAAAAGCATAAACGTTGTAACAATCGAAAATTTTCACAGTTTGTGTTATTTACTCGCCTTGTTGGTTGCGGTACTGTGATGGCGTCCGGATTTTACACTGGATTAACTGTTTTGTGTGCTGATAGTGGAAGAAATTTTCACCACCTATACCAGGTCGGCAAGGTATGTGAGTTGGTGCTGCACAATTCATAATCGCCAGATTGTGCGCGAAAGTCCTGGTTTAACTAACAAACCTCTCCACAAAGCTTAACAAGTGAAGTCATACAACACTATTAATGATGGGGACGTAAAGCCTATCGGCTCTTTTGTGCCTTTCGAAAGAGTTGGACTGACCGAACTGGCTGCAGATTTTATCATCTCTCTTCTTTTATCTCACATCTTCAAAACCCTACATTATACAGATACACTCATCCTCACATACAAAAACGCTAACACTTTCACACCGGTAAAGCTACAGGAAATCACCCAAGTTTATTTACCCAGGACGCTTATGTGGACGGTTGAAACGCCCACTACCGGAAATCGGATATGGCACGTTCTTTAAAAACTGGTGTTCATTTGGCAAATGAGTATTAACGCTGCGATCTTTGGAATAAATTAAAAGTCTGGTTGGATATATTTATCAAGCATTATATTATATTCCAAAGAAGTAAAAATTTCAATACGAGAGGATTTTAAAAAATAGGGCATTATAAACTGACCATTTGCTGTAAAAAGGAGATTAGAGTGATTGTACAAAAACTAGAATGGAGTCTAGTACTTATCTTTTACAATAAAAACTTTTTCCTTAATGTTTTAGTTCTTAGTTATCTGAGATATATCCAGCTAATTCAAATTGTTTCGTATTCTCTGTCCAAAAATGAAAATACTCGCAACCTCAATAAAAATTTACCAAGGAGCAGATTACAATATTGACGTTACGCTTCTTGTAGTGAAAATTGACTCCAATTTGGAACTTGTAATTCGGTTGTGATGCGAATCAAGATCTGGAAGGAAATCAAAGGAATCACCACTGAAACAGCAATACAATGTATTTCTAGAAAGAAACCAAGCACAATGCTCCCTCGTTATCGGCGGACAGTATTAGGATGGCAGATTTGCGACGAAGCGTAAAAGCAGTCGAAATGGAGATGCATTCGAGCGGCTTAGTGTCGAATTTCAGCCGATAGCAGAAAACGATAAAATGCTGTGTTGGAGGGGGAAATGAAGGAAGCAAATAAAAAGGCACAATAGCAGAGAACTGTTTGATACTCTCAAAAGAGCCTGCGCAAAATTTTTAGTACGGTTGCTTTGACGGTTACTGTCAGTAATTTCAAATACTTTAAAAAAAAAAAAAGTTTAAACACATGTGGAAGGAATACACACAACAAACCCGTTAAAGGAAGGATTATTATGGTCAGATGTATAAGAAGGAGCGTATTGAATTGGTAGGATATACTCTGTAAAAAAGTTGAAAGGGCACTAATGTAATTTCATAGTAGACAATCCCTCATACTGAACAAAGATATCATTAATTGCCATGCACAAATAAGAAAATCTTAGGGAATTCTGTACCAAAAAATGGAGAATTATAGAATACTGAAACTACCAACACCATCCGTATAGTTTGTGAGACACAAGGCGGCTATAACTAAAACAGAATTCTCCAATACAAAAGCTGGTTTGCTAAAGAATAGCGCACAAGAATCGTAAACTTAGGTCAGGGTCACGGTACTTTTCTAGTCAAATGGAATTCCAATAACACTACATGATCATTATGGTTCCCATATCCATGAACTGAATGCATATATATGAACAACAATTATTATTCACTGGAGAATTTCCTGAATGAATTTCAAGACGAACTTAACTAGCTTAATCTTAAGGTTAAATAAAATAATTAATGAAATCAAGAAGATTCATGCTGTACCAAATAATGATGCAACAAAAATCGAGAAAACACTGTAATAATGAAATAGAAATTAGATACGATCTCATCTTGGACCTTTTCTGAATAATTGCAGATTTGTTCAGAATGCATCTCTCTACCATCAACTATCCCCCGTTTTTATCGTGTTGCAGAAATTTCTCCTATTTTCCATAGTGTAACAGGAAAATCATTCACTGAGGCTAATTACACTAAAATGAGAGTTAGGACACAGCATACAGTGCAACACAAGATATTGATGGTTTCCAGCATCGATCGGAGGTTTGGGTAGTAAACGGCGAGTTTTAGGGTTAATGTACAGGTGTGTTAAGTGGGAAAAACATTGTTTCCCTTCTGAGTTGGAAGGTAATTAACTCGTGAGACCTATCCCTGACGGACGGATGCATCAAACATCTGTAGCCCGGATTATTTATTTAAATATTTATTTAGCCTGGTAAGATTTGGGCTGTCAAGCCCTCTCTTACATAATACCAGGTGTTCATAATAATTAATTTAAACCTTAAGCAAACTATTGGTGTACAACATATTGACATTTGGGTCAAATTAAGTTAAAAAAACTTAATAATATTTATGAGTGAAATACTAACTAAAATCTTAATAATATTCATGCATAACTAGTGAATCACTTAATGGTATAAAATAATGCTAGTGAAAGTTGAAGAAGTAAACGGTACAAACTCATAACTAGTAGTCTGAAGAAACAAGAGACAGACTAATAATAGGGAAGGCAGAATAAACAGGTGGAGATAGTATAAATAAATATAATACAAATCTAAGAATAAGTAATGCATGTAAGAGGAGGTTGTTCAGCTAGTGGTTGAGTAAGTAATGGTGTCTCAAAAGAATTTTAAATGGGCCGATTGTTTTGGTAGTTCTGATTTTTAGGGAAAGATCATTCCACAATCTAGCCGCTAAAATGAAGAAGAAATTTTTTAGTTTTTTTCCGAGCTGTGGGAGCGGATGGTTAGTATGTTTGAGTTCAGGGATCTGATGTTAATATTATGGGAAAGTCCTAGGTATGAGATGTTGGAACAAAGGTAGGTGAGAGTTTTCAGATGTATGAGACGATGCAGGAGTCGACTCTAGAGAACTAATAAGTGCAGGAAGATCATTGACATGTCTGGCTGATCATCGTCTGCCATCATGGGAAGAATTTCATTTAGATGCAATAGGTTGTGTTTGGTAGGTGACTTTACAAAGTATTCTTGCCACACTGAAAATCTGACTTTTTGTACTAGTTGTGTAATACTGAAACACCTCACCCCTGGCGTCAGGAAGGTGTGACTCTTTGAGTGGGAGAAGATTTTATCTCGAAAGTTGTAGACGCGAAGAAGACCCATTCTTCCAAGTTGGGACGTAGGGAAGAGTTGGCTCTCGAGCAAGCATCGCCCCAGTTTCTTTTACAAAACGGGAAGGAATTTTTTTTTTTTTTTTTTATTTTTTATTTAGCACACATTTTTACAGCCTAGTATCTACAAACTAAAATAGGCCTTAATTTAACACAACAGTTTTACATTTGACATTTCAACAGATAATTTCACAATGAATAATTTCAATTTTTGTTATGTATGGCTTTGGCAATATCTGTACAGTCTTTTCTTGTTGGCACGATACATACGATTGTTCCGGGTGAAGAGTGTCAGTGACACGAGCAGCAAATTGAAGTGATGACCGTAGTTCCACCAGCAGACCATGCGGCCGTAGAAGACTACCGGTAAAACCAGAGACACTATCTTCAACGACCTATTTGAGTGTTGTACCATGGAACAACGGCAAATTAAAGACCCTTAGCCCGTCCCTTTGGATTAGTTGGCTGCGGCACCGTGATGGCGTACGGTGCTTCCACGAGTTTAGCAGAAAGAAATTTTCACCATCAGGACTTGGTCGGTAGAGTAGGAAAAGTGGTGGTGCACAATTTCAAATCACAAATTTCTGAGAAAAAAAACTGTGTTAAATCCCAAACCTCTCTGCAGTGCGTTTGGAGTAGGAGCACATGACACTGTTGATGGTGATTTGACCATCGCAAGGGGGCGTTAAACACGGCGGGCCCAACTGATGTCTCTCAGAAGAATCGGACTGAATGGACTGCAATCAGCTTGCATCCTCTCTTCTTTCACCTCTCATCCACAACATTAACATTTCTAGACTGAACACAGGTACTGTCACAGTAGTCGACATTTACAATGACTCTTACGAACACTGTCACATTGGGCTGTCGATTCGATAATCCAGCACCGACCACACACGCTATAGCCCAGCAGCAACCATTAACGATACTACTAATATCTGTCAAGTAATGGTGCAAGATCTGAAACGGTGATTTCGTTGACACAGACCTTGACGTACCCACGCAAGAAAAACTCCAGAGGGTGTCAGGAGATCGCGGTGGCCCGGAGATTGGTTCATGTAGGCCAGCCGATCTCCAACGGAAATGACTATTCAAAAGGTCTCTAGAATCACAGGACCAATGAGTAGGTGCGCCATCTTGTTGCAACATTGTGGTTGGCTGCAATTCCAACACGTGTGAAAGTAGATATTCATGAATCATGTGGCAGTAAGTGGTTCCTGTAATCGTTTTATCAGCGAAGAAAAATGGTCCGATTACTCTATCGTGTGTAAGATTTCACAAACGTTGACTTTAGGGCTACTACGAACATATTCGTGCGTGATGTGCGAATTTTCAGAACCCTATATCCGAACGTTATGGCGGTCAACCGGTCCAGACACAAAGAAAATGGCTTCATCATAGAACATAATACTCTTCAGGTCCCATTTAGTCTTCGATTGAGACAAACACGGAAGCATGAAATTCAGTACTCGATGATTAGTCATTTGCCTGAAAATATTGTGTTAGTTAAAGTAAACTTTTAGACATGCAGAACACGTTGAAAAAAACCACTTGTCTCTATCTCAACACTCTTCAAATAAATCTGTTAATTCTTTTCGTAATGATGAAGGTAACTAGTTATGCTTCCAAATAGTGTGCTCATCACCACAAAAATTCCACCTTATATATCTCGGAATCAAGGGCACAATAAGATGAGAGCCAGGGGTTTTGAGTTTGGGAGGTGACTCCTACACGCGTTCCAAGGATCATTAATATCGGTGACGCCCTGTGGCGAGCTGCGATTATACGACTTTCAGCAGCCGGTTATGTAATGATTATCAGTGTTTAAAACAATCCAAAGACAGTATCTACGGAATTGGGTAGGCAGTTTTTAAACACACTCGGTATTTATATCCTGGTGTTTCAGCTTATCTTTTTCCACATGGAACATAGAATACTAGGTAGTTTTTCATAGATTTTTAAATTATTAACTTTGATTTATTAAAATTAGGTACGAATTATTTTTTCAACTAACAATGTAAGAGGCATTTTTTGCGCCTAGTTTCAACATTATATCATTCGCTACTGCGCTTAGAGAAAATCGTATGACCAACTACAATTTTTTATTCATCAGAATCGATAAATTTCTCATCATCTACAAAAATTGAGTGCAGAAACTGAATATTTGAACAGACAGAAAGTATTTTTCCCATGGCTTTATGCCTTGTCCACGTTAACGTCATCAGAGGTGGGAAAATAGTGGGGACAAGGAACGGGAAGGAATTCAGCCAAAATCTTTTGAAGAAACCATCTCGGCACTGACCTGGAGTGATTTCACGAACCGTGGGAAAAGAAATCTTGATGGCCGGAAGGAAATTCAAACCTGCGTCCATCCGAATGCGAGGCCAGAGCGTTACAATTCACCCACTACACGCGATCTTATCGAATACATAGATGGAAGATGTTAGAATAGCGTCATATTTCTTCGTTACTACTTCAGTTTTTGGCCAAACTCTAACCTTTCAAATTGTGAATCCCCGTCGAAATCTGTTAAGTAATTTTTTAAGATCTGCGAGGCTATAGGTGAAAGAATATTACACACATAAGATATTTTGATATCCAGTTCCGTATACTGATAACAAAGTATGATTAAACATAACTCTGATTTTAAGTGAAATTGTAAATTTGAAACCGAAAACTACGCCAATTTACGTTCAGTAGTTTCCAAATCTTCTCAGATATAGGCAAAGAAAACGGTATTAAAAAGAGATTTTAATTTTCTATTATGGTACCAGACGACGTATTGTCATCACACATACCTCTAATTTTAATTCAGTCCTTAAACATTTAAATTGTTCGCTAGTTTTTGCTTGATGCTGAATGAAAAAGACACATTTTCGTAATAACATAGATTCACACAAGGACTGGCAGGAATCCTCTGCTATTACCTCCCATATAAGATTTTTGGTCGTCTTGTGCCACAGAAAACTTCTGTCTTAACTCTTGTCAACACAGAATCTGGGGGAATGAATGTGCAAAAGAAACTGGAACAAATCAATCGTTGCCTTTACAAGGGAACTGTTTCTGAACTGGAGCAGGATGATTTTGCTTAAATACAGTAAACTGAGACTCACTGGGAATCGAACCGTGGTCCTCGCGAATCAAATGTGATCACTTACCCAGTAGATTCGATTCAGTGCCAACTGACGTTCTGTTATAGCATGCTTGTCTGCAAGTCACTGACGATTTTCGGTTTGGTGTAAAGGGATCTGGTATTACGAGGTTTCTGTGAATTCTGGAACTGTCACACGATACGCGTATATAAATGGCCCTCTTGTATTAGTTGCTGTCTAAGCGTCGATCCTTCATTTTACCCATCATGTTACTGTGCAAAAAAAAAAAAAAAAAACTTTTTCATCGAGAAGAAACAATTAATGAAAGTAGGGTGGAACATAAATCAAATGGAGGAGGTCTTAAAAATACGTAGCCACCAAAAAAATACGAGTTTGCACACTCGAGATAAATCATTTCTAAGCGGCTTACGGAATATTGCGCCGGGCAGAACATTTATCAAAAACTCATGTCAGCTGAAGCGGTGGCCAGCGAAAGTTGCAAGGGATAAATAACAAATAACAGAAAATCAGGTAAAATTAGTACAAAAGAATTTGTTTCGTTAGTAGTAGTCAAAGAATTAAACAGTATTTGAATGCCAGAGAATGCCCGATTACAGATCGGCTGCTGAAGGATATGGAACTTCTGTTTACAAATATGATATTACAAATTCGGCTATTTTAAAAATATAAGTCAGTATATTTCTCACCTGTCGATATAAATAATATTAAGCATTGCCAGCAATCGTTAATTTTATTACTTTAGATCGTTCATTAATAGCCAAAATTGTTTATATGTAGAAGTTCAATATTCTATACTCAGGAATGTTAATTTGAACGTATTCCAGGTGTTTTCAATGGTATCAGTATAACTTTATGCTTCTTACATAGATCTTAATGCATTCTGCTTTTATGTGGCTGTTGAAATGTTATATTTAGTTTTAATGACACGTTTTAGCAAGGTACTTCGACAATAAATTTAATAAAAAATTATATAGATGTACAATATGGATAGTACTCTGTTAAATCTTTGCCCTACGATACGATATTAATCACTTTAGAATACATAATTTTCCATACTAATTTAAACTATATAAGAAGGCATCTCAAACGTATAATTTCATTTAAAATGATGTAGTCAATTTTGGTAACAGTTGTAAATAAACGTGGTATCACGATGTCTTGAATAATTATGATTAAACTTATCACATATTATTTTAATAGGATTTTTATTTTTTATTTCCTAAGACACTTCTTATTCTCACAGGGGATCGAATGACATATTTCATTACACGATACCTTGTGTATTCAGCATTATAAACGTCCTCAATATTCTCCGACAGTGGAAAGTGCTGTTAAAGGTATTAAACCGAAATCTCAACATTCACGTCCAACTCTGATTCTAACATGGTTTTAATTTTTCTGTTAATAATGCATACAAACCGATGTCGAGATAGAAAATAAAAACAAATTGCTCACTATCGTATGATAATGACTGCAAATAGTGTAATTATTTATGACGAAGTCCTTATATGTCGTTCTCAAGTCTTGGCCTCTAGATGTATTACTGGAAAACCCAATTTTCTCAAAAACAAAAACAAAAAAACAAACAAACAAAAATACGAT
>JARYHS010008074.1:143021773-143118901 GCA_031002005.1 Vandiemenella viatica
GCTGAACGCCCGGAAGAGCTCCCCAGATCAATTCAGTCTATTATCCAATGCGTACCATGGAGATAATTCCACGGGAATATTTGGCGCAGCACAGCGCTGACCCCATCACATTCTTCTAGTGGCAATGATTGTGAATGGGAATTCGGAGATCTGCCTCCACGAATCCTAAGGAATGCGGCAAGTAGCTACAGACGCCCCGTGACTTTTAGTATTTTGTGAAATGGGTTTATAAATAAGAAGTGTAATCAGGACATTTATTCCCGTCTGGTTAAGAACATGTATGTTAAATATTACTTTAAAGTGTGGATAGTTTTTGAAATTGCTAAATCCATGTCTTTACCAGGATGGTAGGATAACGCACCTCCATTTTGGTTGAACTGGTGACCCTGTTTTAGTCTGAGGCTCTTCCGTTTCAGTCAGATTGACCCCTGTGCTTTGAGCCGCTTTTGTGATCGGATGGCGATTGCACCTGGTGAGTGAACAATCCGGATTTCGGTTTTCCATTGTTTCCACAAATCACCCCAGGCAAATGCTCGGATGGTTCTCTCAAAAGACCATAGCTGAACTCCTTCCCGTTCCTTTTCCCAAACGCCTTCCTTTCGGGCGGATAGTTACTCTGATGCCTATAGCACCAGTGATTTCACAAACCTCCAGTATCCTCTACGTAAAGATACAAGAAGTACGAACCACGTTACATCAATTGAAGACAGAAATCCGGCAGGAGTCTGTATTAACACCTACGCTATTTAATATCTATGTAAACTATAATCTAGAAATTGACAACATCAAAATTGACCAGTACCCCGCGAAACCACAATTTATACCACGGGGAAGAAACAACTGAAAAAAATCACCAAGCTGTCAAATCAACTAGTGAAAATAGAAAATTGCAGCAAACGAAACAAAATAATAACAAACTCCAAAAAATCGGCGTCCATATACTACGCCCACAAAAGACGTGAAATAAATCGGTGCTTAAAAATATTCGGTGAGAAGATATTTTGCAACAATCATCACAAATACCTTGGAGTAAATAAACCACCTTCCGTCCACCGTATACAAGAAAAGTGACTAAATATTACAAAACAGTCTTTTCCTTATACTTAGCAGCCGGTCAATCATATAAAAACAAATCAACAAGCAATAACCAAATTTGGGAAACAAGGTGCAAGACCAATCTATTGGAGCTGCAAATATTACAAAAAAATTTCTCCGTTTAGTACCAAATGCCAACCGAGGATTCAGAATCATAGAATTGTGCAATTAGATAGATCAAGTAATAACCCTTCCGCTCATTACGCATAACACAAGACAGGTTACGGAACATTGGAACAACCATACCGAAACGGTGGCATAGATACAAAACACGTTAATAATTTATCCATACATCAATCTGATCCAACATAAAATAATTCCTGAATAAATAACCATCACTTCAAAGATGTTTTATAAATACCTCCAAGGGGGCCAATATTTTCCCTTTAAAACGGCAATGTTGAAATAACAATAAATAGACTACTAAACCTTAGCCACGGCACCAAATATTTCGGAGCCAGCACGACAAGAACATCAGCAAAAATAAAATAAAAAAACCTGGTAACCGTTGAATTAAAAATCAGTGTGTCGTGTGAAACATATTTATTTTAACATTCTATTTTTCTAGCTAAATGACACATCTTATCTGTTCTTGAAGAGTGAAAGAACAACCAGCAGCATGAATGGAAGCTCTCTTGTGGCAATACAAATTAAACACTTTAATATCAAATAAAAATAAACCGCATTGTATACACCATAGAAAATACTCATTAAAAACCCTTACACGTGCAACAAACGTGGGTGCAATATCTTGTCTCAGAGCATCACAAAGATTATAACCGTAAAATAAAGTGATTAACCCCGTCAAAAACTCTTGAAAAACCCTTAGTTGATACCAGCTTGATACGTTTCACAATTGATTTTAGATGGGAGTACTAGTTATAAATGAGAGAGATGGATAGTGTGTAGTTGACAGAAATCACAAAATTCTGATTTTACGCCTGTTCGGTTACAACGAAAGATGGCCTATCCATTTACATTTCTCAAACACTTAGTAACAATTTGCAACTAACAGTAAGAGGTGCAAAGACCTAGTAAGTGTTGCATGCTAACTTCGCTACACCGAATCAGGTAATGTACTCAATAATGATATACTCTGCTCTTGGAGAACATGCAATAATTTACTATGTACTGTAACGAGAATATGCATTAAATTTCAGGAAAAGTGCGAGGAACACTTTTGTTTTGCTGGCGGGCTCAGTCAGTGTGTGCATGGCTGGCATTGCTGTTGCTGGAACGAATATCTGTGAAACTTTCTTCTAAGGTAGGTCCTCCGCTTACAGGACACTGGCTGATGATACTGGGTGTCGTGCAGCAAATGATGTTTATTGACGCGGTGCTTTACTGGAACTTTGATTGGTTTTATAGAGTTGCCGTTGAAATTTGATTAAGACTGGGAAAATGACCACATAGTCAACTTTGGTGGCGTTATTGGAACCCAATAGGACACAAGTTGCTAAGTGGATGAGAGGGACCATATTATTGATAAAAACGATAATGTTTTCAGAGGTATGTGTTGTAGTCAAAACGGTACTGTACGGATGTTAGAAGCTATATGCTGGGACGCAGTCAGAACCAGAAACTTGTTGGTGCAAGGGGGTACATATCTGTAACATGTAACTTTATGGTTTATTGTACCTGTAGTACGTAGTATGTATTGCATTAACATACATTAAAAGAACTCATCAGATAATATTTTTTCCTGTCGTCAGCCTTTCAACTGGTTTGATGCTATCCTCTATTCCTTCCTATTCATCTCTACATATCCCTTACAACCCACGTCCTCAATTATCTGCTTCATATATTCTTCTCTGTCTTCTTCCACTGTTCTTACTCGACTGTTCCCTCCACTAACAAATTAACCATTCCAGTATGTATCAAAATATGACCTACCAGCCTGTCTCTTCTTTCTGTAAGCTTCTTACACAAACTTCTTTCCTCACCCATAATTTCAAAAAATCGTTTGTTTCTTACTTTGTCTGTCCACTTAATTTTCAGCATTCTTCTGTAGCACCACATTTCAAATGCTCAATTTTCTCTCTTTCTGATATACCTAAAGTCCATGTTTCTCTACCATAAAGTTTGTGCTCCACACATAGAGGTTAATAACTCCTTTCTAATTCCTAGATCAATATTTGAAACTAAAAGATTTCTCTTTTTCATGAAGATTTTTTTTTTTTGCTACTGCTATTCTGCTTTTAACATCAGTCCTGCATCGTCCATTGGTTATAATTCTGATTCCCAAGTAACAGAATTCACTTACTTTTCCGATTGCATCCAGTCCTATTTATATATTTAATCTACTAGTAAGTGGTATCATTTCTGCTTCATTTCATCACTTATGTCTGGCTTTGATTTATATTCAGTCCAAAATCTTCCATCAGTATTTTGTAATACCATTCAGTAACTTCTCAATATCTTCAGCCCTTTCTGCTAACAAGACAATGCCATTACCAAATCGTAGAATACTGATTTTTTTCTCCCTGAATATTTATACCACATGGAAATTTTTCTTATTATTATTTTGACGTTTGCAGATAAATTAATACCTGAATAAATACTGGATGCAAAAGTTGTTCTCTCTGCCTCATTTAGATTATTACGGTCGTGAGTAATAATTCTTATGGGTCCTTGATAAGGACATGTGAATTACAAACTATATTACGATATGCTGATGTCTTAGGTAAGAGATATCTCGTCCAAGGAAGCAAAATAGACGAAATAAACCAAAGTGAAGATCAGATCTATTATTAAATGTATTGAGAATGCATTTGTGGTTATGGCGATGCAGGTTCGATGATATTGTAATTCTAGAGGAACATGAAAATTTTGGTGTGCAATTACATAGAAAATTAGCTACATTGACTGCTAAATTATGCCTATACGAAATATCAATCTTATACAGAATGTTAGGACTAACTGAAATAATAAAAAAACTCAGGTGAAAATATGATTCATAAATATGTTCAAATATCTACACTCCTGTTTAGCATTCAGGAAATTGAACCACAGCTTTGAACTCTGGCTCCTGCCAACAGTATTCTAGACAACTAAGTTGAGAATCATAATTTGTTATTAGGTTAAATTTCAATTTGTTACTAGAATTACTCCAAATTTTATATAAAAATAAATTGAACTTCCTCTACTTTTTAATCGCAGTTAAATGATCAGTTTGTTCCGCATACGTGTCGTATTAGTCTGCTGTCTTGACACTTAAGAATCTATCGTTTCTGGTATACACTTTCATAAAACTTTCGGTTTTTTTTTTTTTTTTTTTTAAATTAGGCATCACATTACAGAAAATCTTTCTACGTGACTGAGACGATAGCCGTAGCATACTTAATTGTTAATTCGAATTTTGCAATAATGTGGGATATATCTGTTTTGATGGAACATAACTAATTTTTGTTCCGTTTTATCTTTTTTTAATCTATCCATATACAAAGGCCCTTCACTCTTGATGTATGTTAGTAATAAATCTTCTTCATTCGAACATTCTAATTAATTAGTTTTTTAAAATCACAGTTTACTTTTAATTATTTATATTCTGTTTGTTGTAACAGAAACTATGCTAGGTAGAAGAAATCATAATAATATTAATTCCGTTCAACGCTGTTAACCGCTCTTTCTAACAGGTCGCCATTTGCGCCAGTACCTCGTATGCTGAGCAGTGTTTGGAATCCTCATGTTTGTAAAGTAGTAAGTAGTCATTAATTTGATCAAATAAAACCTTAGGATTAAACAAGAAACAAATTTTCTTTTGTACTACACTATTTCATGTGATGGATTTCATCATGAAGAATAACATACTAAGACAATTCCATGGCTCATGTGGATTTCATGAACTGTCGTATTTACGTTTTAGTTCCCCGTAGATCTACGCTCACAGTACTGCTTTATGTTCTTAAAAGATACAGAGAAGTAAACCGGGGGATTATTTACATAATTAAGGTTACTGGTTAGTATGTTGCTGCTAAGCTCAATGTGTTAAATTCTTAAAAAATATAGATTTTTTTTTTACAATATTCCTTTCGTGATTTTCTAGTATTTCTTAATTTTGCGGTTGATTACGGGAACTGTTAAAACAATATCTCATAATTTGCGGCAAGAAGCTATAAGGGATATTACTTTATTGCTTTCCTTTCCGACTATTTCTCCGCTAACGATTATCTTCGCAGGCAGCGCTTGAGATTTTAATTTCAGACTGGAGTACATTTGGAAGCTTGCCATCTTTGAGCGTTCGAGGTCGCACTTGTCCGGATCAAGTCCTTCCACCATTATAATTTATCGTTAATCATCAGTATTTCTGAGCACCTTCTCCATAATAAGATGAATTTTGTTCTTCATCATTATAGAATCCAAGGAAAAGTATAATTCATTTGTCTTTACATTTTATATTACGTTATAAGTCAGGAATTCTAAGCATACATACGCAAGAATCGAAAATTGTATTTGTTAAACACATTTAATTGATTAAAGAAAACTCTCTGGTGAGCACCCTCTGCCACCCACAATTTTTTGAATTGCAGAGTATATATGTAGATGTAGATGAAATCAGAAAGCAATTGAAGAGATTTTCTCCGCTACCAATGCATGACATATTCTACATGCAGAACTTTGCCTAAACTTCAAATTATCACGTTTTTATTATAATTTTGGGTTTAAATACAGTCAATTACGCGCATTTACCATTTCTATCTAAAACTTCCGCTCAATTCAATATGGGACTTTCATTGAAATAACACGTTACTCTTTAAAATATTTCTCACTTCGAGAAATAAAACAATAGACCATATCGATGAATTTCAAGGATTTACAAAATATAATTTGTGTCATGAAATTCGAGAAACGTGAGCAATATACTGCGCCAAATAATAATGAACTGAAACTTTAAGTATAAACAACATTCTCATGATAATCTTCATTTTTTTATTGTGTCCCTAATTTTTAATCTTCATCTATGATGCATAAATTTTTAATAATCGTCGAAACTGTCCAATTGTCTGATTTAATTTTTAAATCAACCCCACAAACACGTACCCAACTGTCAGACGAAAACGAAACATAGGCCTATATATTACGAAATAACACCTTAATCAAGGAAGTGCAGTATAATTTTGGTGAAAGTTAAATAAGTTCGTGCAAACATATTTCCTGTGTGATGAGGCATTGAAGGATATTGGTGTAAGAAAGAAAAGTAATGTGTGGAAGGGAAAATATTACCATGATCACAAGCTAGCATTCGATTTCAGACACAAGGGTGTAGGAAGATTCTCTTTTGTAGGTAAGGGTTTCAGGGAATGGAATATGTTACCAAGAGATATGATGAATAATTTACCAAAAATGTTGAAAGAATTTAAAGTTGAAATTTGTTGAGGACAAATGTAAGAGAGTACAAGAAAGAAAGGGGGAGGGAAGTGGGAATTGCAACCGAAACCTGCGCTCCATTGCAATTAAATTAAATATCACATGCATGATAATGTCATTTGTTAAATAAAGTAAATAATTTCTTCATGACGCTATGCCGTACGAGGGCCCGTAGAATATGTTACACCTCTTTGTTTTTATTTTTTTAAACTGCTTCCTGGTGTTTTTATAATATATTATAAGCATAAAACATAAGCGCTTATTCATTTATGTGAACACATTACGAGGGTATCATAGTGGTTCAAGAGCAACAGACAAGCGAGTCATTGTAGAGTAACAAACATTGAACGCTTACTTCAGTGTATCAATTTTTATATTAGTGTTTACGGAACACATTTGTTAATAAATACTACGTATAACATACCACCATTTTAAGTGAGTTAAAATGGATAATACCAAATAAACTAAAGCATTCTGTTACATGTAAAGTGTAACAACTTCATTGAAACATTTTCATAAAGTTACAAATGTACTTTTAATTGGTAAAGATTCATGTTTTTTATGATACAATTGTGATATCAATTCTAATAAACAATGATATTAAACTTTTTTATGTTCTGTACGCATTCAATCAAACTTATTATTAAAATAATTTCGCAATAATGAACGTTGGTATCTTCAGCACAAATACAGAATTGGAAAATTACGTATGTTCTATGTGTTCATAAATTTCGCTAATATACAAGGAACAAGAACATCTATTGCTGATGGTCTTTAAGATGGTAGCAGCAGATAAGCGTCTGGCGGATGTGGGATTGATTCTTCTGGAGACAAGTAATGATTTCACTATATACAACTCGCCCAAGGCTTATATATCTTTCTATTTACAAGAAATGAAGCTACATACTTTTAAATTTACTGATTTAATTCTTATCCCTGACCTTATAACTGGGAAGAAACTATGGAATACTAATTCGATTGTATGTAGGTGAGTTGACGCAGGTGGATGAGAGAAACAGATCACTGCCAGTACTCACGTAAATTAAATCAGGTAAAAGCTACATTTAAAGGTGAAGATCATTCTCCATTAAAGATAATCCGACATGTTACTAGCGAAAGTGGAGGTGTGAATTCACTTCTGTAACTTCTGAACTAAGTAGAGAATAGAGCGATCATAGTCACAGACCCCATAGTATAACTCTAGTGGTGACGGTGAATCTACAGTAACTCCTTTTGGTAGCAGGCAGAATAGACATGGAAGAACATACCACAGTTATATCTTCGAAAAGTGGTACAATCGGCTGGCAAAAAAAAAAAAAAAAAAAAAAAAAAAAAAAAAAAAAAAAAAAAAAAAAAAAAAAAAAAAAAAAAAAAATAACGTTCGTAGAACAAATTTACTGAATTTCTTGCTATTAATATTATATAATGTGGTGGCTCTCGTGAGTAGAGTATGGAATCTGAAAAATGATATCAAAACAACGTGAAACTACCATTTTAGTTTGTTCATTATATCGATGTTCAGTCAAAATAACTTTGTGACAAAGAATTCTTTTTTTTTTATGGCTTAACGCGAAGACGACATTGAAGACATTAGAGGCAGGAAAGGATTGGAGGAAAAGAACGAAAAGGATTTCAGTCATGACTCTTTGAAAGAATCATCGTAGTGTTCGCCTGGAGTGATTTCTGGAAACCATGGAAAACCGAGATTTCAATGGCCGTACGAGGATTCAACCCGGTATCTTCTCGAATTCAAGACCCAAGCGATGTCACTCATCCACAGTGCTCGGTTTTATAGAAAGAAAATTAGTTGCAACCACAATTTTATAAAGACGTTTTGCGTGAGTGTAAATTTAAAAAACTATTGAGTATTAGATTCTTCGGTGGTTTAATTTATATATATATTGATTAATTAAAAAGTCCACCAGAAGGTTATGTTGAAGATTTGTTTATTTGCTCAAAACGAAGTCAGCGATATTCACAAGCATAGATACAATACAGAGATGCACTTCTGAGCCGCAGCAAATAAAATCTCTGTGAACTCAACTTGAAAAACTAACTGGATGAATCTCTCTGTAAAACTGAATGAATGAATACTGACTCTGTCCAGCCGATCTGTTTATATAGTCTCTATAGAAATTACGAGAATTCTTCAAAGGCATCCGCCCGATATTTCTCGAACATTAACAATCACTCAAACAATCAAACATATTAAAAACAATCGGAATTAATACAAAACTACTTAACAACATTACGAAATGATCAGAAATGGTAATTAGAGATATTAAATACAAAATTATTTGCAGAAATCATCTCAAACTGTAGAAAATTGTCCTGTAGACATCATGACTTGCATTAATACATGGAATTACAAACATTTAAGAAATTTTGTTGCACCATTCGGTTCTTAACATATTAAATGGACTTTAAATAATTTTCTTTCATAAAACAAATTCTCTATACATGGATTTACAAGAAATTACAAAACAAACATACCAGAACATATTCAAGAACACTTAAACTCACTACAAATATTTCATACAGTACAATACTATTCAAAATTCAGGTATGAGGGCTGTTACAACAGCCACATGTGTTACCGACACGTTTAAGGATCAACGATATTAGCATACACTTAAGAAGAATATTAAATGTTATAACTGATGCCTGGTTATTAATTATGGATGCGGGAGACTATTGACGGATATTTAGCTACTTTCTTTCGTGAAAAACGTATAGAGAAACGGACTATTGATGAAAGAGTACAAAAATAATTCTTACAAAACTTAAACTCCTCGTATAAACACTAGTATTGTAATTTTTTTATTTCAACGATGCTTCCCATTTCTGCATAAGCCGGAAGCGTCCAGCGCGCAAGGTAGGCAGGAAAGCGGCCGTATCGCCACTGACCTGGCGGCTGCGCAGTTGTCTGGGGCGCAGCAAGCAGCCGCCGTCGCGCGGAGGGACTGGGGCGCTCGCCAGTGAGTGGCGGGCGAGCGCGGCGGCCCCTAGCTGCCACACCCGGCTGCCTACCTGTCTACTGGCAGGCGCTTCGTGCCGCGCGTGTGATACCCCTCTAAATACTGTAGTTGTGTCATTGCTCACACTTCCAGGTGCACTGAATCACGTTGTACAGTTATTTTCGGACTGCCGATGGTGTAACTGCCGTCTATCTCTATAGGTAAGGAGTTTCTAGGACTGCGTATGTTGTTTCTAAGCAGTTTTCTGCCTTTTAAAACCATTCTCATTTTCGATGCGCCAAAAGATTTACCTATACTCTCCAATTGTAATCATATTATTGGTGGTAGGGTTGAGCTTTTAGATGGAAGATATGTTTGTTACAGTTCTTTCTGTAATGTAGTTATACTTAGAGGAAGGGACAAGTTATGAATAAATGAAATATAACTGGCATAAAAAAACCATCATCTCCGGAAAGGCTTTTATTTATTACAAAGCAGTTTTCTTCTTTATTCAAAAGCGAAAAATATGCTTTGCTTTAAATCGAAATTTTATTTTCTATTAGGTGGTAACAAAAGAAAGCAGCGATATTGGATACCAATAGAAAAAGAACATGATATGTATTCAACTTTTCTTCCATTCTCACCCTACATAGCTACTATGATACAAGGATTTAGAATCCTTGATGAATTATACAAAATAATTTGGTGACAGATAAAAAGCACTCTTGCAACAATTGATTATATGTATATCAAAGCATGTTAGGCTTTTAAAGTCACACACTCCAGATGGTGTTATACAGTGTTTCTTTTATATTTTTGCCTGAAAAGATAAATATATTATAAATTTACAAGTGTTGCTATTATTCGTGGTATTAATTAGTGCACAAATCAATTTCACAGATGCGTTAGTAAATTAGTATTTTTATGTTATTTGATAGAACCAGGAAAGTGAAATAACTCACGAAATCAACTATAAAATCATTTTATTCATCAGTAATCCATTTGTTTGACAGTTTACGCGTGAGACAGTATGTAGTAAATGGCTACCTTTTCTATTTAAAATAATTAATTTACTACAATACATAAAAATGTTTTATTCATGGTATTAATGATTGAATTCTTTGATGATAAAGTATCAAACAGTACTTACCATAACGTTATTGGATTATTTGTAAGAATGATGTGAAACGTTTTGGTTCACATTAGCAATTGCTCGTAACATAAAGTATGCTTATTACAGCGTACTAACATTAAAATATAACTGTACGTTAAATATTGCTACACAGTTAAGCTCAAATTTGGCGGAACGTATTAAACGCAATGCCCTGATCAGAATGGATGGCTTCAAAGGATCCATAGTTATTGATAACTTCATAAATTGTAATTTATTTCTAAACACGCTTGCGTGAGAACTTACTTCCAGGTGTTTTGTATATAGCAGTCTAATAATGTGTTAAAATCTACGCTGATGTATAGGAAATCATAATACGGACATCTACGAAGCGCGCTTTAATAAATCATACCATCTCATCTGCATGATTTCTCTGTTTCACAGGAGTGTTTCGTGAAATCTTATGAAAACCGCCTGGTGAAAGAAGCGTAGTGATATAAGCTGCCAGTAGCGATCAGCTAGCACGTTAGAATTGAGTTACAGTGGCAATTGTTTCAGTGAGCCTATGGGCTTGAGTTGTTTTAATTAATGGTAGTTTTCCTCAAGTTATTCATCATGGCTACAAGTCATTAAAATACTTAACAATGTTATTATGTGATATAAATTCATCCAGGAAATAAACAAATTTCCTTATAAGTTCTAAGCTGCAATGCATTTTCAAATGATGAGAATTCAAATATTTCCTAAAGATATAGAAACTGCCTTCAGACATGACAGAAAGTATCTACAGTATAAAATAAGACGCGATAGGTTACACATAGACGTCATAAGAATGTTCGTTGTAGATTATGGTAACCTGAAAGAGTTACTTAAGTTTCTTATATCTTTCTTAGAAAACAGGTCTGATGTTCATACTACTTTTTGAAAACAATTCTACCCACTGTAAAGGATTGAGTGGTTTCGTAACTGTCATAATGTTATCCATTACTTTGCAAGATTTGCGCTGAATCCAGTATATACGCCTTTTCTCTCCACGTTTCTCCTGATGAAGATTGTAGGCACCGGTGGAAACGCCGGGAGAAAGGAATATCGTTTGGAACAGCGTAAATCTTATAAGGTTATTGATAACTCCATCAGTCATTATGAAAGAACGTCGTTATTGCCTCGCATACTTTCGTATAAGCAAAAAAGTTACAAAAAATTATTGTGTAGGGAAATTTTGTACCGCAGTTCATTGCTATTAATTAATTAATTTAAGTATAATTCTTAAGCACTCCACAGTAATCAGCATTGAGATTGGTGCAGCGGAAGAAGTGAACAATTGCTCCCCTGCTGGTCTGATCAAATACGAAGCGAAGTATTTTGTAAAAATGTAATATCAAGTACCATTGATATTTATTAGGGACTGCATATCAGAGATTTGTTTCACTTCATATCGAGCAGCATATTATATTAAAAGATTTCGAATCGTAAAGCAGAAATCCCATAAGTACCATTCTCCAGCGTCCTGCTCTTGGTACAATAATCATTTCTTTAAATTCAGTTGAGCTTTTGGATGAAGAATTATAAAATAGATGCTACAAGGTGGTAAAAATAGGGTTTAATTTAGATCGTGGTGTCATTCAAAATATAATTAAGTTGATCAACGTTATTTTTCTAGAGCATTTGCAAATAAATAAATCTCATTAAGATCTGGAGATACAATCTCGATTTGTCGCGCAATCAACGACTCCCATGAACTAACCCAGTAAAATTACAATTTAAAGGAGATTAATATTTTAACATGGAATCCAAATTTTGGTGATTCCTAACGTTGAACTCGCGAATAGAGGAACATTTTACGAGTGGTTAAGGTTTTTGATGCCAGTAAATATTCCTGACGAGACCGAAAATCAAACAGTGCATCCGATTGATCCTTCTTTTCACTAACGATCATATCACCTGACAAAAGATCTGCCGACATGAGTATCCTTCAATCTTTAAATATTTCCAATGCTGACTTAAACCTAGTGCTAATGGCGTCGTGTTATCTTACGCAAATAAGAACTGAAAGTTCCTTTGAGTGCTGGTGAGCAAATTTTTTTTTTTTTTTTTTTTTTTTTTTTTTTTTTTTTTTTTTTTTTTTTTTTTAAATTACTTGTGTCGGAAGGTTAAGTATAGGGCCACATTTGGAGTTGAACTGAATCAGAAATTGTATTTTATTATAATCAAAAATAATACCGTCATTTACTATTAATAAATTTGTGCCGTTGTTGATGAACAATTGATTAAAGGAACGTAAGAAGACAGCCGTAGGTAGAGTAACCATTTGTGAACTCCCATTGTCAGTGTGTTATATCCAAAAGGTGTACAAAGTTTATATTTCAACAGAAATATAATGTTTGGTTTGATTTTTCTTGATAGGTTTTCAACTTATTGTATCCGTAAGGTCTCGAGAATTGGGCGTTGATGCATTGGTAGTGAAAAGATGTTATCAGTAAATATGTATTTCTGACATAAAATCCTTAAACGATTATCTTGCATAGATTTTTTCGGAGTCTTTCAAATTCTTTTTCTAAACGATTTTTCAACCGATTCTTATAACCCATTACAACATTTTATTACAGAAATCGTGGTAACAGCGTAAAATTCAAACATTGTTTCATTGGATGAAACGCTAAGCAGTAACTGAGATTTGACGCTATTTTCAAGATTTCTGTCCGTTCTTGTAGGATTCAATTATAGAAAAGATAGCATTAGGGAGCCATTTAATCTCGCTTTAACGGTAGCAGATTGCTGCTTAGCGTTTCATCCAACGAAGCAATTCCAAAAAGGACCTTGGAAGGACAAGTGATTATACTGATCGAACTTTTTCCGTTATATTCAACACCTTCGTTGTTTACATTAAAACTTTAAATATACTTCACACCTAGGAAGAAAAAATGTTTATGGGACTTAATAACATTTCGCCATTTTCATGAATAGTTTCACAAAAATGAACGCATCGCGTTCTTCATTTAATACTGAGTTCTTAAATATTGTATTTACTGTAACTATTGTCTATTACAACAGAAAAAATAAACATTAATAAAGAAGTTTTCGTTGATATTACAGTGCATGTATTCGCGATCTAAGTGATCAAATGGAATTGAAATTTAACTATTAATCCGTAGAGATTGATAAACACCCTGCTCGATGGTGAGTATTTACGCTCACTACTGGAACTCGAGAGGACGCTGGTTCAAATTTCCGTTCAGCCACCCAGATTTTGTTTTTCCATCGTTTTCCGAAACCACTGCAAGCAAATGCGGGGATGGTTCCTTTAAAAGGGGGTAATTTTCCCTAATCCTCTCCCGCTTCTAATGCCATCTGCTTTCGTTAGGCGTTAAGCTCCAAGGAGAAAAAGTTAGTTTCACAGATGGCTCCCGGTAGATAACTAGTGACTAACCATTGGGTAATCTTTAATTGTTTTAAATAATAAAATGAGTAAGATCTGTATGCACCTTTCAAAATCTTTTAATTCCGCTATACAAAACGGAAGTATACTACAGAAATTCCTTGACGGATGCAGGAATGTGTTTTGCTGAGTAACCATCATAAGTTTTGAATTGTAATGTAGTTAAACGCAAAAATATAAGATACGAACGACACATTTTAGGTTATTTATTAAGTCTAAAGTAACGTCGGCCCTCGCTTGTACGAAATGCAGTCTAATTTAGTTCGAATGCTTGTCATCAAGTAAAAATAAAATTTTTCTTTAGATCAGCAGGTAGAAATATTTAGATCATGGTCTTGGAGAGTAGCAGGTTGTTAAAAGCTGCAATATTACCTAAAAACATAATGGACGTGTGATCTAAATTTTCTAATTCCACTAAAAACACGATTTTCTTTTATTATATACACGTACCTACCAATTCTACATAAACTTGCCAACCACATTCATGAAAATGTTGCCAATAGCACCTAACCATTGATGGATATTATCGTAAAATTTTTCTTGCCAGCCAGTTTGTCTCAGATCTATTGGATAAGTGTCACTTCTTGAATCTTCTCATCACCTTGCACGATTATAGTGAATATTTCTCGGAGTCCTGTAGTGGCAGTATAACTGCCACTTATCTGAATGTTTCAACCCGAGATCTTTCTGGTCTTCAGTAGGCCGATTGTTTTTCAAACAATTCACTGAACCAAGCTGCTAGCTGTAATAATTTCTTTAATACTTAGTCTATATCAAACAAACTAAACTAAATTACATATTCCCAAACAGAGTAAAACAACAGTTTCTGTCACAAGCTCACAAATTATATAAAAATCCAATTCTTTCGTGTAGAAAAAAAACAAAGGCACCATAAAAAAAAAATTCTCTATTTCCTACAACATTGAAAATTTGAAGTTTTCCAACAATTTGTTTTACCAAACGATTTAACAACTTGCGTATAACAGGGAAAGGGCAACATACACTTGATGATTTCGGATTTGTATATAATCCTTTTCAGTTACCTACCATGCAGGTGAACATTCAAAATTATTGACTTTCTATTTGGTGATCATTAATTATTATCATAGAACTGTTTTTTCAGTGTGATTGAAAAACCAAAATGTTTTTTAATTACAAATCAGACACTTCTCTGTTACGTTGGTATATTGGTGATGAATTCTCGATTGGTAATATTGCAGCAAAAAAGTAAAATATCCAAAGAATAATACAATTTCTTAGTATAATTCGTAATTTGCTATAAAAATTAATTGATAAATGTCGGTTAGTATACTTGAACAGCTAAAATGTTATTTAACAGGGGTGATTTCTTATTACATCGGCAATGGTGATCCATGGGAGAACTAGGTTTCTCAGTAATCCTTCTACTGTAGATTTAGTATCACAATTAAGGAAAAATTTAACACAAACAAATTCTATGCTGTAAAGTAAAAGACTGAATAAACATTGCAGAACGTCTACATGTGTTCCAAATTATGTCGATGTAAAAAATTCTAATAATATTAATTGATTTTGTACCTTTTATCATTTACGTCACAAAACTTTTGTTTCGAGGTGAGCTGACACTTTAAATATATTCGTTTGATTTGCGTCTTACCTGTCCTACCAATAACATCTTTAGTAAGTGGTTAAGACCTTGAATACAGTGGTCGCTATGCATCATCGCACCTTCACGATTTTCTTATAATCTCTGGAATCGAATTCTTCACTAAAAAACCTAATCAAATCGCAGGTCTATTCAACAACTGAGCAGGAAACGGTCAGCGCTGATTAAGGTCAGTTTGAACCGGTGCACTATATATAACGAATTAGCAGATGCTATTTCATCCGAAAATGTCAACACAATATATATACATTTATATATATACCGAAACCGGCCGTGTGAATGTGTCCGCCACACTGGATCACGGAGGTACTACGTGATCAGGTTCGTGTTCTGCACCCCATGTGCAGAACATCCAGATTCCAGCTTTTAGGTGACTTTCTGCACCTAGGCCAATATTGGGACCGTTTCCAATCTCACCCTCATAAACTACACACGAACAGAAATACACATATAATAAAAAAAACATAAGTTACACGAACCACAGACTGATAGCAACACTCGAGCTCCACCCAATACTCTAAGAAGTGACCATCTGTGGTTCCAATTGCACTGTAGAAACATTGGACAAATTCTTAATTACAAGCCATAATGAGAACCAAGGCCATGTCTATAACAATATGAATATCCAAATGCTTAGTATTCAATTATTAATTACTAATAATATTAAGTAGAGTTTCGAAGATTTGTCGATTGAAATGAATTTATTCTTAACGCAAATCTTCAGCTCTACGCCATTTTAGATAAGAAAACATTTATCTCTTTTCTATTTAAACGGTTATTATTAAAACTCTTTTAATAACTGTTTATGAAAATTGTGTCGAAAATCACATTATTTTTATCTGCTTGTGACTTGGTACTTGCGAAACTTAAGAATAATCAACAACGTGCTAAAACCGTTATTTAACTGGTGAATTAACTTGATTGTTGTTAGCTTTTATGATTTGCGTAACTTGTTCATGTAAATGGTGTTGCTGCTGCAAATTATTGCATTAGAAATTGTTAATTGTAAATACTGTAGGCAAAGCATATTACGAGTATATTCTGTGCTACAATAGGTACATTAAAGAAACTGTTAGAACGGGTACAGTCATTATATTGCATCCATTCGCTACTAGAGTAACGTTAATAATCTAATTGACGTTTGTACAGAAACCTAAAAGTTGAAAGGATGTTCTACGTCACATTTAATGAAATTACATTAAATTGGTATCCCCTACAAAAATTTTGCGAATAATGTGCGACTAATAGCAAGTTTAGTGATTTGTAATAGGATGTAAAAATAACCGACTCATTTGTAGATATTATTTATTTGTCAACTGAACCAGATATGTATCATTACACTTACAACGTCTTCGGAAACAATTAGAGAAAATGAAATGTTTCTCGAACAGAAACAAAAATATCCGAAAACCTCCTTACTTTAGAAAACACACATAGTTTATCCATATCTCTGTCGTAATGCTATGCAATCCAGCGAAACCCAGCAGTTTGGCTCTGAACTATCTCATTTTGCAGCAATTGTTTATTTGACAACTGAAATGTCTAGTGGTGATTCCCATGTGAAAATTGCGTTATGTGGAGATGCTGTCTAGCGTTAATGCGATCGCTGCTTACCGACGCCAGCATTGTTTGTTCATAATTATGTCATTTGCGGGTTTATTTTCGAAAAATTAATTTGTTAATTAATCTTGCTACCAAAGTGCAGAAAATAATCTTTAAAAAGTTACCTCAGTTATCGATTTTGTTTCAGCATGATGGGAGTATTATATTTCGTTAAAAAACACTTTTAAAGATCATTTGACCCATTGGCTACTTACAAAGCAAAGCATTTCAAGAAAATTGTTCATCAATTTTACGTTTCCAAATAAAACATACTTTATCTCAAATAAAAATTACAACTGTTTGATATAGAACGATAAGGAATATCATTTGCAACAGCTTATAGTCTAAAGTATTTCTGTCGCATGTTACGACAAAAAAAAAAAAAAAAAACAACGCTTTCTTTAATTTAGCATTTTGGGAAATTCACCGCGACTTATTTACAGTACACTTCTTTAACATATTATTTTGATTCCTTTCTGCCGTCAGATTATTAAAAGAACATTTATAAGTTATTATGTTCAGAAAGGTGAATTGATACTTGATCACAGTACTTTTGTTAGTCAAGTAACTGTAAAATCTTTTGTAGTAGCAAACAAATTTTAGTAGAATTTTATCAAACAGATCAAAGTTATATAAATGTGAGTTTATATATTTTCGCTAGTACAACCTTAGAATATTTCTAACAATCTATGGAGAAAATATTAAGTGCAAGTGATTCTTATAAAATCAATCGTTATGATCGTCGAGGTGTTATAATTTATTTTCTGAGTGACGCCCAGGCAAAAGTGTTTTGTACGTGTGCTCCATTTCAGAGTTACTAATAGTTCACTATATTATTTGTCAGTATGATTTACTTATTTGCAGCGTAGCTTGAAGATTCCACACGTTGAACAGTAACCAACAAACACGTAGAATCCAAAAATGCCTTCTTCATTCGATGCAACATTTTTTTTTTTTTTCCTGTCTTTTAAACAATAGAACGGGCGTTAAGTTAGCAACTGTCATCTAATGGGAAAAAAATCATAAATCATAGGACCTTACATCGATTTGAACTAATGATTTCGCCATTGTAATTGCAAATAAGTGCAGAAGCGCTCATTCTTATAAAATCTGGATGGTTAGTTCGATTGCAAATTATTTCTGATAGCATCTAGTCAAATTCTGTTAATTGAGATAAATACTGATAAAAAATAGGTTCATTGTGATATCAATACAGTTTTGTTGACCAAAACATGAAATTCAATTTTAAAGACTCAGTTATAATACGAAAAATAATTTTTTCCTGTATCAAATGGTAACATTACTAAATAACTTATATTTTGGCATTACGATGCAGACATTATCGTTTTGAATCAAATTAATTTAGAGTTATCATCAGCTCTGGAAAATAAAAACTGAAACTTCACTTTTAGTTATGCAACGTTTAGTTTTTTAAGTTGTGTAAGTTGCAGTTAAATTACGTTTCCATAGCCACTCTTCCATTAATGTTTGTAGATTTTCTTAGAATTTCTTCCACATTTAACAATCTAAAATTATGCCAATTGAAAAACTTCAGAATTTGTTTAAAAAGTGACATCATCTTAATCTATACTACGACAACTTCAGGCAGTTTTTTTATAAAATAATTCATATGGCCAATTAATATACAAGAGAAATATGTGAAAGTTGTTGTCAATTTAGTCTACAGAATTGACTTTTTGTATCAATAAAATGTGGTTTTTAAACGTCGAAGCAAGAAGAAAATAAAAAAGAAATTATTTGGTCATGTGACGATGCAGGTAACTGGGTGTGATGTGCATCGCGACCAGTTTATACCTGGATTAAAAGTACAGTCTACAATTTTTAATTCTTTAAGTTGGAATTCTGCGCGGAATCTTATGAAAATTAAAGGATTAATTAATAACTAATGTAATCTCTTGCGCAGTGACAGATTTGGCTCAAGCGTATTATCTTCCTTATTGACGATAAATTAATCTGGCTGTCTGCTTCCTGGATCGATAAGCATTACTCCACTGCAATCGGTACAGTTACATGCATCAATCAACGCTAACTATACAGTGATTGTTACGGAACTAAGCAGTTGATTCAAGGCGATTAATTGCACTTTACTAAAGGATACATCTTAGCTTTAATTAATAAAAATCTCCAGTTTATTTTTGACTGTATTGGAACGTTTTTACTTCTTACATTTCGCTGATACTAACGTAAAAAAAGTTGACGATTGGCGTAACTCTTCTTATTTGTAATAACTGTGGCGATCACTTCACTCAAAGTTCTGTGACAATCATGAAATTTTTTTTTAAACTTTAACTAAATTAATATAAGCGAATATTCCATCAGAGTTTTGAAAAGACGCATTAAATTAATCTTATTGTTGGTCAATACTAGTGTTGCAAACTGAAAAAAAACAAAATGTTTTTTTTCAGCTTTGTGAAAAAAAAACATGAAAAAAAACCTAGCACCCGTGTTTTTTTTCTAAATTTTGTTTTTTTTTCAGAAAACAATATATTTGATAAATTATAGTTTTACTTAAGGAACTTCCATTTTCAAGTGTGTTTTAAGTCTTACTGAATCATATAATGTCTCACATAATGATTCATAAGTGTATCTATAGGTAATATAATTTTATTCATCCTCTATGTCAGTACCACATTCACTAGTATCAGCACTACCAACACTAGTTCGGTTGGTGTCAGAATTTTCTGTCTCTTCTTCTGTCTCCTCTAACTTCAGAAATAGTTAAATTTTCTTTTACTGGTTGTTCTTGTATTGTACGCAAAAAATTTTGAGATTGCCATTTTAAATTGTGAGCAAAGTACACACTGTGCATAAAGACTGCGCCGATAGTTCTGTATTACGGTCTTTTAAGTTTGAATTAAAATCTATTATCATACAAAATAGGAGCTTTATTTCTTTTCAATCGTTTGTTTACACCAACGGTTTCAAGGAAAAGATTCATAATTAGGGACCGTGCACAAACTACTTGGCTCGGTCCAGAGGGAGGAGGGGTTAGCTGGAAGGCTACGCTGGGCTACGTGCGGAGAGGGGGGGGGGGCCGAGCCAGGCCACGTAACTTTCCTTTCGTAACATTTTTCACAGTTAAAATGAGGAACTGAACTCACAACAGCATGTGAGTATTTATTTCCATTAGTTAATTATATCCGTATGTAATTTACAATAGTCTGACAAGAGAAAACAGTACAAAATGTCTTCTGGAATCAAAATGGAAGAAAGCTACGTGCTTCGTGAGCGGATGGGGGGGGGGGGGAGGCAAAAGCCACGTAGGGCTATGTGGGGGTTCACAGGAGGCCAAAATGGAGCTATGTGGTTTATGCACGCTCCCTTACTGACAATTTAATGAGTCAGTACCACTATACTCTGAGAGTTAACAAGTAGTATACGAATATAAGGAAAGCCCAATAAGGCAAAAAACCGTGGATAAATTTTAAATTCCTAATTTTTTAAAAAGATCTGTAGGTAATTTTGTAGCGCTGGCAGCACTATTTCAAATAGCAAGTATCATTCCAAACCATGGGGAATGGGGATTCCTTCTCACGCAACCTAGTCTCTTCGGGAAATCCCAGTTCATAAAGAAAATTTCAGTCAATTTTGCCAATATTTTCGTAATTTTTTTTTTCCTACTGAACCAGAAAAATATAGTAGATTTTAAACTAAGATAAGTACTTAGAATAAACTCTAAAACAGTCATTTTAAACGATAACTGCCTTACAAATTTGAGATTTAGTAGTTGTGAAAAAAAACGTGTTCCAGAAAAAAAAAAACATGTTTTTTTTTCAAAGTTTTTTTCATGTTTTTTTTTTCAAGCCAGAAAAAAAACCGTTTTTTACAACACTAGTCAATACTGTTATCTACTAATTATACTCAGAATTTCCATTAATCATACAAACCAACAAGAATAGAAATAAAAAAATTCGCATTTCATCTTCCAGGGTCACCATGTTCCACTGTAAACGATAACAATCTTACAAGCTTAAAAGAAGCCCTAACGTTTTCAGTCTGAGATTCCTACAAGCGCTATTTTGGTTGTATCATTGCCATCTAATATTTATGCGGGAAAATTAATATATTATATACATTTACTGGAACGAAATGTTCCCAACGTTTCAAAATTATTGCTTTCCTCATTGTTTTCAATTTTGTTGTTTATTGCATGTTAAGTATCGATATACCTGGCACACAAAATACCTACAACCCTAAGACACAATCTTGTAGTGGTTGTTACATTTATTAATTTATTATTCTGTATAGTTGGTATAGTTTCCCTAATTCTGTGAGAGTTTTGATTTTAAATTATACATCTGGTACACCAAATCCTAAGTTCCATCATATTGTTTTCATTCCGTTATTACTTTATCACCGCACACATTCCTTGAAGGTTTCATCACGCCCCTATGAATAAGCTTCTGATTGGATTATATTGTATTCAACATTTCAATTGGAAGTTCTAGGATATTTTCTGACACAGATCAAGAATAGACATATGGTGAAGTGCAATCAGTTTATAACGATCCTAATAAAAGGTATTTGTTATTTAAAATCGCCTATTGGAGATTAGTATTATTTTCATGCAAATAGATGTCTTTCAGTGGCACTCAAACAAAAAATACTCCAATACTTTCAGCGTAGAATAATATCAGCTTTAATCCTGATATTACATACTTGTTACAAGCTATAAGCTTAATTATTTGTTGAAATTAATATCATTCATTTTTTACGTTCCAAGCAAGTGCAGTGCAAGAGTTATTCGACAACCCAGCATTTGTTTTTATGGATGATTGTATTATATTCACCTAAAAAAATTGAAATATAAGTTATATTTAACAAACAATCATTTTTGATAGTTATCTAATACATTAAATCTTAGCAAAACAATCAACAGTCAAATTGGATTCAATCTTGTTTTCTCTTATAAGACACACTAGCAAATTATGCAACAGATTTTTGCCTGCTTTCTGATAAAAAATAGGGCAATGCTGAAACGGCACCTTGTTACCGTCTCAAAACTACAAATTTATTAATAATATGAGAAGAATTAAGTCAAGCCCATGCGAATAGCATGTTGAATGGGCCACACCCTTGTATCCTGTAGCGCAAAAGGGAGTATAATTACTTTATTTTTGGTAAAGAGGAGATATAAAAAGGTAAATGTGACGGAGTTACTACCGCTCCTGCCGCTTCCCAAACAATTCTCTTTTCTCTTGAAACAAGAGTCGCAAACGAGAGACAGAAGTGTTATCACATGTATGCATCCGACATCAGAAATCGTAAAATAGGAATTTTAAAAAGGAAACTAATGTGTGCTTAAAACAAATGAAATGAAACTTATTTAAATGTTATAAAATGGCAAAAATTGTAAATGTATAAATTGGACATAAGAAAGTATATAAAAAAATGAAATGTAATCACTGTTCACGATAAAATGAAGGGACATGGAATAAAAGAGTGCCAAGAAATAATAAATATTTCATGGTCCTCGTTAGAAAGAAAACCTTACTAAAATGAATAAATACTATACAACAAAGGGTCTAATAAAATATTGTAAATGTGTAATCAATTATTTACACATGTTTAATTGATAAAAATTAATAACGCAAACTCGAAATACCGCAGCAGTGTACTACAATACTTGGAGCGTATATACTTTTTCTTTAAATGCAGGAAAAACTCATTTTGTTGTGTAACATCCTTCATCTCTCGGTGACCTCTCTTTAATTACTCATTTCCGTTACAATGCAAAAGGAAATCCCTTCCAACGGTTCAAATGAAGAGTACCTTAAAAAAAATTAAAAAACTTTACGATAATTGTAAGCTAACGAATGTCACTGTATAGATAATACCACGAAATTTGTGAAGAACTTGATTGAAACAAGAGCCTCTGCAAGTAGCCCAGCTGGTTTCACGATGCACTCAAGTAATAGGGAAGGGGGCGAATACTGTACTCCGATAAGTCTGGAGTCGTTAAGAACTCTCCTGGTTCGGGGATGGGAAGATTGAATGAAGGGAATCCATTAATCGCTTTAATTTTACGATGGTCGTCTTGTTTTATAGCGCCTTTTCGAGGAATCGATCTTTAGGTAGACGATGGCCGTCGGCATCGTAACCGACAGGATCTCATCAAGTTTGTGTGCACCCAGTAGCACAGAGAAAGGATAATAGAACTACGGATTTAACGGAGCTCCGCATCCTCAGGTGTGGAACATTCCATCCGCAATTTTTAATGCGTATGTATAACGGAAGTTTTGTTTAAATTACAGTAAATATTAGTCTTTTCACTTTATACGAGATTCGACACTTAGCTAAGAACAACGAAATTGTTTTTTTCTTACGATACTGCACTAAAGTAACAATGAACTAATCGGATTGTTTTACCTAAGTGACTAATTTACGAGTATGAGCTTGCATGTAAAGTAAAGCGCTCTATTCGCGGTCCAACTTATAACAACATCTACCGGGTGTTTCAAAAATTGGCCGGTATATTTGAAAAATTAATAAAAAAATAAACGGGCAGCGATAGAAATACACCGTTTGTTGCAATATGCTCAGGACAACAATAAATTTTCAGGCAGACAAACTTTCGAAATTAGTTACAACTTTCAACAACAGATAGCGCTGCAGGCGATTCGAAAGATATAGAAGTAAACGCAGTCTGTGAGTTCGCCATTCTGTAAGTCATCTTTCTGCTGTAAGCGTGTGCTGTTCACAGATTGCAAGTTTGCTGTGAAAAAATGGTGGATATGTGGAAAATAACGTACTTTAGATTTTTCCAGACTGCAACGCCATCTGTTGTTGAAAATTGTAACTAATTTATAAAGTTTGCCTGTCTGAAACTTTACTGTTGTCCCAAGCATATTGCAACAAACGGTGTATTTGTATCGCTGCCCGTTTAGTTTTTATTGATTTTTCGAATATTCTGGTCATTTCTGAAACAACCTGTATGTAAACCTACTGTAGGATGCTCTCACACATTCACACTACTAGAACGGGTCCAACTAGATGTTTCAAGCAGTTCTTTCTCGCCGCACACTAGTGTCTTTATCGCACATTCTTGGAATGTTTCCTCTAATCACGATCCAACGCCAAAGCTTGTTGGAAGGCAGGGACACGTGGTGGTTATCAGGGAGTCCAACAAAATCTAACAAGTCCTACATGTATATCAGCAACCTTTTTGTCGGCCCATCAAGAGTCATTTATGGGAAAATTTGATCATCGTAGGGGCTACAAATCAAACTGCGAATGGGCCACTAGAGCGATGGAAAGGAGAGTGGCGGACAAGGAGAAATGCGGTTGCTTGTTCTTGTGCTTGACGCTTGAATCAGTCGAGCTCTGCTAAGTTTATATGACAAAGACTGTTTTGTTGACCCGTGAGTAGTTATATAGATAATTTAATTAATCTGTGAAATCATCCCACGTTTTTTTTGTTGAAAGATGAGGCAAAAAATAAAGGAATATGGCAGTATTGTATGGAAATAGACTTTGCTTATGGAAAATGTAGAATTAGTGATAAAAAAATATACTTATTATGGTGTTAAGTTTATTTTTGATAAAATATTAAAATCTAAATAATTATACAATTATTTTTCTGCATCCTCTTGCGCAAGTACTGAACATTCGTATATACAAATATGACCTCCGTTACAACCCAAAGAGATCAACCGTTACAGTGATTACTACGTATTTGCACCAGTAATCCAAAAAAATCTGAAAAAAAACCGTCACCATATCCCAATAACCGCAGCAATTAATTACTTTTATTTTTACTTATGTCAAGGTACAGAATCAAGCACTATGGCCGAGAAAACTGTAGCGCCGCTTCTGTTACAGTGAATTAACTTACGTCTCACGTTGTTCAGCTGTCTTATTTCTGTTCTTATTTGGTTTTCGTAATTAACTAGGAGAGAATGCTGGGTGAATTCTCACTAATAATAAAATTAATATAAATAAAATTGTAGTTTAAAAAAAACTAAAAACACGTTTTTATGGGAATGTGAACTAAAAGGTTAAAAATAATCTGTAAATATTAAGATTTTGTTTAACAGTGATATAACACAATTCAGGATAAAATAATTTTTTGAATAATCTTAAAGAATAAAGTAACTGATTACTAAACTAACTTTAATGTAAAAAAGCGTGGGGTGCTATATCAGTTGTCTTATATTTTTTGTCACTGGCTGTTTGTAAAGATAGTCATTGCCAAAAGGTATGTAGTCACTACCCGACGTTTTTTTTTTTTTTTTTTTTTTTTTTTTTACATTAAACTTAATTTTGTAATCAGTTAAAAACATTAATTTATCATGAATCGTGGGACGTCCTATCGCTGTTAAGCAAAATCTTAATATTTAAAGATTATTTTTAACCTTTTAGTTCACATTACTATGAAAGCGTGTTTTTAATTTTTAAAAGTAAAATTTTATTTTTAACTTTTTAGTTCAGAGTGTTTCAAAAGTATGTTTCTTACTGTTGGCATTTCGTCACCAATCTCCCTTTTTCTTTGTGCTGCAGTTTCATTTTTAATTATTATTCCCACGAGTAATGTACAATTATATGGTCAACCCCACCAGAGGTCCAATAGAAGGGTAAATGTGGAAGATAACTCTTCTATAATAGTACGAAGTAATTGAAAACGATGTTTCGAATACTCACTATTTAACATCACATTAGGCGACCGCAGACACTATCGTAACAGCTTGTATCAAAGTATCATCAACTGCGCATGTGCAAAAGGTTGCTCTACAAAACTGTCAAAGTAATGAGAATACAAGGTTACAGCTGTTAAATTATTGTGTTGTTAAACGTTCTTAATACGTGTGCAAAATTTTCAAACATTAAGACGCCTGGAAGTTGGTAATTAAATGAAATGGATATGGCAATATTGGCCGGGAAATTTCCGGCTGCCAAATGACGAAGGTTTTTCGAACTGACGCGCTTGTGCAAAATGTCGGAGCTGCATTTGCCTAGCCCGGCAATCCGATCAGGTATTGGGTATCTGCAGTTTAACGTGAAATCGGAACCGTGGGTTATCCTAATCTTTGCCACTTATAATATCATAACGTCTGTTCGCCAGTCACGTGCCTTGACCAACTCAGCCACCAGGGGGATGCGGAAAGTGGGTGAAAATGAGCCACATCTGCCATAAGACGGTTAAATCACTTTAGTATTCTCACTGTCAAAGTAATGAGATTACCAAGGCACTGAAATGAAATTATGGGATTGTCATCGGTTCTTAATACGTGTACTAAATTTCAGATAATCGGACTTCGTGAAGTGGGTGAAAATTGAACAGAAATTTCATTCAACCACTTTTAAGTTGTTACTGACAACGTGGTGAGAGTAAAATTATTGAATTTTTATCCTTTCTTAATAAGTGTACAAAATTTCAAACGATTCTGACATCTGGAAGTGGGTCAAATTGGAGTTGAAATTCCGTTACAATCATTCAAACACTAATACATTCATACATACAGGTCAAGTTAGTATAAAGCGTGTAAGACAGAGCAAAACTTACACCTCTTACTGAAGCCATTTATAATATATCTTTTACGAATGCAGTCACTTCATAGAAACCCAAATGAATCAATAATTACGATCACAGCGAAGGGGAAAAGCTAGGTACAGACAAAACGCTCTGAACATCAACCATTTGGCCGAACGAGATAACATAGCCTAAGGGAGTTGAACAATTACATTATGGCAGCTGTTTGATTCAGACCGTGAAAGGTAATCCACATTAACGCACTAAACGTTTCTTTTGGTGTGTTGGAAATGAAATCTGATGCATTATCAAAACGATGTGTGAATGTGCAGGTCGCATTGCAAAGTTATGGGATAACAGTAGAAGGAAAAATTTTCTCTTTGTTGTTGATCTACCTTTCATATATAGCTGTTAGCTTCTACTGAAATCTACGCTATTAGTGCATGTAGTGATTATGACAGTCTACTTGTTATTGCTGTGTTTCATAGTACCATGAATATTCAATGTGATTTTCCAGTGGGGATTTCAGAAACAGTGTATATTTATTTAATTTTAATAATATAAGCAGCTAGATGAAACAGTTTATTGTTGATCATCATATTTATTATTTACAAAAGCTGTAGACAAATATCAGTGGCGCTTACTTGATTGATGATAAAAGAATTACGTACATGTCGAACGTAATAGAAACACTTCGAACTGAAAAGGTTCTAATTGGTGATCTTGTTAATTGTGGAATAATAATATTAGATATCTTTGCTTGGGAACATTACATTGAAATATAATACCACTGTTTCAGTGAATGGAATTTCCTGTATTATATCTTATAAAACCTTTTTTTTTTTTGCTTTTGCCTGTGGTTGGCTGTTACACGAATTATCAAATTCAGAATGAAGATCGTAGCATTTTAGTCTATTTGTTATTGCTGTGTTTCATAGTTCCATGAATATTCAACGTGAATTTCCACTGGGGATTTCAGAAACAGTGTATATTTTTTATGGTTTGTATAGCAAAATTTACGTTTTTACAAATTACCAACATCTTATCTAGATTTGTTATCTTGTTGTTTTTGAGATGTTGTTGTATTCATTTTCTGGTATCATGTAACGGACAATATTAGCAGAAACTTGTTGATGAAATAATTGGACAATTTCCTGTTATAAGAATTTATTAGGAATACTAAATTTATGTATAGGACGGAGGTAAAACATTCTGTCTTTAGTATTCTTAAAAAAATGTTTCAGTGTATTATTTGAAATCGCAATCTCTTTAATTTTGTACTGCTTTTTTTAAATAAATTTATTGTTTTACGTATATTTTAAAACTGGCTTCTGTGAAACTACAATTTTGTGTGTTCACAGGCGGATGATGGGTCGTTGTGTCGTGTGCCTAATGTTCTATGAACCTAATAATATTGTAAAAATATATATATATATCTGCTTTTCTTGTCGGTATTCAGTGTTTAATTAGTAATTTCTGTCAGAAAGGGTAATACCAGTATAACATGTTCGAATATATTTTTTACATTTAAACAATAAAACATGGTAACCTTTATTTGTTGTTAAAAATATAGTTATTTTTAATGTACTGCCAGGCCTTGGTTGGTGAATCCTATCGACCAGAAATATGCTGTATCTATCCCATATCATATCTTTGTGATTATGTAATCGCTCGAGTTTTAATTAAATTCGAAATTAAGAATCGTAAAGACAAATATCGTTGTTTTTTTCGGTTGAGTATCATTGGTAACTAGCAGTTTCCCGCAACTTCTTTCGCGTGGGCTGTTATTGTACACACTACTCTTTCAAAACAGCATGGTCAAGAACTATCGGTACATGATCCGCCGCCTCTGTGGCTCAATGAATGCAAAATCTTTTGCTAGAACGGTCTCCACGAAAAACTGTAAATTCATTTCTCCGAATAATATTATGTAGTTGGTACAATGAATTCACGACTTAAATTTCGACTACAAGACGTAACTTACCTTTAAATCGACACTAATTTATGAAATATATTATTTTAACGCAACAGCTATTCAACGACTCAGCACTCATACTCTATTTTACTTACCGAACAACGGGCTGTATATCAGTTAAGACTCAATAAAATCCCGAGCAATAATTTTTTGTAAATCCTATTCACAGAAAAAATTTTCTTCAGCTTTACGACATCACGTCAAAGTGAAATTACAGTATTTTATCCTCTTTAATATAGGTTATACATTAATCAAAAAGCCAGTAGTTTTTTCATGACAAGCAATAACGATAAATTACGCTAAATTTTGTATTTTGACCTCAGATCCAAAGGAGACATCGTATTTTATCTGCTGTAGTATTGGCTGTGTATTAATTGAAACCCCCAAAGTGTAATACGCAGTATTTTTTGTTCAACGAACGTTTTATTTTAAAATGGAAAATATATCAACTTTGCGAAATAGGATCAAAATTAAAAATATTTTACGTCATCACAGACTATAAATTAATCAAAATACCTCAAAAAATGGACCAATATCTGGCTTTAATCGCGTTCAACGAAACATAATTCTAAACTTTCATTTTTTGAACGTCACATCAAAATTAATGAATCATTAATCGAAATCCCATCAAAATCCGACCTATATTTTTTGTGAATTTCGTTCATCCAAAAATGATACTAATTTTGAAAATATATCTGTTTTACGGCATCATATCAATATGAAATATACCCTACTTTATTTGCGTCAGCAGAAGCTGTAGATTAATTGAAACCTTTTACGTCCGACCAGTAGTTTTTGCGTGAAATGCGTTCAACGAAGAAATGTATGCAACGTATCACTTTACGATGTTACATCAAATTAAAACAAACTATTTTACTAGTAGGACCAAGGCCTATACATTAATTGAAGCCCCGTCAATATCCAACGAGTAGTTATTTTAACTATCTTAAGTTTATCGCTTGATGATTTAATGTGAAATTCAAACATACCCTATTTTCACTCTTGGATCCAAGGGATATATATTAATAGATAGTTCAAAATTAAAGTTTCACATCTAAATTGAAAGATACACTGTTTTATCAGCCATCTCAAAAGCTATATATTATGCAAATTTCCATCAATATACAACCAGTAATGTTTGAGTGAATCGCGTTCAACAAAAAATTATTCTAAATATCTCACTTTTTCGATGTCATATCAAAATGAAACAAACCATAATTTACCCTCATTATTTCCAACTATACGTTAATCGAAAACCTACCAAAATCCATTCAGTAATTTTTCAGTGAATTGCGACAAACGAAAATATGATTTTTTTTTAATCTCAGTTTTTCGACATAATAACAAAATGAAACATACCCGGTTTTTCCTAAGAGCTCAGGGACTGTGTATTAAACTAAACCCCATCAAGATCCAACTTTTAATTTGTCATTTTTTTGAACTCACATATAAAGGAAACACGCCTGGTTTTTCTCGTGTGACAATGGGCTCTACCTCGTCAAAATCCAACCGATTAGTTCTGCATGAATCACATTCATCAAATCTCAAACAGACAGACACAATTTATTTTAAAAATTAAAGTTGATTTTTTTATTTGCAGCTTATTGGTGGTATGCCGAACGTTTCTTTAAAAAAATATCTGCAATATATTGATTTATTCACATTTTCAGTTTTATTATAAGTAAAACTGTATTATAAATACAGATGAATATCTTGAATTGAGCACTCACTTTTGTAAAAGAACAAAAATTCTGCAGAATTATTACGACTTAAGTGCGGGTTAGGGCGAAACGACAGGACAAAGCTACCCACAACTACAAGAAAAAATTGCGATCGTCAGTCAGCAGTTGAGAGTTGTTGTTTGTAGTGTGTCAGTTTCAGCGTTTCTTTGTACGGTAAACCAGTTCGGCTGACCGCTGCAGGCGCGCGCTCACAGACTTTCAATTCGCCTCTGCCCCTGTATCGGACATCGATAGATCCGCACAGTCGATGTAAAAGCGAAACGAGATAAGAGAATCACTGCGAACGTTAACACATTTTCGATACGATACGTGATCACACCCTGGTCGACTGTGAGCCTCGAACAAACAGACGGATTCCAGTGGTTAGAATTCTGCAGCTGCTTTTAGAAACTGGAGCGCAAAAACAAGCAGACTTTATGGTTACTTTGATGCACAGATTTAAACTAAAGAACGCGTATAAGCTGAAGTAGCACTAAATAAAAGAGACTCTTCAGTTGTAGTCCATAGCACAGAAAAAGAAGATGGTCTCAATATATTATAGTAGACTTTTTCTATTAAATGCAGTGTACAGTAGATTTAATATCATTTCAAATAAATAACTGTAGCGAGTTCTATAACTTGTCTGCCATAAATCTAAAAAAGTGTCTTTTTAACTTGACATAAAAACTTCAAAATAAATATTTCAATCACGGAAGAACATTCGGTCAACAGACTACTTGTTTATACTGGCTGAACGTCTCACAGAAACACCGACAGTGCATTGACAATAAATTAACGTAAGGGAATATAGTAAGTGTATACATCTACCTGAGAATCGCGTAAGCTTTGTGGATATTATTTGTTTTCTTCTAATGTTTGCGATGCTAGTAGTTTTCAGGCAGAAAGTGCTGAAGCTAGCTACATTTTCAATTTGATTACGGTAAACAAAACAATTACGGATACTGTAAGACAGACGTATAAACTCATGCAGGTTGAATCTCTCTCTACTTTCACACTCTGTGCCATGATACCTAATTAAAAACTATTAAAACTGGTACTAGAAAACTTAAAATCTTCACTATTGCTATGAATAACAAAATGTAAGAAGCAAAAAAAGACACAAGACAAAATTTACTTTCATGCCATCAATGTTTCTCTAGTTATTTTGTCCACAATAGTTAATCTACAATAAGCAAATTGTAACAGCTATTCTTGTCATATTTTGTATCGAGCGTGGTAGATGAGCGGTAACGCCCTGACTTCGCCTTCGGGAGAACGTGGTTTCGAATCCCCGTCCGGCCATCTAGATTTTGGCTTATCATGGTTTTTTCAAATTATTCCAGGCGAATGGCGTTAGTTAAATTAATTGAATTCAAGTGTTTATCATAGAGGGACAGAAAAAAATTAGTGAAAACCTCTTTTGCAGGCAATGAAACTTGAACATTTTTCAATATTTTGCGCGTGGTGTGAAACAGTTCTTCCATGTTAGGTGTAAAGAAGTAAAAACCTTGCTCTGGAATATTGTTTCACCTGAAATATAAAACATATTGTTTACGAACTTTAGCGCTAAATACTCCTCCAAATAAAATAATCTCTCAGTTAAGTCATTAGTGTTGCATATCAGCATAGTTAATTTGCTGAAATAGTTTTTATATGTTTGCTTAGTGCAATTTGTTGTAAAATCTGGTATTGTCGTTGAAAAACGCAGGCAGGATCTGTGAAGGAAACAGTAAGGAATGGTTGGGAATTTACCAATCTTTATATATATAAAAATCTAGTGTCACGATGTTCGTCCGGGATGAACTCCGAAACTACATAACCGATTTAGATGAAATTTGGCTTACTGTGTGCAATTTAGTCCAACTTAAAAGATAGGATAGTTTTTATCCGGATTATAGACCTCAATATTTATTATTTGTGAAATAAATGTTCATTAAATATTTGTCATAGGACAATGGTTTGTAATTATTTGTAAGCCATCAAAGATAGCGGTCTGCTGGCTTAGTGCTTAGGGCTTCTGACTGGAGATTGAAAGGTCCCCGGTTCGAGTCCCTGTCGCGGCGGGGATTTTTATAGACACTTAACCCGGCATTAATCTCCGGTGCAGCATGCTGTGTAAGGTGAAATACGTCAGGACGGTACTGTGGTTCGGATTCGACGTTAAAATGTAGGTCCCCAGTACCAGACAGGATGGGTGGGCTAGGTAAAGGCGCCTACGACAGTGGCAGAATGCCCAGCCAGTAGAAACCATTTCACCAGGTCATTACGACCACACGAAATTATTATTATTATAGTTCCATAAGTTTCTAACAGATGGCGATGTGTTAACTTATCGATACAACATTTGGTTAGCTAGGTTGGGTAATCATCCAGTAGATCAAGTTCTGTTTCAATTTATTTATGATACAGTTTATTCCTAACAGATGGTGGTGTGTTAATTTATCGAACCATCCAGTAGATGGGGTTGTATTTTGATTTATTTATGCTACAGTCTATTCCACGCCATATGTGCGTGTTCATCGTTTGTGTGTCATTATACCTAACGACACATGAATATAACATTGAAGAAAACGTTACGATAAATTCGAATCGTGTAAGTATTTCTCGCTAGCTTATCATTTTTCTTCTTTTTGTTCAGCTAGAGACCACGTGTCAATTTAAATTCCTCTCCTGATGTTTTTTCTTTCTTCCTCCCAGTACTCCTTCATTATTGCATTCCTCTCTACCTTTGAATCCTGCCATATTCAAATGCTGCTATCGAAAAAATTTTCTTTCCATACAGTTCACTGGTATTATTTCGTTTCAAATCTTTCTAAACCTCTTGAAAGCCTGGTGTCATCCACGCTATAAATCTATCGAAAAAAATATAATTCTTCTTTTTCTGTAGTTTTTCAATGTTATTATATATTTTCTCATTAGTTCTTAACTTCCATTTCACTGTATTTTTCAATGGACCCAAAAATTCCGGTTTCACCACTGTATTATAGTGTCTTACTTTAAGACTTTCAGAAAGGCACTTTTTGCTGTAATTAAAATATTTTTCAATGATATGTCGCCAAAGAATCTAACCTCGACAATGCGTGTAGCAGAGAGGCACGACGCACGACGAGAGAGCTCATCAACCTGCAACACAAATTGCGGCAAGTAAGGAAGTTCAAAGAATCAGGACAGCTGAGCGTCGTATGCAAGAATCTGGTGATTTCCGACAGACATTACCAGTGATTCCTCGCTCTACTTTTGCCGATGAGATTAATGTATGTTTAAAACAATCGTTTTTATGGCGGAATGGAAACACTTTGATTGACCATGAACATGCGAGTATAGTTGCAAAATGATCCTTCGGCACAAGTATTTTGTAAGCAATTGCTGGATATTGGAAAAGGTGAAATAGAACTGCATCGAAATACACAATACATCAAATTGCCAGACAAATTCTGCACTGTTGTTAACTCAAAAATGAACTAACTCAGCGTGTGTTCCTGGATATATCAAATAATTACTTAGATCATAATTGGATCAGTAATCGTGCTATTTTGGCATCAAAGAATGTTGATGTCAACGAAATTAACCTCCAGATACGACAGTTGTTGCCATGTGATCTGATGTCTTTTAAATCAATAGGTACTATTGTAGATGAAAATTAAACCGTAAATTTTCCAAATGAGTTTTTAAACTCTTTGGATATAACAGGAATGCTGCCACACAATCTCCGGTTAATGATTGGTTCACCGATTATTCTTCTTCGTAATTTGAATCCACCTAGATTATGCAACGGTACACCTTTGGTAATCAAAAGGATCACCGGAAATGTTCTTGAAGCAATTATTTTGACTGGAATGTTTAAAGGAGGAATAGTCCTGTTGCCACGTATTCCAATGATACAGTCAGAATACCCAAGACCATTTAAAAGGCTTCAATTTCCGATTCGTTTGGCTTTCGCTATGACAATAAATAAGTCACAAGGCCAAACAATGTCCGTTTGCGGCTTGGATTTGGAAAATACGTGTTTCTCCCATGGGCAACTATATGTCGCCTGCTCACGTGTAGGGAAACCATTAAATCTATCTGTATTAGCAAAAGAAGGGCTAACTAAAAATATTGTGTACCAATTAGCGCTTAGATAAATTAAAATTATATTGTAAATTGTAATAATTTAAAATAATGAAAATAATTGTTAAAAATGTACTTCATAGGCCTCGTTTATAAAACTGAAATTTCAGTTTATGTAGATAAATAAATAAATGATATAAATAAATAAAAAATAATTTATTTATTTATTTTTATAAATATCAATTTTTATATAATTTCAATTAAGTAATTTGTAATAAAATGTAAATTAAATTTTTTAATGATGGTTTGTCCTTAATTTCAACTGTCCGTAATTACATTTGAATTTCCAAATCGACTACAATGTATTGTCTTTATTAGTGAATATTAATTTGACTACTTTAGGAAGTTTAGAATAACATTAATCCAACGTACTATAATTACTAAGTCACAGCAACGCGTGACCGGGTCAGCTAGTAGTCTATATGATCTTCTAGATATTTATGTTAGGAGCTGCCAATACAATGCATTACAGTTGATTATGCTGTTCATTGTTCCTTGTTGTAATCTCTACACATATAAATGTGTCAAGAAATGATAATCTATTTGTGCCGTAAACAGTTGTACAGCGTATAATCTTAATAGAATCACGGCACGATATTTAACACAGCATGAAAGAAACACAATCCACCTACCATAAAAATTCGTAACAACATAACGCAACTTATTTATTGTGCAGTTAATTGTTGATTTTACCATTGAAGAGTGTGTTTTGGACTGCAGTTTTTCTTTACTTCTGTGAATTATGAATACGCCTTTAAAAAATTATTAAAAGCGCTTACTTCAAGTTATAACAGATCGACAGGAACGGGTGTTGCAATTTAAAACAGTCTATTGAACCTACTGAAATTCTTAAACCTGAACTACTCAAGTGCACAGTACTTTCTACGGAACGTAGAATGAATAAACTATGATTTCACAAAAATGTTTACAAGTAGTTTGTAAAGAATTCTCTTGCAGTTTGTTTCATTAATCTCTAAAATTATAGTACCGTACCAAGTTTCTGGGATCTGAGTATAATCTCTTATAACATCTTATCTTATCTTAATTAAAAATTGCATTTTTATTTTTACACATTACCAATCGAATCTAAAGCACTTTATCCAACACTTCTTCGATGAATGGATTCTAGCTAAATGCGAAGGAAAATTATGGAAGGTATGGGATATAGCCGGATGGGCAGATTTTGATAACCAGCCATAAATTTTCATTAGATTTTGAATCCGGTGGAAGCCAGAGAAAATCAAATCTGGTAAACAGGATAGATGTTCTAATGATTTTCTCTTAGTACACCTCAGTTTAGGTATTACTAGAACAGACTGTGCACACATGCACTGACCTGATGAAAGATGATTTCCTTTTCATTTGTTGTCTCGGTTCTCGTCTCATCAATTGTTTCATTAAATTTCCAATATTCTTGATGTTTTTCTCTGTGAATACCGTTTTTAGTCACCATTCAAATGGATCATTTTCAAGGGATATATCGTAAAAACATCTCCAAACCATTAAACGTTTAAGACTGTCCATCAATTTATCCTCTATTGAAAATGAAGTAGCAGACTGGTCTCTTCACACTCTGGACGAAGTTTCGTCGTTAATAAACCACCCAAAACTGAGATTTGTTTGGCGGCATGATACTCCAGGTTATCGATTTCAACGAGAGTCATGTTATAAATTTACTTTAAAAAGACGTTTAATGAAAACTACTTCACAGATGATATTAAATTTGACTTTCGTTATTCTGGCACATCAATCAAAAATTTCATTGACAGCAATGTCAACTTAATGTTATCATAAGAACTTTCACTTTGGCCTAATAGATCAATCATAATCACTGCGAATATGCATTTCTATTTGACTAAATTTTGTATTGGGCTTCGAACAAAATCAACCCCCAAAAGATTTTAAATCTGCTGACGACATAATCTGATTACGCTCAAGCAGCGTAACACTCAGATTCGAATGATTTTTCGAGATTTGATACTTTAATGCTGATGCACAACAGTATTGACATCAGTCAGTATATCTAAGACTGTTTCGAGAAGCCTATAAACTTTCTGAATATATAGCTCACCCAGAGACCGATAGGAAGACCACCAGAACGCTAGTCCAACGACATACGCAGGGTTGTCGGAATTAACTGGAAGAGGTTCACCCAAAATCGTTCAACCTGGAAAAGACTGCTCAGGCTCTTCCTGAAGTCGTGACTTTAAGGGGCCACATCATTTAATGATTTAACTGGCTGGCTGATGGTGATATAAGTACATTGCGTTTCTTGTGTTCGTCTCTTTTATGTTCATCATTCCCAGCCGCTTTAATCTGAGGGAAATGTTGGGTCGTATTTTCCTACCCTTCCTTAGTTTTATCGCCTTAAAGTATTTTTCTTGCTCTTGTTATTATTTTTATTATTGGTGGTGGTAATTGTAGTATTATTAGTAATAGTGATATTAGTAGTAGTAGTAGTAGTATTGTAAGTAGTAATATTATTAATAATAAGAGTAGTAGTAGATGCAGTAGTGATGTTTAATAACAGTAAAAGTAATAGAAACATTGGAACTTGAATCTAATCATTGTTTCTAAAGTGAATAAGTTATGTATATAAGATTTAAATATATATTCTTGTAAAAATAATGGAAATAAGGGCCCAGATTAGATACTAGTTGCTTCGTTATATTGTATATGGTTTAATTACACATACATATAGGCACCGCATACGGAATCGGGGATTTATAACGGGAGGAAGGACGAGCCGAGGTCCACGTGTACCAGTTGTCCCGATTGCGGTTTTTAGGGAGCCTCCCTCAACTAGACGAATGCTGAGAGGGTCGCCAATCTCCGCCTTATAAACTACAGCTTTCTAAAATAAAAAATACATTTGTCATACAGAACGTACAAAGTTACACGATTCGCAGACAGGTGGCAACACAAGACTTTTGGATTAGGTAGACAGGGCCTCCCACTCTACCCACACGTCATGATTCACATTGGCAACCCGTGGTGGCCAGTTCCATGTAATACTTGGTACCCGAATTGGAGAAAAAGATCGCCGAAAATGGTTGATAAAAACTAAACGTGTTATGAAAGCTGAAATATCATTTTATTATTCAAAGTGTTATCCACAGTAATGTCACACAGAGCGAATTAATGATTAATTATTGGTTTAGGTTTCATGAAATGCAACAATCGCACGAATAAACCTGACTTTTGGATAAAAAATTTCTACATATTCTATCGTGACGAGACTTAATCTCATGCTTTGCTGATGAACAGATCGTTTAGTGTCTAACATACTTTTACCATTTTCCTAATCAAAATCGCCATTGTAAAGTAAAAGATTCTGTCCGTTCATAATAAATAACAAAAGTGCCAGAAACAGATACGTATACCCAGAATAACGTTATCGTTGTTCGTAGTGGTGATAATCGCACAATGCACAAATGTTTTATGACCATTGAGCAATGTGTAATCACTCAAATACATATAAGTTATTATATTGAGTTAACGTTAGGTATAATATTATAAAGTCCATTCAGTGAAAACGAGCCTGATCTTTGAGCTGTAAATGAACAAGACCAGCATCCGGGAGGACGTGGATTCCATTTCCGGTCCAGCGATCCAGTTTTCGGTCTTTTATAGTCTTCAGAAATTACTGCAGGTTAATAGTGGAATTATTCCCAAGAAATTACATATTGGAATTCCACCCCTTCCGTTGCCACCATCCAACCAAGTTCTAATAACCGCTACGAGCCGTAAATACCTTTATTTCTTTCTCTGCATCACATTTTACTGTCCGTAATCGGTACCTGACAGGTATTCATTCCCTACTCTCCGAAATGGCCTTCGTTTCAGAAAGGAAATATACTTTTTTTAGTCGAACATTGGTAAATCTTTCCCAGTAGTAATCTTAAAACAATCGCTTTACAATCGTCGTTCGAAATTTCCTCTCATATATTGCTGTCTTTTAAGCACAGTTTAAAAATGAACGCACTTATCCCACTGTAAGATGTATCGTAAATAAAATACTTCTATGTGGCTTAAACTATAATTTTTATGACATGGCTGAAAAATATATTCCATAGATTTTTGTACCACTTGAGGGAAGTTGACGCAACTTAATTTGAATAGCAGAATAAAAAATGGTAACAACAGCTGACGAGAAGTAAAAATTCTGGAAAACACAAGAAATGTTTTATTCCTTCCAAATTTGTTTATGTTCATTAGGAATACATCGAACGTGCTTACGTAGGTAGAGTTTCTTTATGCAAATGGTGACCATCCAGGTGTATGTTTCAGCTATCTAGAGAAGTATGTTCTGTTAACTTCGAACATTCTGTAAGAACTTTTAATAAGTCCATCACTATATTCTACAGGGTGTTACAAAAAGGTACGGCCAAACTTTCAGGAAACATTCCTCACACACAAACAAAGAAAATATGTTATGTGGACATGTGTCCGGAAACGCTTACTTTCCATGTTAGAGCTCATTTTATTACTTCACTTCAAATCACATTAAACATGGAATTGAAACACACAGGAACAGAACGTACCAGCGTGACTTCAAACACTTTGTTACAGGAAATGTTTAAAATGTCCTCCGTTAGCGAGGATACATGCATCCACCCTCCGTCGCATGGAATCCCTGATGCACTGATGCAGCCCTGGAGAATGGCGTATTGTATCACAGCCGTCCACAATACGAGCACGAAGAGTCTCTACATTTGGTACCGGGGTTGCGTAGACAAGGGCTTTCAAATGCCCCCATAAATGGAAGTCAAGAGGGTTGAGGTCAGGAGAGCGTGGGGGCCATGGAATTGGTCCACCTCTACCAATCTAAAATGAGCTCTAACATGAAAAGTAAGCGTTTCCGGACACATGTCCACATAACATATTTTCTTTGTTTGTGTGTGAGGAATGTTTCCTGAAAGTTTGGCCGTACCTTTTTGTAACACCCTGTATATACCTATGCAATCGCTTTGTAGGTGAAGTGTGTTTACTTACTTATAGAAAGTTTACCATTACTATTCACAACCTTTTTTTCGGGAAAACTATGCCACCACTGCTTGAAGTTCAAGATTCTGACACTCCGAACTCGATTAAATACCAAACGGATTTCCAGTTTTGCGAGCCATGTTGATAAATGATTCCTAAGACTTCCGCGGCGGTCTTTGTTCATGATTAATAGCTTTTCGGATTATGCCGCATTGTTTATTGAAATATCTAAGCTTTCGGCTGGTATCCTACATCCTTCTTCAGAGATACTGTTTAAGTTTATGTTGACATAGTAACAATCGCCAAGCATCGCAGAGGAAAAGGCCGCTATCTTCGTTAATGTTGTTGGAATTTCTTAAAATTTCTGCTGGATCTTTCACACGTCGAGGCCACCACTGATCTTCTATTCACTGCAGCTTCGTGTCTTGAAATTTGATTTCATGCCCGGTGTTAATAGCATATGTTCTTTAAGCTGTGGCAGTGTTTACATCGGCGAGACATATTACACAGTGGCGGAGAGACTTAAAGAAAATATCCGCCACTACAAATATAACAACAGCAACAAATCCGCCGTAGTTCACCACGCTATTAACACCGAGCATGAAATCAAATTTCAAGACACGAAGCTGTTGTGGAGAGAAGATCAGTGGTGGCCTCGACGTGTGAAAGAGGCAGCAGAAACTTTAAGAAATTCGAACAACATCAACGAAGATAGCGGCCTTTTCCTCTGCGATGCTTGACGACTGTTGCTATGTCAACATAAACATAAACAGTATCTCTGAAAAAGGCTGTAGGATACCAATCGAAAGCTTAGATATTTCAATAAACAACGCGGCATTAACCGAAAAGCTATTAACCATGTTGATAAGTTGGTCGTACTTATCTGTTGCGTCTACCCTATCCTATCCCTTCAAAAGTTGCAAATTGCGGTAAAAGATTAAGAAGCTATAACATCACAAAGGAAAATATTGATGGATTATTTTGAATTTTCAGCTGGTTGTCATAATAAGAAACAGTCGGAGGAAGGTGTGATTACGATATTGGCCTCCACAAGCGTTGCTGAATGTATAATGTTCTTTTGATTTCTTCTAGCAGAAAAGTCTCTATGTAGTGAGCAATGATAGTACATACTTCGTTCGGGCCTTTATCAGCCCTTCATGGTATTTTTTTTAGAATATATTGATTTGCCGTACACAACAATAAATAGTGCAACAACAACAACTAATGTTGTGAAACATTTCCTCAATCAGTTCCTTAATCAGTTTGAATAAAAATTAACAACACGCTATTAGAATTGAATTTCCATAATAAAATTTTACTGCAAAATGTACAAATTTCATAAGTATGCCGCTGAAATATTCTAGAAATATATTGAAAATCGCACGGCAAAAATTTAATTGCTGTAGTTTATTATTAATCCGCATTCAAACAGATAGCAACACATTTTTCTTCTATAAAACGTTTCTTGATCGTGTGTTTTAGGAAGAGCAACAAAAATGTCGGCTCGACTTTGATTCATTAATGTCGGAGGCGGTTTGTAGTGACTGGGATAAGGAACAGTTCATGAAACTGTTGAAGTTTTCCTGTCATCGAAAAATTTCCTTATTATTTTTTTATGGTTATTGTTAGTGACATTGTTTCGTTCTTCCCCTCTCCAGATGTGGCTTGATTTACGGAATATTTTCCCGCCTCAAACTCAATATCGACTGTTTTCTTTTTACATTTAGCCTATTGTTCGCTGGTTATCATTTTGCCCCAGAGATATCCAGCTTATATTCGCGCTTAGCTCTAATCTATAAGTGTCTCATGCCACTGAAAATCTTGCTGTATGATGTTGTAACAGTTCTTACACATCACACTTAGTATTATGGTTTTAATGTAACTGACCAACATGCTTTCACAGAAACTCATAATTTATGTCAACAACCAGCTGGAAAATTACAGTGTTTAAAAAAGCTTTCACTCTGAGGAGAGCAGAGATACTAGAAGTATGCACTCCTTCACGGTATTTTTGGTGGGAATATAATTTTTGTATTTATTCAGATCATATCACTATTACTATTACTATTACAATTACTCCACGATTCACTAAAAGTGTTTGGCGGAGGGTGCATTGCACCTATCAGGAAAGGTAATGGTTTGGAAGGGATATACGGTATATGGCAGGTGGCGCCCATGGGCTATTGTGAGGAACCATCCCAGCATTCGCCTGGAGCGATCTAGGGAAACAATGGAAAACCCAGATCAGGTTCAAAGTTGAAATACGAAACATAGAATACCGATTTAGGATGATTCTTGCGAAAAAGCGTTTTCCATATTTGCTGCGTGTTATTATATCTTTGTGAGTAGGTTTACATTTCTGTTCTAGAATCGAAAAAAAATCCTGTGTTCTTTCACCAGGCGACTGTAATGAAGTTAATGTATCTTTTGTTTGATGTTATTGGATATTGTATAAGGATTCCTTAGTCCTAAGCTAAACCTTAGTGTGGAAAGCCTCCATTACTGAAACCTAGCCTGTTGAGAAAAAAAGTTGATGTAGACAGCAATGGGGAGTCGCGGGGTCCAGTGCCAGTTTGAAACACCCATCTCTGAATTGTACGTTGTCTGATTGAAGCAACTCAACCTGTCTTTTTATAAGCCAATGATCGATTTCGTAAGTGTTTCTGGCCTACGATCCTATCCCTGATCTAATACAGGAGCGGTTGAAAAGCCGTATTATATTCTTATTTAATATAATTTTTATTTTATTAAAAAAAAAACAATTTCACAGCACTCCAATATATAGCAGTTTATATATTTATTTATCTATTTTGTGTTTTGGGCTTTACAACTTGTTGACTTCGAGGTTACTAGAGATGAGATAGTGGGGAATAAGAAATGGAAGGAAATCAGCAACCGCTTTTTGAATGAACCATCCCACTATACGCCTGGAGTGATTTGAGGAAACCACGGAAAAACGATGGATGGCATTTGAACTCGAATAACATGAGCAAGCGTTACCGTTTTCCGATCATGCTCAGTTATATTGAAGGAATCGATAAAATGATTGATAGTAATTTAAGGTCAGAATATAAAATCATTAAACTGATAGAGAAATATGTTCACGCAACTGAGGGTTACACAACAGTGTAAACACTGACCCGTCAACATTTTCGAACAAATAGCACACTGCCGAAATTACTCACACTACTAAAAAGGTTGATGATACCTTCTTGGCTGAGAAGAGCTTTTCCCCTAGATGAAGTTCAAATTGAGGGGTCTGTAAAAACAGAGATTTGAATTATTAACCTCTGTGTCTGGATTCTTTCACATAACCACTAAACCAACTCACGACAAAGCAAGCAGTGATCGTATTTCAATAAAGTTAGGTAAAGATGTGTCTCTGAAAGAAAAATACCTACTTAACATTTTCATTATCTAGAGCTAATAACATATCGTCTTAGGATTCTCCTAATGCTCGTCTTAGTATTGTTCTTCTCTTTTCACTTGTATTATTACCGAATTCTGTTATCTCCTCTCTAAAGAAGGAATTTCCAACTTCATCAAAGTGTCTACACTTCGAACAAGGACCAGTTTTATTGTAGCATAAAATTAACCGGAAGAAAATGGTCATTGAGAGTACAGGTTCAATGCTACGATGCTAACAGAAATTGAGAAATCTGGCTTCTATATGAAGACTTAACAACGAACCATCAGTCTTAATGTGTGAAAGCATAATGAGAATAGTAACATGCTCTGTAACGAACATTGCTCGTATGTTAGGCCTGCATACCGGTATATATATTCATGTGACAGGGGATTTATATTTTCTTCGCAACGCATTCTAATATAGAACGGAGTATCACTAACAGAACTATTTAAACTGTAGACAGTATACGATATTTTCACTATTTCAAATTGATGAAAATTTCAGGAAAACTTTTAACCAGAAGAAATTTGAAATCAGCGGGTCTCAGTTCTTGTTACTATTTTAATTATTTTAATGGCGTAACAGATTTTTAATTTATGAAGTGATGTTATTCTTTCGTAAAGTACAAGATCTATTTCGATGAGCGGTCTGGTGGCTCAGTGGTTAAGGCGTCTGACTGGAGATCGAAAGGTCCCTGATTCGAATCCCTGTCTCGGCGGGGATTTTCAAAGGCGCTTAACTCGACCTTCACCTCTGGCACAGCCTGTTGCGTAATGTGAAGTGCGTCAGAATGCTTCAGTGGTTCGGATTCCACGTTAAACCGTAGGTTCCCTGTACCCGGCAGGATTGTCGGGTTAGGTTTAGGCGGCTACAATAGGGGCGGAATGTGCAGCCAATAAAAACTCTGTCTCCAGGTCATTACGACCACACGGAATTAATTTAAATTCGATGAATTTCATATTCTTATCGGTATCATTGAGATGACTTATGTCTTATCTTCCACAAAATTCTGATTTGAATGTCGTCACCACAAAATATTAACAGTGGTGGCTATATTTACTAAATCTTGAGGCTCTAAAACATTTTGGTACAACGTTAAAAGTAGAGTAAGAATACTTTACTGAAGGAGTCCTACCTGCAGTCTTAACTATGACCTGAGAAATGATCATTTTTTCCTTACTTGTTGGAGTCGTGATTTGCATTTTGAACAGTTCCGCGTTCGTGTACGACATGATAATGATGTATTTATGCATGGAATTAATTTTTAAAAAAATCGGTGTCGGTCTATTTAGCTTAGACTTAGTGGTGTGCTGATATAAAACTACAAACAAATGCTGCATGACATGCACGAACATTTTAACAAAATAGGAAATATTTTCAATAGATTTCCTCTTTTCCTGTATGATGTGATCAGCTCAGCGCTTTCACGTCAATACTTCAGTCACCTGAAAACTGCAACCGTGATATTCTGTTAATTTTATAGTATCTCCTTTTGAAATTTTTGATGTTTGAAAAAAATTGTTTGATAAATGGGTCGCGGTACATGCAACCCATGAATCCTACATTAAAATTTTGCAATTTAAAAGTCTTTGAAGGAGCAAGAAGTGACACCAGAAGGGTGAATTTTTCTGCTCTAAACGAAAACTTTTTTTTTTTTTTTTTTTTTATAGGCCCTACCTACACAGCTTCCTGGAAGATGATACAGGTCATAACTTTAAGGATTCCATCTCTGTGAAGAAAAATGCTGCATGTATGTTTCTTTTATTCGATACATGTCCTTATTGCAGCTATTAGTGAAAATTCATTTAAGTGGCCAACACAGATTCAGAGGATGCATTCTACGTATGGAAAATTAGATACGCAAAATGCCAAAAAATTTCATCCCTGTAAACACTACACAGGTTAGACGAATCTTCATCTTAGCAGAGTAAAAGTGTAACAAAAATGCTTTACATATTAATTGCAAAAATGGATGGTTGCAACTACAGATTTTTTCCCGTCTTTGCGCCTCATCAACTTCGAGGTCATTACAGGGGAGAGAGGACTGAGGCAAGGAAATTGACGATTTCAGCAATCCATAAAAAAAAAAAAAATCTAGATGGTCAGATGGGTTATTAAACTCGAGCCCTCCCGAAAGCCAGCCGTGAACTTGCCAAAATATAGATGTCCGATTCAAGATTTCTACATCACATGGAAGTTGATCACCATTCTGTTAGTACTTTTTGCGAGAAAAGGTAAAGGGTAGTACGAAAATACGTTCCAAAATGCAGACTACAAATTTAGCCTAGCCACAATGTTGTTCTAGGTCAAAGTAGCAAACCGCGTCAAAGCCAGCCGGCCGTTTCAGAGCTACGTGAACTGTGATCCCAGTTGAGGGACTGAATGAATAATTCCCGACTGGTGGCGGGCAGGACAGATCTAGCTGTCACGCATGCATAATTCAAAGAAAATAATGTAATGCAAATGAGTTGGCATCCGACGGTTCAGCGCAGCCGGTACACGGCGTTCGAAAGAAAAGCTTTGAAAACAAGTGCGAGGCCGGAATAATACGGGAACAGAACTACGGGAAACCAGTTCCCACTAAGCTGTATCTTTTTCGAACAGTCTTCCTCTGTTCACTGCGAGAAGCGAGTGATTCAGACAAGGAACATCCAAAGAAACGTTGTGGAAGACAAGTCTCTTTATTCATGGCATACGACAAGGAAACTTTTACTGCACTGGCTGCTGTGTTTCCCCGCCTGGAAATTTTATTCATTACCAGTTGAATTGCCCCAAGTTGGACAGTAAAATAAAGTCGCTTTCAGGAAGTTGGAAATTGTGCTGTCTTACTTCGCAGAGGTAATTCGAGACCTTCTTGCCTAAGTCACTCGCCTACCTTCACTGAGCAATTGCATTAATCCCTCCCCCAGTTATTCCCCTATCACTCATATATATATATATACATAAAAATTCACACATACAAATCTTTTAATTGATGATCCACCTCTAATGGCCTTGACGTCGACGAAGGGTAAAGCCATAAGTTAAAAAAAAAAATTAATTGATGCTTTCAGGAAATATTTAAAATCACGTATTAGTGGGTTGATTTGCTTTTATGAAAGCAGCAGTACTCAGTACCGTGAAAAATGAAGACTACGAAAATTGCTTGTTTTATGTTACTATATCGATTAATAGAAATGTATGTCATTTAAATCGGAATTTCAATCAGATCTACAAGATGAAGCTTCCAAGCATATTTTTTACTGGATGTGTTTCTACCTAATGGTAAAAAAACATAATTAGTGATTGATAGACGACTATATTTTATTTACAATCCGCATGAAGTTATATGCTTAATTTTAATTTCTAGATGTATACATACCTTACTTCAGTCTTATAGGTGAAATGAAAAATATAGAACGTGGAGTGGAACTTTATTAATTAAGTTTTTGAATAGTCGATGTTAATATTAAAAGTATGATTACTCAACATAACCGATATTACAAATCAAAATGATTCATTGGACTATGATTATAAATGAAAGAATATCTGAGCTAGCACATCTCAGAAATTTTTACTTGATACTGAGAACGTAAAAACGAGTGGATTTATTGATTCAGTTGCAACTAATTTGAAGAAATTACAAATTTCTGTATTAGTATAAAAAGAAAAAACCATGCAGATTTTTATTGAAAAGTAGTCCTTGTAGGTTGGATTGATTTTTTTGTTTTTACTATTCCGCGAGGACGCAGGAAGGAAATTTATATCGATATGCAAACATGTGATTCAAAATAACAATGTGTCATCGCGTACATGAATCGTGTTCGCTGACTATAGTGGTGGAAGATGTTTACATACGTAAAAAAAGAAATCTATAAAAGACTTTAACGCAGATTTCAGAATTAACACACATCAACAGTCACTGCTATTTGCTAGAGCACTGAATAGTCCGTGCCTTCACTTTAATCCCAATATCGATCAACGATCGTCTCCTCAAAAGCGTCCTCCATGTTTTTATTTTTATTATTTTTTTTTAAGTAACGTGTCTCTACATGCGGCAGTATATTTGAAAGTTTATACCTCGCGTGGTAAATTCTTAATTCCAACCACCGGTAACCGTCTAGGTTGTCCTTTTGAAAGTTCATTAGCTTTTACTATATTTCGTTACATTCACATATCTTACAGATATTTTAAATAACTGTTTCCGCACTCAAAATGGAAGGAACCTTTAGGTCAGAACATTTATATGTTCCTAATAAAATGACCATATTGAACCCGCACAATATTTATTTAAATGGCTTACAAACGGCAACATGTTTAATATAATAAAGTGTTTCTTATGCTATCCATAATGCGGTCATTACATTAAACCTCTCGGTTAGTAACTTCCCACCAAAGAGAAATATAAATTTCAGAGTGTTTTAAATAACAAAGATTACATTTTATGCAAACGACTAATGGCTTCTTGAGCCTCCAAACTCCATGAAGGAGCCTTTCATCCAACATATTAATCATCAGTTTATCCCAGATCTTTTATACATATGTGAGTTAATATGCTGATACCCTAGTCACTCTTACGAACGCAGAAATAGTATTTCTGTAATTATGGAGCCCATTCTGCTAGTTCATGAAGCTGAAAGAATCCTGCTCCAAAGGTGAGCCTTGAAATATTTGTCTATAGTGCGTCAATAATAAATAATTTTGGGGCTGCTTTCAACTAGGCTTTTTACGTAGTATTCCTCCAATCATGGCTTTCAAGGAAATCTGTTCGAAGAATCTTTTGTAAAGTTTTGTAAAGTCTTGTCCGACAGAGGAAAATTTTAATAGACTTAACGACACGTCGACGACGAGGTTAACAGAACCATGAGAGAGTTGAGGAGAAGGAAAGTGTAAGAAAACTGACTGCGCAAGAAATCATATCAACATTCAGTTGTATTAATTTGTGGGAAACCATAGAAAAATCGAAATCTCGATTGTTTCTTGATCGACGATCGTACTTGAATTCTGCCGGAAACAAGGCCCCAGGATTTGCATCTTAGCCATCTATTAACGAGAGACCAGAAGCAGCGGAACTGTTGTTCAGGAAACCTAGTAGTTGAAACAAATTATTTTTCTTTTCTATAGAATAAAACAATATACCAGAGTGTCAAACAAAACCATAGATTTAACTTTTGTCAACATGCTATTTCCCTTGGGCAATGAGATGAATGCATTGACGCAAATAAGCCCAATTTTTCCACAAGATCTACCGAAAAGAACTGTGAGATTTATATAAAATAATCTACCGGCTGCTATTTGAGTAAATATTTATTCCAATAAGTGCAATGAATAGACACATTGTGTTAAATAAAGAAATAAAGATACCCAACCCCGTAATGTGAGGAATATAAATACCATTAAACGAAGGTTATTTAATTTCAATGAAAAACGCTTGCGGAAGAACCCGCCTTACTTCATTAAACAACGTGTGTTATTAACCACTGCTATAAACATCAATGACGTTAGTATTGGAGAATGTTTTTCAAAAGATAATTAAAAGCATGGTTAAATAATGCGACCAATTACGCTCTTTTACGCGTTATTTCGCTATCTGATGCCAGAAGCAAGTAATGTCAGCAAAAATTAAAGGATACTAGACGACCCGTGCGAAAATTTCGCGAATAAAATGCGATGAATAGTGAGGTTGAATATAATGTCACAAAGTTCAGTCATTACTCTTCATACTCCTACTTCATTTATCGATTTTGGTAAGAAATCCAGGGAGATAAATGGCTCGAAACACAAAAAACGTATTTTAGAAATATTGACATTTTTGCGCTTTATGGGTCGAATTACGAAAAATTCCTTTCTTAGAATATAATGTTACCACGGCGGAAACCTTCGTCTTTAATACGATATGTCATTTATCTATATCGATTAGATATCAAGAGAAATATAAGGCTCGTGACACAAAAATACGTTGTAGAACAATTTATACTTTTTCTCTTTAATAGTTGAATTCCAAAAACATTCTTTCTTAAAATGTGATTTCACAAAGCTGATACATTACTCCTTATATTCCTACTTCATTTATCGATTTTGGTTAGATATCCAAGGAGATAAATGGCTCGAGATACAAAAAACGCATTTTAGAAAAATTGACATTTTTGCCTTTTAAGGGTCGAATTACGAAAAATTCCTTTGTTAAAATATAATGTTACCACGGCGGAGACCTTATTCTTTAATATGATACCTCATTTATCTATATCGGTTAGATATCAAGGGAGATAAATCGCTCGTGACACAAAAATCGGTAATAGAAAAATTTATACTTTTTTCTTTTAAGGGTTGAATTCCAAAAACATTCTTCCTTAAAATATGATTTCACAAAGCTGATACATTACTCCTTATATTCCTACTTCATTTATCGATTTTGGTTAGATATCCAGGGAGATAAATAGCTCGAGATACAAAAAACGCATTTTAGAAAAAGTGACATTTTTGCCTTTTAAGGGTCGAATTACGAAAAATTCCTTTGTTAAAATATAATGTTACCACGGCGGAGACCTTATTCTTTAATATGATACCTCATTTATCTATATCGGTTAGACATCAAGGGAGATAAATCGCCCGTGACACAAAAATCGGTAATAGAAAAATTTATACTTTTTTCCTTTAAGGGTTGAATTCCAAAAATATTCTTTCTTAAAATATGATGTCACCAAGCTGAGACATTACTCCTCGTAATCCTGCCTCATTTATCGATTTTGGTTAGATATCCAGGGAGATAAATTGCTCGAGATACAAAAAACGCTTTTAGAAAAAGTGACATTTTTTGCCTTTTAAGGGTCGAATTACGAAAAATTCCTTTCTTAAATTATAATGTTACCATGGCGAAGACCTTATTCTTTAATATGATACCTCATTTATCTATATCGGTTAGATATTAAGGGAGATAAATCGCTCGTGACACAAAAACGCATTGCAAAAATATTGATACTTTTGACCTTTAAGGGTCGAATTCCGAAAACTTTCTGGCTTAATATATGACGTCACTAAAGCGGAGATCTTAATCTTTAAAACGATACTTCATAAAACGGTTTCAGATAGGTATCCAGGGAGATAACTGACTCGTAACACAGAAAACAGCATTTTAGAAAAATTTACATTTTTGCCATTTAAGGGTCGAATGCCGAAAACTTTCTTGCTTAAAATACGATTTTACCAAATTGGAGACCATAAGCTTTAAAATGACACCTCATTCGTTGATTTCGGTTTAGTATGAAGGAAGATATAGGCTTGTGACAAAAAAATACCTTATAGAAATAATATATACTAGACGACCCGTGCGAAAATTTCGCCAATAAAATGCGATGAATAGTGAGGTTGAATATAATGTCACCAAGTTCAGTCAATACTCTTCATACTCCTACTTCATTTATCGATTTTGGTTAGAAATCCAGGGAGATAAATGGCTCGAAACACAAAAAACGTATTTTAGAAACATTGATATTTTTGCGCTTTATGGGTCGAATTACGAAAAATTCCTTTCTTAGAATATAATGTTACCACGGCGGAAACCTTAGTCTTTAATTAGATATGTCATTTATCTATATCGATTAGATATCAAGGGAAATATAAGGCTCGTGACACAAAAATACGTTGTAGAATAATTTATACTTTTTCCCTTTAATAGTTGAATTCCAAACACTTCTTTCTTAAAATATGATGTCAGCAAAAGCTGAGACATTATTCCTCACAATCGAACTTGATTTATCGATTTTTGATAGATATACAGGGAGATAAGTGGCTAGAGACACAAAAAACGCATTTTAGAAAAATTGACTTTTTTGCCTTTATGGGTCGAATTACGAAAAATTCCTTTCTTAAAATATCATGTTACCACGCCGGAGACCTTATTCTTTAATATGATACCTCATTTATCTATATCGGTTAGATATCAAGGGAGATAAATCGCTCGTGACACAAAAATCGGTAATAGAAAAATTTATACTTTTTTCTTTTAAGGGTTGAATTCCAAAAACATTCCTTCTTAAAATATGATTTCACAAAGCTGATACATTACTCCTTATAATTCTACTTCATTTATCGATTTTGGTTAGATATCCTGGGAGATAAATGGCTCAAGATACAAAAAACCCATTTTAGAAAAATTGACATTTTTGCCCTTTAAGGGTCGAATTACGAAAAATTCCTTTCTTAAAATATAATGTTACCACGGCGCAGACCTTATTCTTTAATATGATACCTCATTTATCTATATTGGTTAGATATTAAGGGAGATAAATCGCTCGTGACACAAAAATGCGTTATAGAAAAATTTATACTTTTTCCCATTAAGGGTAGAATTCCAAAAACATTTTTTCTTAAAATATTATGTCACGTAGCTGAGACAATACTCCTCATAATCCTACCTCATTTATTCTTTTTGGTTAGATATCCTGGGAGATAAATGGCTCAAGATACAAAAAACCCATTTTAGAAAAATTGACATTTTTGCCCTTTAAGGGTCGAATTACGAAAAATTCCTTTCTTAAAATATAATGTTACCACGGCGGAGACCTTAATATTTAATATGATACCTCATTTATCTATATCAGTCAGATATTAAGGGAGACAAATGGCTCGTGACACAAAAACAAATTGCAAAAATATTGATACTTTTGCCCTTTAAGGGTTGAATTTCGAAAAATTTCTGTCTTAATATATGACGTCACTAAAGCGGATATCTTAATCTTTAAAATGATACTTCATTAAACGATCTCAGATAGGTATCCAGAGAGATATTTGACTCATAACACAGAAAACAGCATTTTAGAAATATTGACATTTTCGCCCTTTAAGGGCCGAATTCCGAAAACTTCATTTCTTAAAATATGATGTGACCAAAGGGAAGGCCATAAGCTTTAAAATGACACCTCATTCATTGATTTCGGTTAAGTATGAAGGAAGATACAGGCTTGTGACAAAAAAATACCTTATAGAAATAATATATATGATGATGATGATGATTGCTCAACATACTTTCTTCAATTCGATAAAATTAATTAAAATATCAGCAGCTGCTGGAAGCAACTTTGTTCATGTAGACTGTAAATGTGCTCCGGTCCTTTCTCTCAAACCGATTATGTCATAGTTAACACATCGCCGGCAGCCAGAAGGAAAAAAGTCACTTAATTCCTTGGAATAACACGATGACGCAAGTGTGTTAATTTTTTCTGACTGCGAGAAAAAACGAAGTCCTACCTGTAGTTTTTGGGTGAATTGCCTTCAACGAAAAATGGATTCTAATTGGTGAACGCTCAGCTTTCTGACTCAATATTTAAACGAAACATAGCCCAGTTTACCCCTGATCGTAATTGGAAAACCTATCAAATTACAACCAGTAGAGTTGCGTGAATCCCGCTGATCTCAACGTGTAAACAGACATTAGTATTTTTTAAATATACAAATTTAAATAATAAATAGTTGATTCTTTCTCTGTACCTAACTAGTAGTGCCTTAACTATTTTTTAAAATAACTTCAATGTATAAGTTTTTCCCCCGTTTATTATCATTAATAGGTTAGATATCACGAAGGATTAATTTACGTTCCTAAACACCGTTCACATTCATATAAGATAAAAGAGGCATGGTAATATTTTCAAATGTCGTAATTGATTTTTTTTAATTTTACATTCGTAGTTAATATTTTGGAAACATTTTCTTTTAAAATGTGTTATATCGGTGTAAGTTTAAGGTATTAAAAAATTGTAACTTAAGGATATAAATAGGTGAAGTGAATACAATTATTCAATAATATTTGACGCACATAAGACAAACATAAGAAGCGACCAAGTTAAGACAGCTAGTCAAAGAACGGGGTGATAGCACCGAGCTCTGTTAAATTATTTAAAGTTGAAACCATGCATGCGGTCCTAAATTGTGAAAGTATCCAACTTCGTCATGGCAATATTTGTTCAAATGGGAAATTCTGTGAAACTAACCACGTCTGACAATATTTATTGCTCTGTCTTTCCACAAGAGCACAGTATGAAAGAAATATATCACGAAAAAACAATACCGAGGACTAACTATGTTGATATGGATATACGAGAAACGATGTTTATATTCAAAATAGTAAACGTCAGTTCTCGCAATGAAGGAAAGATTCACCCTGATATGAAAAAATTTAAAGTAAAACATGTAAAATTGGCATTGCAGCTTACTGTATGTAAATAGAATTTTCAGAATGCCTTATTGCTACGAAGATAAACATAAACGCCACTTAAAAGTATGCTATCTTATGTTTTTGTGACGTTATTGTAATATTTAGCCTCGCTAATCACATGAATTATTTTTACTGTTATTTTTCCGGAATCTATATTTCATTGTTTTTTCCGGCAGAGCTTTGTATTAGCAATAAGCCCGAAAGATCCCAATACGCTTCAAGTAAACTATAGACAAATAGTCGAGGCGAAACCGGCCGCCTTGTCCGGCTAATGGTCCGCGACGTAATTTGGAACGGTGCCCGCTGCTTCAAGCTCTTTCCTGACTTCCTGGATGTTCCCGGTCCCACTCTGCACAAATAATCCTAAGAATGTCGCCAAGCATCAGAGATCATTTATCGTAACTTAAAGAAATGTGACATTAAACGGGAAAGGTTAGAAGTTTACTGCGGAGTTTCTGTTGATCTATTTGTAACTCTTTTTTGTTTTTATTTATGTAATAATTTACATGATAATTTACTTATTCTTGAATGGCATGAAAATGATTGGTCTCTCTTATGTATGGCCAGATATTTGAATAACTTTTAAACTGATTGCAAGAACAAAGTGATTTTAACAACAACAAAAAGTTTTAAACACTAAAAAATACACTAAATTTAAATTAAAATACTATGGTAAATATATTAAAGGAATAAAATGGTAAGTAACAAGAAAAAAAGGTGATACACAGTTCAAAAAATTTTCGGTAGTTGAAATCTGAATTTCGTGACAAATAGAACATCCATACTTATAATGAAAGTGAGCTAGTCAATTGCTTTTTTGCGTTTCCTCATACACATTAGTTTAATCCATTTACCTTAAGTTTCTATTTGGTTATATACTCGTAATTCTTCCTAAATCTAATAAATTCATTCTAATAGCTTTCATCTTGGTATCTGTGTGAAGCAGTTTTTTACGGCTAATTAATTCGTGAAACATTAAACTTACTTTACTAAATTTCACATGAAGTTTACTGCTATTATAAATTCCATATATTGAGAAGTTTTAAACCATAGAACCAATATAAAATCATTTACTTAGTCCCTTTTGATATAAAAATTTACATTTTTGGCATGAATCAGAAAATTTCAAGCTAAAATTTCGGGTACTGAGCAGACGTTGACAAAAGTGCCGAGATCCATAGCAAAGAGATGTAAATTATGATTTCCTACTACGATTAACGATAACGTCTTAATGTGATAACTGCAATGTTAACGATTCGATCGTGAGTTAAATATCGTGTCTATAATTTTTACTCATTTATAAGGACTGTTAAATTTTCTACTTATTAATAATTTGTTGATAAATGTTTCATAACAATCTGTATTTTTCTTTTTGAACTTAAAAGACGATCTTGTTAATGGATCCGCAGTCATACTTCATCAGTTTTTATCTTTGTAAATTATTTTGGATTTTCCTTTCTTTTAAAGAGATGAAAAAGCAATTAATTTTTAAATCAAAGAAAATCTATCTAATTTTCGTAATACCAAGCAAGTGTTATGATTGTCAAATTAATGCTGAATGATAGGCTTAAATATCTCATTCTATAGTAATAACAACGGGTAACGTAAAAATGTAACAATGTAAAGAGGTATAGCAAATGATCACATGATCTATCACCTTTCGAATAAAAAATATAGGTATTTTGTGGCTATATTCATTTCTACATGGACACGTATTTATGATCTGATTCATTCCCCACTGAATCTACGTGCATGGTCATCTACCATACACCAGTTTTTTTGGGATTTTCAAATTAATATACCTACCATAGGAACATTGACAAGATATCACCTTTATGTACCCGTGCGGTCATTGCCTGATTTGAATCAACGATCTAATGACCGTAAATAAACGCATCAATTCGCTGTCTATACCGTACGCATGATAAATTGATTAATCAACTGTTCATTGGCTATACACTGTGGCTAAAAGTTTGTGAGAACTTCTTTTTAATATTTTTCAAAGTTATTCAATTCTTGCTGTAATGTCAACATTTCTCAAGATTTTTCCTAATAGTCCGTCAGTGATACGGCACAACAATCTGGAGTCGCTACTTGATCTTTCTTAGTGCCTTCAATCACTAAAATAATACTATACTTCATTCAACAACGCTCACTAGATATTTGAACCACTGTATCAGGGATACAAACGGAGGAATGCAATATATTGTTACTGCAGGTCTTCTACTGCAACTGATTATCAAAAAAATACAATCTATACTAATAAAATTCAAATTTTGGTCACGATGTAACTGCCACGCGGTGACGTCAAACTGTAACGTAATGATGTGACACCGCGCAGCAAACCTTTGATGTTGGATTTACAACGACCAGAGATATTATTCGAAGCTATGCACAATTATGAAGAGTTCCATTTATTTAAGTATCCGCGACTAAATGAGATACCAGAACCCGAAAAGGAAGTATGTTTTTCGTAAAAATCGGTATATTAATTAGCAATTGCTTGTTCCTGGTTGAAATTCGTTCGGGGGGGGGGGAAATTGTACTCTTCGTGCAGCTATACCGTTGTTGCATTAAGCTAAGAAACATGTACATTTTCAAGGTTATGAGCATTATTTGGAAATTGTATTTCGTTAACCAGGAAATGAATTGCCAAAAATACTGTTAAATACGTGATTATTGACTAGCATACAAGATATTTATATACGATGTAAATATTTATGTCACTGTTATAGTCTACTGGAAGAAACGGCAAACCTGTAATTCTTCGATCAACTTCAGCGGATAAAATAAATGCTTTCACCCTTGTTGTGATTCGTAAATGCGTTGAAATTGACAACTAATTTACGTGTTCAGTTTGACGACAATGGATAATCTGAGATATTCTCGCATCAATTGCTGGAAATTTGGAACGGAAATGTGCCGATTAATATGAAATTTAGTAACGTCAAAAGAAAAATTGGTTGAATAAGTATTTGCCAATATTAAAATCAGAATCACGATTGGATGAATGAACGAGAAATTCTTGCCGCCAAGAACAAAGACGTCTACGAACTTATCAATATTCAGTCTAACATTCAAAGCGATGCAATAACATGCAAGTCCGTCCACAGTGTTGTGGAAGCAATGAAGTGGTTAATTAATCAACAGAATTTTTAATACACTCGATCTGCCAGGTATGCAACTCTACGTACTGAAACTGAAAATCGCAAATCATGTTGCGAATTATCAATCGGCACGTGGTTTGCAGTTAAAAAAAAATCATGGAAGCAACAATCTTGACAGGACCATTAAAAGATGAAGATGTCCTTATCCCGCCCTTCTAACGGTTGAAAAGGATATGCCTTTTCAATTCAGTAGATTGATATTCCCAATTCAATTAGCATTTCAATCAACATTTAAAAAAGAAAGAACATCAGGACCAATCGTTATAATTGTACGTGCAAGATCTAGAAGAGGATTGCTTATCACATGGACAATTACCTGTTGCTTGTTATAGAGCCGGCAAAACAGACAATCTCTACATCTACACAGACAATGGAACAACAAAATTACAGGATGAGCCAAAAAGTAAAACTTTGGAACGATATAGAAATTTGCTGAAATAACTTACAGAATCGGTTGATTTGTCATTTTGTAGCAAACAACTTCAAGTTTGATGCACTACGTGCATCAGTACACCATTCCGCCACCAGGAGCGCCAGCGCAGTGCAAAGTTAAAATGGCTACTTTCACTGGTGCGGAACGTGCTCGCTGTGTGTTTTGGTTTCAGGAAACGGACCCTGAACATCTGTTCGGCGTAAATTTCGCAGCATATAGGGCAGCAAAAATTCACATGCAACCCCGGAATCCGTTCGTGACAGCCCCAAAGTTAATGTGTTTTGTGCCCTTAGCAAATTGAAAGTGTACGACCCTTTCTTCTTCATGGAGAATACTGTCACAGGTATTGTGTATCTGGATATGCCTGAAAACTATTTAATTCCACAGATTGATGAAAATGAACGAGATGGTATGGTTTACTACTAGCAAGATGGCGCGTCACCTCACGAAAGTTGTAGGTTTTCTCCATGATCGCGTCCCGGGTCGGTGGATTGACTGTGAAGGGCCAATCCCATGGCTACCTTGCTCCCCAGACTTGACACCTTTGGATTTCTTTGTCTGGGGTTTCATTAAAGATCGTGTGTATGTTCCTCCCCTACCAAACAATTTGTGCCGACCTGCAAAATTGAATCTACGCTGACGTTGCACAAGTTACGCCCGATTTGTTGCAACAAGTGTGGGAAAAAATTGATTACCGGTGGGATGCTTGCCATATAATAAATGGTAGACAGATCGAACCAAAATTACACTTGACAATTTTATGTGAAACTTGATGTTGTTTGCTACAAAAGGACATATCTACTGTTTCTGTAAATTTTCTCAAATAATTTATATATAATTCCAAAATTGTAAAGTCGTTTTTGACTTACGCTGCATTGAATACTCACAAGCATTGTGAAATTAAACTTATTAGAAATGTGTTCTTTCTGTTCTCTTTCTTTTCCGTTTAAGCAGACCGAGGTACAGCAACCCGTGGCCGGGTACAGCTAGTTAATTAATAAATATACTTAATTAGAAGTGATAAGCAAATATTATTACTGTTTCCCCCACACCTGCTGCAAGGTGGCTGCTCTTTAGTAAAGAGAGCTCTGCCGACCGTGTGATTTATCACTGTTCCACTGGGCGCCCCTTGTTCAGGTCGTAACTCAGGGCTTGTAGGTACGGCAGCAGGTGAAGCAGGGACCAGGCGCGTAAATCTCGGAGCCCAGTGCCGCGGGAGGTGTGTTCCTCAAAGAGCCCCGCATACATAATGCACCGCCCCGCTGCCATCAGGTAATTGGCCTGCGTACAGTGTTCTTACCCTCCCGCCGCATTCATTCCGGTGGAGATAAAGCTCCGGCACTGAGACAGTCGTCGGAAGTGCTTGACCCAGTTCGGCGGTTTCATTTGACGAAATGAGGAGGATAGAGCAATTAGTTGGGTAAAGTATACAAAACTTTCATCTTAGTTACTTGTTACAGAAGACCTCTTGCAACAATATAATTTAGTAAGAGCCCTAGAACTGCGCTGGAAGTGTATTCAGTCCAGGGTAAACAGCTATTGTAAGACAAATTAATAAAACCTTTCTCCCGGTTAAGGGCACCTTTGGGCCGATATAGACGAAAGGTTTCCTCATGCTGCAGGTTATATCACAATGCTTTTAGATAGAATTTCTAGGTCGATGTTTGGTCTCGTTCATCGTACCCGAATGATGGCAAGAAAATTATGAGTCATTAAATGTAATATGTATTGTGATACACCCTATAACAGTACTGGTTACCATTGGCTGAATAATAGTTATGTTAATATCACGATCCCTCAAAAGATACACTACGAACGCAATTTTTGTTGTAAGATACAATAATCAGCGAAGAACAAATACTTTTATATCCTGCTATTCTATAAGAAGTTGTTCTGCAGTAATGAGAAAATTGTAATATGTATATTTCAAACGTTGTGTTTTGTTTTATTGTATTATATCATTCATTTGGAAAATTATTTAAACTTCTTCTCCTAGTCAAACCTTTTTTTTAGCCTATTCTAAATTTACAATGTGTGAATATTTTGCACTTATCTTTTTCAATAGTATTAATGGGTTTAGCGATTTATTTTTCAAGCTGTTCTCACGATGCATAAGTTGTTTTTAATATTAATCGCCGTTACTAAAGTTCCTTTATGTAATTTAATTAACATCTTTCCTTGAAAAAATATTTGTATTTGGAGCAAAACGAATGGAAACATAAAGTATAGAGAATGTGCTTTGAGAATCTAGAAATGCGTTAGCAAAGGTCACATGTATGTAGCAAAGAAACTTTGTAGTTTATTCTAATTTGAATTAATAGTCAAAACTAGATAAATAATTGGCTATAAAATAATTACTGAGATCATTGACACACAGTTAATTTATATACGTACAGCACCAGTGCGAAAATATTGTGTTCATGCAAGAATTGAATTTCACGATTCAAATATTTGCGTCATAATGCTCCTCTGTGTAGGTAGTTGTCTGAATAATGTAAACATCGTGATATGAATAATTATCATCAGATTCAAAGCGACTATCACTCTTCGATTTACGGTATGTAAAAGGGGTTCGATCTAATTGCTCTGAGGCTTAACATTTGATTAACTAATTTAAATAGTTCTCAGTTGGTAGGGTAAATTTCTAATGCAATTACAAACGTTCATCAAATAATTTCTGCTGATTATAGTAATTGATAATATTTTTATTTTATTTCGGATGCTATGGTACTTCGATACTTCGGTTTTGTATTATTTTCAGACAATAAAAAAACGCGAAGGTAATTTCACACATAACATTCCCTAAAGTGATCTGGGTTAGCAGAGATTGGGTAGATAATAACTACCAATAGCTTATGAAACAATACAATCTTATATGATACTAGTTTTTCTTCAGTAGGACGCTACTATATGAAAAAATGATTACCACAAATTAAGAATGGGTAAACTAATTTGTCATATGATTATTTAAAAAAATAAAATATTAATGAAACAAATGGTGCACTATTTTTTTTTATTTTTTATTTTTTTAGATTAAAATCTCGTTGTAAATAAATTAAAACCTCTTCTTCAGTACACTAAAACAATGTTTGAATTGTAATTACGTAGAAGTTTGCTTTTAGCTCATACGTCCCTCTTAAAAGCTGAGAAGTTTCCTTGGTATCGCACTTAAAGTCTACGAAGACGGCAACCAAAGTTGTGCCGTTTTACTGATAAATAAGGGTACTTAGAAATTAGTACACAGTGACTTTTGAAGGAACAAGCTGTTTGCTAATTATTGTAAGAAAAAATTAAAATATCTGCAGATTTCGTTGACATCTTAATGCTATAGGTTGTCTCAGAATTTTTCAGTCATTAATTCATATCTTTACTTCAAATTTCATCACTAGGCATATGAGAGAAATTCTAATAAGTAGTATTTCAAGGAACGGGAGATGGCTCATTGCAAACAATACAGTTGTTTATTTCACAAGGTAGTGTTTATTTGCTCAGTGAACGTACTTGCTACTGAACTAAGGCAGTGATCGAAGTTACACCTACGTCGGTTGGAGTTGGGCTAACTCATTACTTACCCGCATGGAGCGCTGCTATAGAAGTTTGCTTTTAGCTGATGCGTCCCTCTTGAAAACTGACAAGTTTGCTTGGTATCGCACTTAAAGTCTATGAAGACCGCAACCAAAGTTGTGCCGTTTTACTGCTAAACTCTGCTCCGAACTGACACCTCGTACGGTAGTTTACCTAGCTTTAGTGATACGCGACGTTAGAAACACTGATATAGAGCAGATAAATGGACGAATTTTTATCTGATAAATGACGGGTTACTTCATCAAAACACAGAAATCAAAACTGAATTTTGTTCTTAAACAAGGAATAAAATGCAGGCCCTACATCTGTAATGATTTGTAATTAATTTTAAACGAAGCTACTTCCAAAAATATTGAAAGACTGGTTCCAGCATTAATTATGTATGTCAATGATAGGAAAGAGGTTCAGATAAATAATATGCTGATAAATAGCTCGTGCTTTAGTATAATTTATTTTTATTTATTGAGAACATCAGCTTCATACACCGACTATGTGTTATTATGCTTTGCGACAAACTTTACACAACAAATAGTGATACATGCAGCATTGTTGTATAGATGGATCACCTGCTTTATCTCCTCTCATTTATATAATACTTTGTTTTTATTATTTCTAGTTCACTCTGATGTTCACTATTTTTTCTTCGTTTACATTTCTTAATCACTTTTAAGTGTCACATGTTTTACAGTATTCACAATTCTTCCTATGCCCTTGTGGATCCAACGAAATGTATTTGGTCAACGTATCGCATGTTGTTAGATTAACTTTTTTTGCTGAATTGAAGTAAGTGTACTCTGGGTGAGACTCTAAAGACGATTTTTTTAAAGTTCTTTACGAAAACTAATAGCCTTCGCTTAAAATTATACCCTACCATGATGTCTGTACCAGCGAAGATATAATCAAATTTGTCTAACGTGATTCTGGAACAGCTAATCATGTGGAAAAAATTATTTAGTTCCATATATTTTGATACAGCTAAGTTATAGTTAGTTCTTGGATGGCTGTCTGAATATTATTTATAAAAATAGTAACTGAAACTATTAGTTCATTAAGGTTCTTTATTTAACGATTTTTTAAATCTATTGAATAGAAATGTCTCATAATACTAGCAAGTTTATGCATAAGCAAAGAGCTGTCCATCTCCAACGATACGTTTTCAGCTGCAAAAATTGTCGAATCCACACTCTATCTGGGAGATATTGATCAGGCTGCAGTTACTTTCAGGTACTGAGGATAATAAAACGGCTTGCGAATATTCGTTCTCAGTTGAAATCTCTGGTGTCCCTTTAATAGTCATTTCGCGGAGTCAACGACGAAATTAACATACACATTCAGTACGCAGTCTCAAACGTATACCAACATCGTCTTTACGAACAATCAAGAGAATAATTTTCGCCTTAACCATTCACCAGATCAGAAAATAATTCTCTCCTACTTGTGCGATATTTTTATGTTAAATCGTATTTTTAATTTTCGTGTATTTTGTAAATGTTTAGAAATTGTTTTTAATGCGTACGTTATAAATTAGTCAGTTATAAGGAGTTACTAATAAATTGGAAACATGATGAAATGTCTGTTAATTTAGTTCTATGCATTTGAACGAGTTGAAGATAGGTTTTCAGGAAACTTAGTCACATGCGTACCAAACCCTAGTCTAGCATTCTTTATAGCAATGTAATCCCTGATCTGTATTCAGGAACACGAGATATTTCTGTGCTGCTGTATGAGCACATTCTTAGCGTCACGTTAGAGGTAGAGGTAGTGGGTTTTCACAGCTTTCAAGCCGTATTCCCGTAGGATTGGCGGAGGTAGTGCTCCGCATTTCTATTTTCTGACCGTAAGCACTAGGACTGTTGATAATATATCGATATATCGAAATATCGATAATATTTTTTGAAAATATAGATATTTATGAGTGATATTTTTTAGGACGATATATCGATATTTCGATACTAAAATCTGGATATCGGCTTCGATATTTTTTAAAATAAGTTATAATTTTTAGTTTGTTCTGAATGACACTATGTCCGTCAAATTTCTATTACGCATAGAGATCAGGAAGCTTAAGTAAATCTTACTACGTTCCTATAATTAATTTGAAAGTACCAAGTCTACTCAGATGATGACAACAGTGTAGGCAATGCATCGCTCGCCCAGTACGAAAAGAACGCGAGACCATTGTATGAAATGAGCTTGTGGATTCACCAGGGTAGTCCAACTTGAAATTAGTGTGTTAGCAGGAATAGTGGGAAGTGTAAATAACAAAGAGTTGCTAATTCGAGAGCAAGAAAAATAAGACAACTCGGAATAAGCTATCAACATACGAAACTAAATCAAATACCACAAAAAAATCTTATGAAAAAAGTTATGTAACTTGGCCATAATGCATGCTATGATAGCTAAACTTTTACCTAAATAAATACCGCAATCTTATCAATCTTAAAAATACACAAAATAAGATTTGCCTCGAACCTCTTTCGAGTTTTATAAATTTAATTAATTGTTATGAAACTTATGGCTCATAATGGTCAAATTAAAAAAAAAAATCAGCAATCATCATCAACTGAAAGTGAAAATCTGATTCAGAACAAAATCACACGTCTATTTATCAGTAGTCAGCCTTATTTTTGCAAGGTTTGACTGTATGAAATTGTATTTATGAAAGTATCGATATATCGATACATCGATACTTTTTTCCGATATATCGGAAGCCGATATTGATACTTTTTAAAATATCGATATATCGAAAATCCGATATTTTTAAAAATATCAACAGCCCTCTAGGCACTAGAGTGGACGTGCCGATGTCAGCCAAATGGTCCGGCTCTTTTTCTTTACTTTCCCGCGGAGTTTCTCCCCCTCGGTAATCATTTTATAACAGGTTGAGTGGGCCTGTGGGGCTATTCAGTTTCTAAGAAAATTCCTCTGCTTCTTTGGGATCAAACCGCGTTCGTCCAAGCCGTAGTGATAATCTCTAACGCCTGAGCTACGCAACTGCCTCCTATCGTCAGCTTAAGGGTTCCTAAAACAAAAAAGCGAATGACTCTCGGTTTTGAAGAATCTTAGAAATACATTTACCTTTAATGTTGAGGAAAACTGTTTTTTAACAAACAACAAAAAAAATACCGTATTCATATTATTTGTACCGATTTGCAATAAATGACAGACAACACTACAACTTTTTTTTTTTTTTTTGCTAGGGCTGCTGGAGAGTCGCGAAGACTCTTTTCAGCCATCTACTCTACGGGGAGGGAAGGGGGATGGAAGGTCGGCCGTGGCCTTGTAGGGAACCATCCCAGCATTCGCCTAGAATGGTTGAGGGAAACCACGGAAAACCTCAACTAGGATGGCCGAACGAGGTCAACACTACAACTATCTTGAGAACAAATTATAACAAAATAATAAGAAATTGCCTGCGAGAGAAACAAAGTCTCTTACAGTGTTGTTCAAAGTGCGCCCTGTTTGGTTCCGTAGGCATCAGGCAAAAACTAAAGTACAAAACTCAACCGCACTGCGCATATTGATAGCTAAAGTCCTGGGTTAGAGAGTAGGGTACTTATTATCCCGGTAAGGTTAGAGCATATTTATCTGTCTGTGTTCACATCACACGAAAGGTAACGAATGAATTTCAACAAAACTACAAATAGAGGTAACTTATTGTATTGGTTAACACATTGAGTACATATGAGAAGTCAAAATCATAAATTTTGTAATTTTTGTTCGTCTGTACAAGAATTGCCCCCCAAAAAAATTAAAAAATGAATTTTATCAAAACTGCTCATAGGGACTTCTTACATTATTAATTTGATACTATTGAGCATAATTTTGTCAAGTAAGTTACATAGCTGAGGTAAAATTACAAATTTGATCTAAGCACGTTTCATACAAAAGATAACGATCTGATTAAAAACAAACTGCACATGATGGGGTACTTGACTAATTTTAGGAGAGTAATAAATATTGTAGCTGGGCGTCTACTATTATATATATACTTGTGTGTGTGTGTGCCTGCGTGTTTGTGTGTGTGTGTGTTATTTCTTGAAAAAAACAAACCGGAAAATGTAAAATATTGCATTTTTACATGTTGATTTCAATGTTGGCTCCTAAACGCTCGCAGTTGTCATTTCGTCTCTTGTGAAGTCACATAACTGCTCGTGACGGTATGAACAAAAGGGCGGTTTGTTTATTTCGTGGATAAAACAAGTACCACGATTTACAAGTGGTATGTAGGGGCTCATTAAAAACACCAAACCAATTGTTTTTTTTATTTGCACAAACGGAAAGTACGCTAAAAATGTGACTAAAGCCTGCACGAGGCGACTTACCCTATTTGCCTACAAAGTCTTCAATGTATTTTTGTGAAGAAGTTATGACTCAATATTTTATTATGTTTAACGAGCTATGTACCTCAATGTTTTGTTATGTGAAATTCTTAAAATTTTACAACTTCAGATGTTCGTTGTAAATTTGAATTTTTTTTTATTAGTACAGTTGTAAAACGAAATGAAAAATTACATGAAGTATCATAGGCAAGACTATCATAAGCGTGGCGCCGCAATTTGATGATGAATTCTTATGTAACTCAACGAAACAACCTGAATGTAAAGAATATTTTTTGTTGTTGGTATTTCACTTAGTTCTCGAAATATCGAATGTGAAAAATCAGTTATAGGTATAGTTCGATGTCCTTTGGTGACGTTTTTCTTCTGATGCAGGCCGTATTTCAACGACCGCTAGGGATATAATTAAACACCTATTGTGCGTGTCCAGCATGTAGTTCCTTGTGGCTTCGGTGAAATTTTTTTTAGTCCTGGTTACATTCAGTTAACTACCTTAATTTTGAGATACGGTATCTTGTGAAAGAAGCAATATATCAAAATTTTTTGTTCTTTACTTTCGATGTGTCTCGTAGACTTACAGAAGAATCCATCACTGATGTTGGTTTCTTGTCCAGGGCGCATTTCGACCTAACCACCTCACTTTTTAGACTATATTTCGCGAACTAAGGGAGATATGAAAAAATTTAATTCCTCACTTTCGATTTGTCTCGTCGAGTTAGGTAAGAAACTATCATCAAATTGCGGCGTCACGGTTCTCGTAGACTCCCCGTATCATATAATGGGGTATTGTCTCAAATATCCATAAAATCATGTTGTTATTCCAACAGACCCATGTTGTGAATTTCATAATACATTATTTCTGTTTACTAAAGTTACTGGTGTTTTTGAAGTCCCTTTACAATGTTGGAACCTGCGTTCTCTCACTTAAGTGTTTGCTACACTCGATAAACTGCGGACAAAGTATACAAAATATTTATTTTACGTATTTTCATACAAGTTTCAACGAATATAGAAAATTATTTTGACCTGAATAAGACGATAGTTACGATTTTTTAGATTTTTTATTTTTGAAAATATGAACAAAAAAATTTCTAGCGATAGAGGAATGTGTAAAACCACTAATACAGAAAGGAATTTTTATTTTTACGTTACTGTCGGAAATGTATCGTCGAACGAATGTAAACAAACTAAACGCCAGTAAAATCTTGAAGAATTCACGCAAGGATTTCTTACGTAGTAATTACATTAACGCTTTACAACTACACAAGCTTTTGCACAATAACTATCATATTAAAAACTTTTTAAACAATATTAAAATGAAATATTCGACATTAATCATCAAAATGTAGACCCGATGACTAAAATCAGAAAGTACAGATTTGTATTAACTAATACGTGTCAATAACACACACGCTTCTAAAATACCTTATACACTAACGTTTTGTCGTAATGTGATAATATGACTGAGAGAACAGATATACATACTCGAACGGTTTGACGTTCCGGAATTCTGACGAACAGAAATTGATATTAAATACAAAAACATTCCTGGCATAATCATATCAATTTCGGACAAATTCGATCTATTTCCCTTCGTAAATACAATTTCCACTTCAAATGTAAGTAGTATAATAGATTCATAATCAACGCTGAAAATCCTTAACAACCTTAAATATACGATGCACAGACTGTCAATGCATGGGTACACACTGGAGGTAAACTGGCGCGAGTTGATATGTGACATCATGCGCTGTGATTGGTGTTTCGTATTACATGACTAATAGCTGTATTTTTTACTTATAATTTCATTAAAAGTAATATGTTTTTAATTCATATCCAACAAATAAAGTTAATTTTTTGTATCCATACAGCTTACACTATCTTTGTAATTTAAGGTTTCATAGTTTCCTTTTTAGTGTCAAGAACCCCATTACAAGCTACGCCATATCTTAACGTAAAGAATAAATTTTATGCCGTTTAAATTCTATAGTTACCTGTGATACAGAGACCAAAATTATTAGATTCTTTGTGGGTCTGCATATACCAACAAAAAATTAATATGTGAATTTCAACGAAATTATGGCAGTGATAGCTCAAGGCTTGTATTTTATCTGTTACCTCATAGATTACGTGTTATTACGATAAGTTATATACTCCCGGCTAGTACAAAGTTGAAACTATAAATTTTAAATGTTTTAACTGTTTGTGCATGCAACACGAGAAAACTGAAAAAACAGATTTGAACGAAACTTATAACTGTGATAGTCCACGTTAAGGGTTAAAATGCAGGACGCTTTTTAACCAAATAAATTTCATACTTCCGTCCAAAAATAACAGCTTGTGTTATAATGAAATATTACTTAACAATCTTTTATATACAATCCGTTCGATTAGGTCCCCGTAATAATCATCATAAATGAGTAAAACCATAGTGGTTGGTTTTACCTTTGTTTAGATACGTATACCTTTCTTACTCCTCCGGAATAAAGTTCACTTACACGCCAACAAATGAGCAAATTATCGTTTAATTTTACGGTGAAAATGTTTTTCAATAACTTACGTGGAATCAGATTGATTTTGCAACACAATTACGGATTTTATAAGATACCCGCTGCTACGGATACTTGATTTTGTACCAAATATTAACTTGTAGAAGCAAAAAATATAAAATTCATTTAAATTTTTTCCTCCCCTTTATTTATTGCCTTAGACTTAGTTTTCATACTATAGATCGAAAGTGTTTCTGTTATACTTGTATTTTAATACAGTATAATATATTTAAAATAAGAAATTATCGCTAACGGTCGAATAAGGACGAATCGAGAATTAGATGACCTTTTGGACAAAAATTTGGAACACACTTTCCTAGGGATAAAAATGCATAATATTAAAGCAAAAAGAAATATAACTTAGCCATGAGGCAACAAGAAAGTCATCTCTGACATGGCACTCATTAAAGCAGCTTATTAGTTACTCACAATAATTGAATTCCTTATGCCTTAAGTTGTTGCAAGAACATTCTGGTCCAGGCTGCATTTCGAGCTAACCACTATCTACACTGATATTACAGCTTCAATTTCAAATGATGCATATACACCTAAAGACATGAAATGCATCGCTATATACATTACTGGTAGTGACAACATTGTCTATTTCAGGTTGAAGTACGCGCAGCATAAATTATAAAAATTAATTTCGTAATGCAACTTTAGTTTAAACTGCAAGAGAACTAAAACATGCGCAATAATACATAGACTGTATCGGAATGTAAAGATTATTCTTTTTTTTTTTTCATTCCTAGCGATTGTGGTTAGGTTGAAATGCAGCCTTAACAACATCGCCAAAGGCACAAGGAAATATACTTGTAACTGATTTTTTACTTCTGATATCTCAAGAACTACCGCTAAGCGACACATTAAAAAAAAATCATTATTTACTTTAAAATTGTCTATCGCTACCAGGAACCCTTTACTATCGATATTAAGCACAAAATTACTTACCGTAAATGTTGCACTTCTGTTATTCTTATTGTAGATTTAAAATATTATGGTTTCAGTAATGAATCCCGTATAATTATATTTATCAGAATTAATAAAACTGGGATATTATAAGGACAGACAAATATATACAATCCAAAGATATTTATCTCTGGTCAAACGCATCATTTTTTCAACACCGGTATTAGCAATACTTATTACGTCTGATCCAGTTATTCAGTTTATTTACTGCATTCAAGAAAACTACAAAACTAAATATTAGAAGTCAAAATTTTAAACAGAATTCTAAGCTAGGTTGTGTGATTTTTTTCCGGTTTTTTGTGTTAGGAGTGAACATCTCAATTACAGTGTGATCCATATCTCATAAGTTTCCATCCATACCTCGGTACACATAATTTAGTAGCTATTTCCGCAGATTTAAATTAGGATCGTTATCTCCAAAAATTTGAAAACACCAACCAAACTGTTGCAGTAGTTTTTGCGCAGTTCCTGTTCAAATAATGAGACACACGCAGCTTGTTTGCAGTTTTATAATAGTAGAGGTTTTATATGCATTTTAATAAAACAATCTGCAATTACACGTGTCTGGCAGCACTATTTCAAATATTGTAACAGAAAAGTTTTGTGAACAACAGTGTATTATGGTTGGGAGTAATCAACGGCCTTAAAACAGTCGGAAGTAGTAACTGTTCCAAGGGGTTAAAGACATAAATGACGTGCACAAACACGTTTAAAATATTTGAATGTGCAATATCGAAAAAGGGAACATCTTGTAAATTTCGTCGAAACCCTTTTTTCTCATAAATGTAATCGAAATATAACCCCGCGCCTGTTAAGTTCGGAAAAGGCACGAATATGGCATTAATACTGTCATCAGCGACGTGGGGTGTACAGACGGAATTTCGAAAAGGGCAAAACTCTTGGTGATGTGTCCGATACTAATTTAATGCTTTTAATTAACCGCCAATTTTGTCTTTTTTGTTTATATCATTCAATGCAACTAGAATATTATGTCATCTATAAGTGTCTGTCAGTTGCTAGTGAACACGTGTTTTTGAGCTTCCACAATCAGTAATTATTCCGATTCCGATAGTAATGTTCCGAAAAAAAAAATTGATGTAAGTAATACCGAAAGATATATACAACTTGTTATAAAAACCGCTAAAATAAAAAATTGCCTTTACCAAATGTGTCTATACAAGAAATGTTTTACTATAGACAACTTTGGGTGTACGAATTCTACATTCATAACACGAGGGCAGGCAAAGGTACATTCTACTCATATCAAGAAGGGCAAGCTTTGAAAGGCCCCAACGAAGTTTCAACCTTCTTAAACGATTACATCTAAGAGTATGTTCCAAATTCAATAACTGACACCCATCATTTTAGTGACGGTTGCCTTTTCGAAATTCATTTCCGTTTACACACACACACACACACAAATCTGAAGGAAGGAAAGGAAGTTGATAAAAGGGGGCTATTCCTCTGCTATCTTCAACCTAGCAAACATTTTATTGATTTTCTGTTGCATGATAGCACAAGTCTAAGAAACCAAGTGGATGAATTTCCGGCCACAGTTTGTTTGATAATACATCTTGTCATATTGTTAATTGCAGGTGAATGATAATTGCTAACTTTTTGTACTACTCGTATAAAATTAAGGCTCCATTGATTGAGAGAGTAACCTGTAACAGATCCGGCTCTTGGCTTTTCATACAATTGAGAGAGAATCTAAATTGTCATCCTTTGGTTAATAATTAAACGATTTAATTAAAACGTTTTGTTCATTATAAGTTATTTATCTAAATTCACAATCTTTACTAAGAGAGATCCATCATTAACCATCACTTTATCAGTGAATACAGTAACTGTTCATTTTTATAACTGATATAAACTTATTTATATAAACTTAGCTAACAATTTTTCCAAATTTGGAGCGCTTTTTTATGTGAGTCAAAGGACTACAACAAATCTTTGTTTAAACAAATTTAACATTTCTACTTTCGCATATGAAATTTTTTACAGCATACTCATACGACAATGAGAGAGCTATTTCATTCTCAATCGACTGATAGGATAGATCAAATATGAAGGTATGTACGTAATAAAATAAATATTATGATTTTTAAAATCTGTTTTATTAATTTATTTTTTATGATCAGAATTTGAATGTTATAAACACTCTTCGGAACCGTAGTAATGACTTTCCTCGTTTCTATCAAAATAATCGATTAAATACGTCTATTTACCAATAAGAACAATTGCATACACGTCCCTGCACCCATTGCTTCGTTGACTTGTAACTAATATCAAAACATGCGTTGTAATAAAGAAAAAATATTACTAACTTATCAACTGACCACATCAGTGCCAAGTTTAACCGTCAGAAAATCATTTATAAACGAGAAAGTTAATCAAATTTCTAGTCTTCATTACAGAAAATGACTGCTATAGTGTTGTGGTTCACATGCGAACCCGGGAACTAAATTATTACTAATGGAATTTTATAATTAAGAATTCATAAAAAATTATTTTAATATAACTTGGCTAAGCAAATGCATGATTCTTTGCGCGGGTAATAGAATGAGTGGAGGATAAAAGTACCGTAATAGTATGGAATTTGCCCCGTCGGCTTTTGAGGATAGGACGATTTGACGAGCGGCCTTGGAACCGGATAAAGTGGCGCCAGACCCTAAAGGTTGTGTAACATTTAATTTAAATTTTGGGATGTAGAGGTGATGGGATGAAGAGGTGATCGGCTCAGGAGAGAGATATGGTGAAAAAATAGTGAATGTTTTATCGGCTGATGTTACATGGTCGAATAATTCAACTCTGGAGGAACCGTCTTGAATTCCATGTACGCATATTGCCCGTCTGTCCGATAAGTGCATATACGTCGAAAATATTTATGAACAGCGAAGAAGTTTTGGTATAAATATACCGTTCAGAAACAGGAGATAACATCGCTAACGGTACCAGTTCTGAAGTTCAGCATCTCTTCAAACGGCAAAGCCGCAGAAATCACATTTAAAAATTATGAGAATTCCACTGTGTAATTACTACACCATATAACGAAACCGTAATACCTAATTTAAAGTCTCGATGCTCAATATTAAATCCCTATGAAATGATTGTACATTGTATTTTGGAGTAATAGCGAAAAAAACGAAAAAAAAACGCTGTGATAATACAGGGCGTTCGCCGGAAAACGCAACCCTCCCAGTCTGTTGCCGTCGGCAACTTGCTCGGACAGAGGTGCCAGCAGTTTCCGCCACGCGGCACCGTGAATCACCGCACTGTTTAACACCTCCGCTGCCCCAACAGTGCAGTGCAGTGACCCTTACATTGTTAAGAACGGTTTCTTTGCATTGTAGCTAGTTTGTGACTTCAGTCTCTTATTAATCAGTGTTGTGAATAAACGTTTCTTTGCGGTTTGGCTGGTTTGGGGCTTCATACTCTTACTAATCTGTACCGTGTTTGAGTGTGAGTAAAATTATGGTACGTTACAGTTTGCAACAAAGAATATTTCTCTACGATACATATGTGAAGAAGAAGTCGTTTAAAAAGTGTCGCAGTAAATTTCGTCGCGAATATCCTGGCGCTTTACTGCCAGCTAAATCAACAATTCTGCGTTTGGTTAAAAAAGTAAGAGAAACGGGTTCATTTTTTAACAAAAAGAGACTGTCGGTCAACCGTATTCTCACAGAGGAGAAAATTGACGATATCGCTTTTCGACTAGAACAGTCACCCAAAAAATCATTAAGTCAGTTAGGGCAGCGTGTGTCTCGAAATATGTTCAGAAGATGTGAAATGTGCATTACACAAGAGTGTCAACACTTCCAGCATCTTTTATAAGGTAAGCTAATGAATTACGTCACATTTAAATGCTTAGCACATACAAGTTTATGAAATAGTCCGCGGCCGACGGTCGAACAATGCCGGGAGCTGAACGCTCGCTCGCCGCGAGCAGTTTCTTCCTTGTAGCGCTAACAGTGGGTTGCGTTTCCCGGCGAACGCCCTTGTATTAGAAGTATTCATTTGAATAAATATTTTATAAAAAACAAACAGAGTAAATGTATAATTTTATAAATGAATGTTATGGATTATAAGACGATTCGGGTTAATTGCCGGTATAAGTGCTGAATGAATAAATCTGATTATGTTTTGTTTAAACTGTGGGTTACATTAACGCGGTGTTAATAAACGGGAAAGATAATTTTTATGTAATAAATGTAATGTTTTAATATATTCAAGATTATATTAAATTCAGTTTAAAAGAGTCTTATTGAAATCTTTAATTTCAAAATTCTACTTTACAAAAAAATTAAGATCTGATAAATTATCTAATCATTTCATAAATATTTTATTAATGATTTAATAATTATAGCACAGATTCATTTAAGGAAAGTGACATATTATACAAAGGGGTTTTTACAATATACAATAATGAACTCGATTTGTAACATAAAAACAAATATGACCAAAAATAGTAATTGGTGAAAATAGGTATCTAAAAACATTTTTTGGCGTGTAGTGGCAGCTCCTTTTGCCATATAGTATGTTCGGCCATGCATTTACGTAAATTCTTCAAATGGTGGTACAGCTCAACGAGTTAAGAGAACCGTTGGAAAAACAATTACATTTCTTAAGTTTGAGTCAGGCTGATGTGGTTAACGCCGTTGTTTAGCCAGTCGCGGAGTGTGTGTTGAAGTCCACCAGATTGCTTTGTTTGGGCTAACTTTCCCTCCCCGGCCCAGTAAACTTCTCGCCTAACGTAGTTAACTGTTCCTGAAAGATCGATCTAGTTCGGTTCGGACTTTCCCGCTCTAGAGAGACGCCAATTTCTGGTCGGCTACATTATTTACAAGATAGCGTGCGCGACATTTGAAAGTTCAGGAGTCTAATGTTGTTAGACCAAGGAAATCGAACTTCATCAATTATTAACGTAAAGTGAAGAAAATGTCAGTAGTAGAGTTCTTTCCAAACCTTAAAATGCAACGAAATATGTTTAAAATAGTCACTAGTTGTACATTTAAGACATTTTTGTATTAATGAGTTTGGGTACATAGAAGAAATATTTTTATATGTGAAACTTCTTTCAGTGTTGTACGGTGAAATTTGCTAGCGATATGCGTTAGAGTTACGCGTTACGAATTAAGGTTTGTAAAGGTTTTTAATCTATAAAGAACTATTCAACAATAAATTATTATCTTTTTACATGAATGTATAATTTTTCAGTATTATTATTAATTCTTATTACAATAGACAATAAAGTAACAATTGGATATTAAGTTAAATTACAATCCTGACATTTATTAATTAATTTTAAACATCTGAGATTTATTTTATGCTATTTTCCGCTCATTCTCCACCCTGTGAACTGTATCGCGTAATTGTTTATTCCTCATCAAGCTGATATTTATTTTCAGCCTTCGAACAACATGGTAAGTATTCACTTTAATATTCATGAGGGATTAATCGAAATGCAGTAAGTATTTTATTTCAATCTTGCAGCGCTGACGATATCCATTTGCCGATCCGAATTTCCATTCCATTCGAGGCTTTCTAATTCATCTTACGCAGTTCTCGATTAACGCAAATATTATATTGAATATTCCTTGAATAAAAGCTGAATATTCCTGTCTCTGTTCACTTCCTTAATTCTTAATGCTGATATGCCACGCTTTACATTACATATTGAATAAGTGAACACAAGCATCACTCTATAACACGGTTATTAAACGAAGAACCGTTAATATGTTTTGAGTCATCAACAAATTTAAGTTTATCGTCAAATAGTGATAACATCTCTTGCTTTTAAAGAATGAAACAAGAGCTCCGGATGTCACTGAAATTGGTCTGTTAAGGAAAAATAATGTGGGGATAACAATTTGTAATAATTCATGAAATCTTACTTCTTTACTAATCCACTTGATTTTGATCAATATAGCTAGCCTAAAAAGAGTAGAAATATGATAATTCAAAGCACTTCTTTAAGCAAGCTTTATTCGAACCTGGGTACGTAGCCTTTATCAGTGAATTACATCGTAATTTTTTCGTAAACAAACAATGTGAATTTTGTATCGATACCAATATGCTCAAAGTCTTTTTCACAATTGATGCAATACAAACGGTTGCTACTTTGAGACTAATCCACCAACAATGAGATTTTTTTTAAAAATCCTTTGGTAACTTCTGTGTTATCTTCTTGCCTCATTACTGTCTCAAAATGAATATATCTAAAATACAACGTTGATTCCATAATTCGACTACAGTGTGCTAGAAATACTAATGCTGCCCCAGAGCGTAGCAAGAAAATTATGATGATCATTAAAGAGTATAAGTAATATTGACAAGGGATGACTACATGTTAATAAACATAGTAAATACTCCATATTTATGAATAACTACTAATAAATTTCTATAGTGGATAGTTATTACTTTTCGCTAAGAGATTTTGTACACATGATTACAAAGATAGTGAGGAGCACATTTATAAATTTTTAGTGATAATTTGTGCTTCAATTTCATATCGGTAACGGTTTTGATATGTTTCATCTGTTATTACAGAGTTCGTCAAATGTTGTAATCTCCTATAATTGACAAGAGAAGTAGTTTGTAGTAGTTATTTAATACCTTTAGACCACATAGTTATACGATAATTAACGTACCCAGCATGCTACAAATTTTAAAACAAATTTTTCACGTTATAACCTTCTATAATTAAAGCACTAACTTTCAAGTCGAACACTCGAATCCGTTCAAAGCAAAGTCTTGAGAATTAATTACCAATTTTTCTCCGTTCCTGGACTTATTAGATCGTACATTTCTGTAAGAGTAATTAAAAACAAAAGGAGACCACTTCAAAAGGCCGTCAGTGTTGCAGTGTATCGCTGCCTCATTGATAACAAAGGCCGCAGGCAGAACAATGGTCCTGGCGGGGACTACTCTTTCAGGAGCAGGGGGAGGGGGGGGGGGGGGGAGGGTCCGTCACCAGACTAATGTACCTCTGTCTGTTAACAAAGTTTAATGAAAAGGCTGCGAGGTGCTTTGTCTTCATCAATCACCGGCTTCCGAGCATTCCACTGAATGGTCCTTGCCACCCAGAAAGAATTCTATGGCCACCCTTTGGAGGGAAGTATCCTCTGTCGATTAATTACTGCAGACATGTCACAAAATGGCTGTAGAAATCATTATTGATGGAAGTACGGATTCCAAGTGATACTGATTTTTTACGAGAAAATAGTTCTTAATAAATGCTCTGGAAGGTGAAGTCGCATCATTATAATTGATATCAAACTGTATTACTTTTTTTTTCCTGCGGAAAGTTTGTAAGCATTTTTGCGGAATGAATTTGAAGGGTTATTAAGTAGCAGGAATGAATTATAACTTGACAATCAGCCGATCTGTTGTCCCGTTGCGGTATCATGTTTGTGTGAGGCGTCTGCCCTCGAGTTAACGGATTCGAGCCCCAGTGGGGGTGGGGGAGATAATATTTATCATCTACACTGAACAAGGTAGTAGTTAACTTCTGCTTCTATAAAACTTTGCCGGTGTCCGATCTTGGGCGTTTACAATGGAGGGGAGGGTGTTCACTACTCCATATGAATGTCTGGGAAGGTGAACTGGTTGCTTTTCAACCTGTGACAGCGTTCGTAAGTGTTATTGTAAGTTTGGATGACTGATTTAATGTGTGTGTTGTGTTGAATGTTGCTTCTGTTGTGGATGAGAGATGTAAGAAAGGAGAGGGTGAAATCCGATGTTAGTCCATTCATGCCAACTCTTCGGAAAAAAAACAAGGGTGGGCAGCCGAGCTTAACTTCCCCATACCACAGACGAATCACCGTTAGGAGTGCCGTAACCCCTCACTCCATACGTACTACGGAGAAATTTGGGATTTAACCCAGGATTTTGGTGTAGAATTTTATGATTAGGAATAGTGCAGCGCCATCTACAATGCCAGCCAACTCCTGATGATGAAACTATTTTGCACCACCTTGACACGAACCAGGGAACGACTTGCAGTGCCGGACACTATCACGGTGCCGCAGCTAACTGAACAAACGGGGTGATCTTTGGGCAGATGAAACATGTACCATGTGAAAATCTGAAATCTTCAATCAATGTAGCGTTAGTAAATGTTTCCATATCACTATGAGTAAGGAACATTATAAACAGACCCTCTGGAACAGCAGGAAAGCTCTAGTAACAAGCCATTTCCTGAAGTAGGAGTATTTGGATAGAATGATTGCATCACAGCAATTCAACAAGCTCTGAACGAATGGTTGAGGTGGAAAGGATACAACACAATTTTAAATCTATCAATGTTTTGGGCCAAACACGAGGAGGTGACCCCTGTAGCGTGAATACATTTCGCTAACCCTGTCTGGGGCCTGCTTAGAGAATCAATTTGATGAGATCACAAACCTGAAGAAAAGACTTCTCCCTTTACTCTGTAACTTAGTGACCAGAACGTTCAAAGAAATTTTGTCTACAGCTGCTGCTGATTAGTCTTGAAAATTTTCCAAACATCAAATTCTACGGATTGTTTACGTCTATCATAATTTTTTCTAGTTTCTGTCACGTAAAATCCAAGGAACAAAATTATTTTGGTCAATTATTGATTTATGTTCACCAACCTTCTTTGGTTGATTCTGCTAGCACAGACTTACTTAAGAAGCAAATCCAAAGAACTCCAATAGTGTTTAGTATTTTATCACATTTAGAATTTCAATTAATGAAAGAAAGAAATTTCGAACTTGGTAACTTGGTATGGAGTTCAGGTTATACTTCTAATACATTTCAGCGTAAGAGTAGACTACTACAAGCTCATATTTTTGACATATATGAATAAGTGAATGAAGTGCATTCAGACCTAGATAAAGCAAAACTTGAAATGGACAAAAATTTATAAAAGGCTTAGTAAACAATTTGGTATACACTGTAATGGGAGTAAACCTTACTCTGGATGTAAGTAAAAATTTACATACAAACGAAATACTTCCTATTGAAATGTGTAAGCTACAGAAGGATTGTGCGAAAAAGAGAAAACGTTAAAAATAATGAAGTCTTTTTCAAGTACGAATTTTTATCGCGTACTCATGGTTAAATTGATTAAAAAACTATTTTTATAAAAACTTAAATTAAACTACAAATAATATTTAAGTAAAATTAACTATCCGTTTTGCGAAATTGCCCTTCGAAATTCGTGTAGGAATCACGCATAAAAAATATTTAACTAAATAATTAAATTTTGATGATTTAAAATTATCTCCCCAACATTGTAGTTATTCAAATCAGTAAATTACAGATATACTGTATATTTCTGAAAACTTTGAAAGATTTTTCGAATTAGTGCTGTTATAAAAAAGTAAGATTTTTAAGTCTTTTTTTAAGAAATAAAAATTCATAGAATAAAAAGAGAATTCGAAAAAAAAATTATAGTCGTCGTATTGTTGGACTTCATTTGATGCCTTGAAAATTATCTATTTAAAATCCCTACAATTATTTTAACACTAAATTATTTTCTAATTTTTTGTTACAGTCGTCTTAAGGTTTGGAAGAATTAAAGTAACACGGAACTAAATGGATGGAAGTTAAACGATTAAGACACTGTTTAGATGTCTAGCAGACGGACAGACTGACAGACAACCAAACAGACAAACAGATAGCTAAATGATTCATTCCATAAGTGTTCTGCCTTTCATTAATAAGATACTCTATAATATACATTGCATATGTTTTATTACTTTTCGTTTACATACCGTAATGATTTTTTAAATATTTACTTACTCTGTGATCCCAATTGTATCGTATATGAAGTGATTCAGAAATTCATTTCTACAACGAAATTAGTTACTCTACAAGATAAACGTCAGACACGGCTTTAAACACGCTTGAAATTGTGATTCATAGCTTCCAGGTCTTCTTCAGCCGAAAAAATTACCACTCACAGTACAACTTCCGATTTTCACTATCATCAGCCCAGTTTAACACGTACTTTATGTTCCTTGCTCAATAAAAATCATGCCATCGATATTTACGCATTGAAAGAGCTTTAGGAAATGTTAAGACGTATCTCATGCATTGATATAACCATCAATATTGGTCGCTAAAAATAAGCTTTCGCCATATTAGCCGAGGGAGTTACGAGTATTCATACAGTAAGTTCTGATTATAACTACAGTCGCATTGTCATATGGTCTGCATTTTGAGTTTGCACGAAGAATTTTTATCTTCTTCTAAAAGGCGTCAGCTTCCTTGTGTATGTTAATATTCTATAAAAACTTCTCGGCCTCCTCCCACCAAGGGATCGCGTCAATCAGATGCGACATTTCGGGGCCATTCTCCGACTCTATCTTCTGGCAAAATGACGGGCTCCTTTTTTTAACTTTCATTCTCCCAACTAAATGCAGGGGGCCGGCCGCTGTAGAGCGTGAGCGCTTTTGAGCCGGAGGGATTTATATTTTATGTGGGATTTCGTTTATTTGAAAATATTTTATTACTATTAACTTAAATCTAATGCCTTAATTTTTAATTTGGGTTTAGAATTTTTTGTGTTATTGTTTTAAGGGGCCCTGTGGACTAAGCGTCATTGTTTTGGGTTTTCTTTTTTCTTTTGATCCTTTTATTGGATCAGGGTCGTGATGAGATGCGTTAGCAGCTGCAGTATCCTGGCGAGGGTCAGCTGATCTTGGTTTCTGACCCTGTTACCTGAGAGTTGGTGGCTGGAGCACCACGCACAGCCGTTGTCTTGGTGTCGGCGATGGTCTCCTAGGCGGCTACTTGTCAATTGTGCTTTTCGATGAGTATTTTTTTTTTTTTACTTGGGGGAGCATTCAAAACCCGCTCCTCCAAGCATGGCGGCCTTTCTGTTATCTACTGCTCGCCTCTGTTCATGCATTAAGTTAGTAATTCTATAGATGATCACAGGAACGGGATTGTGATGTATTCCATGCGTCTAGGCGTCCGCCCATTTACATGGGTCCATCAGATAAGTTAAACAGAAACTTTTGAAAGAAGAGACAGGGCAGAAGGAAAAGAGTGTCAAGGTTTTACACCTGGGAAAAAAATCGTTGAGTCTCGGAGCGCTTGCTCTTTCTTATATAGCTCCCGCTGGTAAACGGATTCCGCCGACGTCATAGTCACGTGCACCGAGCGATGCAGAGGTGGTGGGGTCGGCAGTGTGGCGGGAGGGACTTGGAGTTGGGTGAGGGACGTGGTGGGGATACTCGCGGTAAACGAGGTAGGTTGTAATTCCCAGCTCATTGTGGCATTTTCTCGACGTCTCTGTCTGGTTACTCTAGTTGGCTAATCACCGAGTTCCGAGTTGGTAACCAGTATCTCTATTCACCAGGGCTTCTGAGAGATGAATTTTCACAGCCACGTTGATCACACTGTCCCAGTATCCATTCGCGTATACCAATATTCTTGTCCCCTCGAAGTAAAAACCGTGTCTCTCCTGTATGCTGTGGAGTGCCACAGCTATGTTCGTTGCTTGTCCCAGGCGTACGTATCTCTCACTTTCCAAGCAGTCCCAATAATTGTCGTCTACCATCAACTGCAACTCGCGACATGCATCTTGACATGTATTGAACACTCGACCATTAACTGTTCGTAAACATTCGAAGGAAACTGGTCCGGGAACATTCACCAATAACAAACGCTGAAAGAAACATTCACGTTGTTTTGGATGCACTGTGTAAAGTCTTTGTTTTGAATATGCCTGCGATCGAAGGATTTGGTTCTGCTTGTTTACGTGGCTACCATTTTTTACCTAATTTGTTCCATGAAAAATAGCTTGGAACATCGGTATATAATAATGTTTTTGCGAATTGGCGGAACACATCAGATTTTTGACACAATGTGAAAAATTCAGTTTGTGGTTTGTCGTTTTTGGTGGCTCAAGTATTGTTTGGAAAATATTTTCTTCGGTGAAATATACACGTTGACCGTTTTCAAGATGTATTACAAGATGATGGATGGAAGGGTCTCTTTCATGGATGCGAAAACTAAAAATATGCCAGATAGCTTCGTTGCTGCTGATGTATCTACCTATTTGGTATCGTGTTATTCCGTCATTTTTATTTACATTTTGAACTTCAAATACGGCCAAATCACTGCCTTTATTTACATATTTGCAAACGTACTTAATGGATTTTACAGAACTGCAAAACTCGACATTAATATGAGACTTATACGTTTTTGAAAGCAATGGTGAGTATGGTACCACCCACTGATTGTCAATTTCAACTTGGTTTCTGGAATTTGACATTCGCATTGTAAATGTTTAGCCACCATTCTCAGCGTTTCTGTGGCGATAACCATCGATATCCGTAATAGTATCATTCGTATATTCCTTTGGAAAACGCTTCTTACATTTTCCACCTTCCATGCATGACGATGTCATGTTAAAAGCACCGCATGGTCCGTGGATCGAGTGACTGGTAACAATATCAAACAATTCTTGATCAATTAATGGGTCCGGAATTTCGGCTGAAATTATTTGATCAATTTCTTCTGGACGGATTTTAACTTCAAGCCAAATTAAAATGTGAGAATGAGGCAAACCTCGCCTTTGCCACTCAATCAAATACAGATAGCAAAGTGTGTTACCGAAAACTGAATGTTTTACGATTAAATCAATCAATGATTTTAATTTTTGTTTGAACACACGTGCCGTGACATCATGACGATTCATTGATTGATGGCCCGGTAATAGGAAAGTTTATATTTCCTCCCAATTCGGATTACATGTAAATGTAATAAACAAATCTGGACGACCATAATGAAGTACGTAAGTCATCGCATCTTGTATATATTCCTGCATGTTCCGTGAACTGCCGATGTAGCTTGAAGGTAAAATGAATGCATTACCGATATCATTGGCGTTTAAATTTTCATAAATATTGCCGATAACAGTATCTCGTAATAGGATGTATTCCTCCGATCGTAATTTAGCCTGGTTGTATCGAATAAATCGCAAATGTTTGTTATCAACCTTGGCGGACATATCCACGACGTATTGAAGGCAAAGTTGACGATATCGAAGGATATAGTTATCCTAATTACGTCTAATCATCTTTTTTATTTGTTTTATTACCTGAAAAAATAATAAATTAAATAGTAAAAAAAAAAAAAGAATAAGAAATCAATATAGTGGGCCCGCTATAATCCGGCCCCTGGTCGGAATACCGCGGGTCTACTGTACTAATAAAATAACGAATTAAATAGTTGAATATTAAATTTACCAGCAACTGGATCACGCTGTTTGATGTTGATGTGATATTAATTCTGCCCTTGCCAGAATATCAGTGGATACTGGAGTGCGTCGTACGAACGGTGTAGATCCCAAATTATACTAACAGTTCTATCTTGACGTGTGACTTTAATCAACTGAGTCACCAACCATAAAAACTGCAACTTCATCAACTTGAATCTGCCAGCGTGTTCTCCTGATGGTAATTTGTCATTTTTTAATTGTGGCGACACAATTAAATAAGTTGATTATTATTTTCCAAACAATTTTCCAACAATACCACAATTGCTCTCTCTTCTGCTTGTTCGATGAAATTATACTGGCACCTAGTTTTCAAGCGTTCCTCACAATTTCCAATAGATTTGGAGAAACTTCGGGTCATCGTTTGGCATCGGTATCAACGACCCAATCTTATGGTACACCTGGCTTTGTCTTTTGAATTTAGTTTCAAAATGACGTCCATCAGATGTAAGATCGCAAATTTTTGTTGCCCCAAAAGACGTAATCTGGAAGCAGGAATTGAATTTGCGTGTCTTGCGCAGAAACAATTTCGAATCGTTTGATTCGCCAGCAAGAAGGATTGTAAATGTTCTGGCGGATTGGGTAGTGGTAATAATACATCTTTTCCTGATGCACAACACATGCCGGCTGCTTCATTGCGGAATTTCAACGCCTGATAATACTGGCATATTTTGCTCATTGCACCGATTGCAGTTTTAGAATGTGCAGAGTAATCAATGGCTGGCGCATTTTGGTACGCAAGACGAACAAATGATACACGTGTTAAAGCACGGCTGATTTACTGTCTCTCTCGTTCTCTTTCTCTAAATGTAGCTATGTGCTGTTCTCGTGCCGCTCTTGTTCTCGATATATTCTGTCACAGACGTTCATCACGCTGTTCTTGAGATTCTTGCATACGACGCTCAGCTGTCCTGATTCTTTGAACTTCCTTACTTGCCGCGATTTGTGTTGCTGATTGATGAGCTCTCTAGTCGTGCGTCTTGCCTCTCTGCTACAAGCATTGTCGAGGTTAGATTCTTTGGCGACATTTCACTGAAAAATATTTGAATTACAATAAAAAGTGCCTTTCTGAAAGCCTTAAAATAAGACACTATAATACAGTGGGTCCATTGAAAAATACAGTAAAAAGGAAGTTAAGAACTAATGAGGAAATATAAAATAACATTGAAAAAAATAACAGAAAAAGAAGAATGATATTTTTTTGATACATTTATAACATGGATGACACCAGAGGTTTAGAAAGATTTGAAACGAAATAATACCAGTGAACTGTATGGAAATAAAAATTTTTCGATAGCAGACTTTGAATATGGCAGGATTCAAAGGTAGAGAGGAGTGCAATAATGATGGAGTACTGGGGAGGAAGAAAGAAAAAACAACAGGAGAGGAATTGAAATTGACACGTGGTCTCTAGCTGACCATAACAAAAAGAAGAAGAAAAATTATAAGCTAGCGAGAAATGCTTACACGATTCGAATTTATCGTATTTATATTCATGTGTGTAATTACTTTGTTAATAGGTATAAAGACACACAAACGATGAACAACAATACAGTATAATTATAACACAATACACAGCACAATTAAAATTGAAGAAACACACATATGGCGTGGAATAGACCGTAGCATAAATAAATCGAAATACAACGCCATCTACTGGATGGTTCGATATATTAACACACCGCCATCTGTTAGGAATAAACTGTAGCATAAATAATTGAAACAGAACGTGATCTACTGGAAGATTACCCAACCTAGCTAACCAAGTGTTGTATAGATAAGTTAACACATCGCCATCTGTTAGAAACTTATGGAACAATAATTATAATTACGTGTGGTCGTAATGACCTGGTTTCTACTGGCTGGGCATTCTGCCCCTGTCGTAGCCGCCTTTACCTAGCCTGCCCATCCTGCCTGGTACAGGGGACCTACAATTTAACGTCAAATCCGAACTACAGCACCGTCCTGGCGTATTTCACCTCATACAGCATGCTGCGCCGGGGGTTAATGCCGGGTTAAGTGTCTATAAAAATCCTCGCCGAGACAGGGACTCGAACCGGGGACCTTTCCATCTCCAGGCAGACGCCCTACCACTTAACCAGCAGACCGCTTTGCCTTAATGGCTTAGAAATAATTATAAACCATTGTCCTATGACAACCATTTAATGAACATTTATTTCGCAAATAATAAATACTGAGGTCTATAATCCAAATAAAAACTATCCTATCTTTTAAGTTGGACTAAATTACACAGATTAAGCCAAATTTCATCTAAATCGGGTATGTATTTTCGGAGTTCATCCCGGACGAACATCGTGACACGAGATTTTTATATATATATTAGAGCAGCATAACAGAGCGTTGGCTTATTTCGTTCCACGGGTGGACTTCCTGAGCCGTTTAGTCGAGATACTGTCCGAAATGGGGGAAAAATTGTTTTGGAGCTTTTCTGCTACGGTTTTCAACGATTAACTAAATCCACACAAGATATTGCATCATGTAATGCAGAATTAGCGACATTGGTTGCTTATTCGTGGCATTGTATTGCTGATGGATCTTGCTAATTCCTTAAAGTAATATCTATTGGCAAAATTCGGTATAGAAATATTTGACCACCCATCTTGAATCCCAGTATCTGCACCAGGTAATTACCACCTTTTCCAACAGCTGAAATCCTTCCTCCGTAGCTAACGGTTCCATACGACCGAAAGATCTAACAATATTTTAACACGTGTCTCAAATTGTGAGCAGAAAATTTCTGTAATGAAGGTACACATAAGCTGGTGGCCCTCTAGAAAAAGTGTTTATACAGTTCTGAAAACTACTTAGAAAAGTCATGTATAGTTTTCATTTCCATCAAAAATGCTTACCCAATGATGAAAAATATTTAAAAAATAAGACATTTTTTATTTCAAAAAGCTATGAAAATATTTACTTTGAATATTTTTTGATTTTTAAGAGCTTGTTAGAGCCTACTGTGCCGATATTACACGTGAAACGAACCAAGTTTCAGTTTTCGTGTCTGGCATTTCCAGAAAATAAACATTTCCGTCTGTGAAGCTAAAGAAACGTGACTGCGCTTGCAAAACATGGTGCAAGTCAACTTGTACTTAATGAAACTTTTGGCACAAAAATTGTAGTGTATCTATCTGTTGACAGAATAATTAATACTGTTTTTACTCATGGCTTTACGCCTCGTCGACGTCGAGGTAATTAGAGGCGGTATGGGACTGGGGACTAGGAACGGGAAGGAATTTGGCCTTGGACTTTTGAAGGAAGCACCCCGTCATTCGCCTGGAGTGATTTGGGGAAATCACGGAAAAACTCGAATCTGGATGCCTGGACGGGGATTCGAACCGCCGTCCTCCCGAGTGTGAGGCCAGAGAGAGAATAATTAATAAAATGGGTATACTAACAAATAATTAATCTTATTTTTTGTTTAAATTCTTCGTACATTATTAAATATTTCTCTTCATTTCGTTTTGCACTCAGTACAAAATTAGACAGTTATGGTATGACGAGAAATAAAAATTTAAAAAATGAAACATAACATGCTGAATGAATTATAAACCAAACCTAATTTAACAAGTGCTCCTCATAAAGTTACTAATGTGATGTACATTTCTCTTTGGGAAATGCTGTTTATTATTATCAATTATATTTTAAAATTATTTTTACTGTTGTTGCGCTACTAATACTTGCCTTTATACTTATCCAACAAAAATGTGAAAGCTGTGCAACGTCATAAAATGGGACGATTCTTACAGAAAGCTGCCGCAACAGACATGCAAATTATCATTCACTGAAGTGAAAATAATATGTACGACTTCGTAATTTCTATAGATGAAGGGGCTGCAGTTAAAGAAACAATATTAATAAGAAAAGTACACAAAGTGTTTAGGAAATGGAAGAACTGGAATATATTACGTATTAATTGAAATCATCCCTTACAAATTCATTTTACCTTTAAAATTTCTGTCTGAAAATCTATTTTTCTAACGAGAAATCACATTTGTATCGTCAGACTCAGCTTCGATATGGATAAATTACAAAGCACCACATTCCATTAAATTATAATGGATAAATTAAAAAGCACCACTTTACATTAAATTATAATATCGAATATGAAAAAAATCTTACAAATAAGATGTCGTAGGTTCAGTGATTGTTATAATTTCTCACAACTGGGGCAAGTATTTGGAGTATAATAAAGACATCTGAAGGAAAAATAAACTTGAAAATTATAAAAACTTTGCGGTTTTACGTACTAAGCTCTTCCACTGAACGTGGAAAAATTGCCTTGAAACCCTCACACAGACTTACATCCTTCGTACTTATAAGATCTGGTCATGACTCTAGTATAGAAGACACGTTATATAGCAACGTCATCGTTCTTGGTGAAACAGGACCGAAGCTTCATATTTTTCGTTCTGAGTCTGAAAGGTGCAATTCCTTGGCCCCCTGGGAGGTAATGGAGTTCGGAGATAAACTGCGTGGGCCATTCTGTTCTCCTAACGGGAATAGAACGACGGATTAATGGATAAACGGGAGAAGTGAAAGAAAGAAAAGCATTCAGTGCAAGGCTCAGGTCTGCAAGCAAGTAAATGACACTTTTCCAGTTTCACTGTAGTGAGAGCGAGAGAAGAAAAGGGAAAAAGAATAGTGCGCTTACAGTAAATAGTCACAGCAATACTCTTTAATCAAATAGATGAAACAATTCCTAAAATAAATTTTAGTGTTAACAGAATTTATAAGGGTAGCTGTTATACGGAAAGGAAAGTTGCTAAGTGAAAAATATATATTGAATTTGTTACTTTATAATACTTCTAACACCCTTCCAACGTTTAGGAGATTAATGATAATTAATTTTGTGGTTTACTCTTTGGTTGGAGTGTCGCTGATTATCAACGGTCAAATAATAAACAGGATGATTTCCAGTAATACAACCAAAATGTCTTTTGTTGTTGTTATTATTAACTTAATTGCGATGGAACACAAGCTGTGGTGGCAATTTCCTGTCATCCAATTACCCCTTTTTATTTTATTTTTTAACTGGATGACCCATTCGAAAATATAGCGAATACAATGAATAGTAACGTATAGGATGAAAGAAGAACCGCCTCATTTGTTTCAATTGTTTATTCATTTAGTGTAATAGTACATAACAAAAGTTGACGCTAGTGAAGCAGTTTATTAATATCTCTGTGATATGTGCTATCTAGTGGCCGGGCTCTGAACTGTCTTATGCGCGCGACATTCACAGTTAATGCTTTTGCCCTTCAAGGGTCAAATTCAGAAAAATTTCTTTCTTAATTTATAATGTTGCCTGAGTGAAGACCTTGATCTTTGAAACGATGCCTCATTTATCGGTTTAGATTTGATGTCTATGGAGATTTAAAAAAAAAAAAAAAAAAAAAAAAAAAAAAAAAAAAAACACGTTATAAAAATAATAATAATTTAGTCCTGTTATGGGTCGAATTCAGAAAAATTTTCTTCTTAAAATATGATATGACCATATCGGAGACCATAATCTTTAAAATGATACCACATTTATCTATATCGGTTAGATATCAAAGGAGATAAATGGCTCGTGACATAAAAACGCGATGTAGCATTATTAATATTTTTGCCCAAAGCGGATATCTTGATCTATAAAATAAAACCTTAGTTTCCCTATTTTGGTTAAATATCAAGATAGCTCCAGAAAAAAATTTCGATATGGAAATAATTATAATTTTTCCTTTTAAGGGTCAAAAATTTCTTTCATTAAGAATGATGCGACCATGGCCGAGACCTTAATCTTTACGTTTTGGAAATCATGGTAATTTTGCCTTTTAGGGGTCGAATTCTGTAAAATTACTTTTTTAAAATATGTGCCCACGGCGGAGACCTCAAAATTCAGATTGATATCTCATTCACCTATATCGGTTAGATGTCTAGGGAGATAAATGGCTCATGACCCAAAAACACATTGCAGAAATATTAATATTTTTGTCCTGTAAGGGTCGAACCAAAAAATTCTTGTCTTAAAATATGATGTCACCAAAGTGGAGATATTAATCTTAAAAATGGTACTTCATTTAACGATTTCAGTTAAGTATCTAGGAAGATAAATTGGTTTGTGACACAAACAAAACATTAATATGTAAATAACGATAGTTTTGCCCTTTAAGGGTCGAATTCCGAATAATTCCGCTCTTAAAATGTAATGTAGAGGCCATCAGCTTTAAAATTACACCTCATTCATAGATTTCGGGTAAGTACGAAGGGAGATAATGGCATGTGTCGAAACAACACCTTATAGAAATAATATGTACGATTATCGTATATAATTTGAGTGTTAAACTACTCCCCCATCTACTTTTGTGATTTCAAAGTGTTAACTTTAACTTCCTTCAGGGTTTTGATAAATTATTCACCAGTTAACTTGGTAATTTGTTCCAATCCCTGTATTATTCATTTCTTGTTTTCACACGTGTTTGGAATTTCAAATCCATGTACCCTAAGAATATATAGAGTACCAAAATTTCCTTTTATCTGTATTATATGAAATTAGGACTGAATGATACTGTTCCTATTATAGCAAATTGTTGTGTGAATATAGCGTATTAATTTTTTTGAAGTTAACAGGCGTCTAAAAATTTTGATAATTTCTGTAACCATTCATTTATTTTTTACTTTAATGACTTTATTTAAATAATTTTCTCTTAGAGTTAAAACATTCATTGAGTAGGGTGGAATGAAATCTCTTTATTTTTGAATGACATAATACCGTCTATGAAGCTCCAAATTTCCAAGTTTCTTTAAATGCAACAGTAATATTTTATCACGCTACTCACAATAGTTATTTCAACCGAAAGGCTTAAATAAACATTATGATACAATCAGTATCTAATAATTCGGCAGAAGTATCCTACATTTATAAGCTGCAAAATAAAATTAAATTAGTGGCAGACTGTGTAATACATGATATGGTGCATAAATTCATAGTTTCTGAAATGTGCTTCTCTACTACCAACCCAATTAAAAAAATGTTCTTAGAAGCAAATAATTTTAGTAATTGTATATCAATATCGAAACGTTTTTAATTGGGGTCCTTTATGCTCAACATCGTAAACTTTTCGTGGAGATGGGAACTGTTCTACACTGAAATGTGTCATATAATTAAACATATATTCCATCATATTCCAATTATAAACTTTTAATAACTAACCGTTAAATGTTAATCACTTTCTATTTCACAACGCTGTACTTCCTCCAGTTGGTTGTACATGGCCTTCGATGTCGTCCTGTACCAGTATTTGTATTTTAAAAATCGCTTCCAATCCAAATGGCTCTTACTGTCTGAATATTTGTCTGATACAAAATCATTTGTTTCACCTCACAAGGTATTGTGCTAGTGACAGATATGGAGTTTTATAAATAACCACAGAAACGTCAAACATGGAGTAAGAGCCACATTAAGATTATGACTGTTTCCTTGATATCTCAATACCATGGATGCACTTCACATTCCAAACTTATAAAAGTAACTGGTGATTATTGTTTTATCTACATTTGACACAACAGTAAAATATTTGATCCATGAGAAATTTTTATACAGACAACACACAGGACATTAAGTACTCTTAATTTCAAGAGGACGATTAATTGTAATATATATATATATATATATATATATATATATATATATATATATATATATATATATTGCGTATTACATGTCTTTCAGCAGATCTATACGTTTGTGACTAGGGTTTGTGAACTCTGAAAACAGACACTAATAAACTGCCTTCTCGGACGATTAAAACAAACGTATGAAGTTTATATATATATATGATTAGAATGACCTCCTTTTTAACTATTTTATTTGTTTTTGTTTTGGCTAATTTCGAATTAACATTCAATTCGGAAGTCAATTGGCATTAAAAACAGTTGTAGATGAGATACAAAGATTACTAGGCCTACTTACGTAAGAACGAAGTCTTTCTCTTCGTTTGATAATAATATAATGTGTTCAGGTAGCTAATCATGTCCTCTGGTACCTCACTGAGTAAACATGATATGTTCACACAAAATTTCAACAATTAAATATTATTTATGAATCTTGGAATGAAATGCTGATTATCACTTCACTTCATGACGATGAAAGAGTGTTTAATAGCAGAAATATTGTGGGAAAACAACCTTACGTTAATAGAACTATCCTTGACTGAAACAATAAATATCACTTAATAGTGATAATTATGCTCAACTGACATGAAATTTAGTATTTAACAGTCAATAGAAGTGTCTTCTTGAAGAAAATTTACCAAAACCCTACTAAAATACAGCCATATTTATGATTATATAATAACAATTGATAAAATTGCGATGGAACGCGCGCTCCGGTGGAAATCTCTCTTTCCCCTTCTAACCTACTTTTGCCAACTACTAATTTTTATTTTAAATTCTTTCAGTGTTTACGGTAAGTTATTCATCACTTCTCTTGGCAATTTATTCCAGTCCCTTACGCCCTTTCCTATAAGAGAAAATTTTCCCACACCCTTTTGCCTGAAATCAAGTGCCAGCTTGTGGTCATGGTCAACCTTACCCCTCCAAGCACCTCTCTTAATTTTCCCACCAATATCTTTCCATGCTTCATCACCAGTATTATGAATATTTTAGTGTTCATGTTATAATGGTTTGACATTCTTGTCATAACACTAATGATACATGGATAGTTGTTGAAAACAATACATTAATGATACCTAACTTAATATTCTACATACATTTGTTTTAAGAAATCCCTGTTTTATTTTTCGTTTGTCTCCTTTCATTTATAACTGATTCTTTTTTTGGTTCAGAATAAATCATTCTGCGAGTAAAAATGAATTTTATTTTAAAGGGTAGTTTAAATTAACAATACGCAATATAATTTTATCATATACAATCCTTTCCTTTGATGTATAACTAGTTACCTAGTGCTTCAAGATCTCTCGGGCATGCGATCGGATCGACCGATCGTAGTTCAAAGAATTTTCGACAGCGTAACGTACCATCATCTCTGAAGATGCGGCCGAGAGATCTTCCAGCAGCAGATTCGCCGGGAAAACCTACGGTTACATAATAGTTACCTAGTATTTGAAAGAAATAATAAATTTTGGTCTCTAACCAAGTAGGCAAGTATACAGATGGTATAGGCGTTAGAAATGATGACCACAATATATATATATATATATAGATACCGCATGTGATGACTTAGAAAAAAATAAAAAGGTTTTTATTCCCGTTTTATGTAACAGCTCTGGAATATAATATGAAAAAATTAAATACGACACTCCATTTTGGGTCAGCGAAACAGATATCATTAATTCGTTTACAAATTAGAGGCCTGTGACAGACTGGCAGTCAGACAAACAAAGGAGGAGACAGCCGGGACACAGAAATTTGAATGATTCTGGTGGTTGCGCAGTAACAGCTCTGGTCTCGCATTTGGGAGGATGCAGGTTCGAATCTCCGTCTGGCCATTCAAATCTCGAAATGACTCGAAGCGAATGCCGGAATGGTTCCTCCCAAATGTCATGGTAGAATTCCTTCCCGTTCCTGGGCCTCTTCCTTCTGCGCCGTTAATGAACTAGACGTCGACGAGACACAAATGTATAAGGAAAAAATTGAAAGCAACACCGATCTCTTTCCTTTTGGGTTCATAAAGCTAAAAACAGTAGAGATAGAGAGAGAAGTGATTGTAAGAGACTTTTTACTAACGTTTTAGTTGCACACTGAGAGTTAATTAAAAACGAACGGAATAAAAAAAAGTTTTTGTAACTAGCTTTTATACGATTCTTGATTAAAACATGAAATCATGTACGGCCGTGACATTTCGATTTGGAGATTACTGTGATACAACTCCAAGTGCACTGTTTTCAATATTATCCACTGGCACTGATCCCGAAACTGACGCTTTCCATCTGCCCATTGGATTTATCGAACGCAAAGGTCATTCGCTGCCACACCCATGTCATGTGCTTCAGTGAGAGGCGGTATCGCGTGACGAGAGGAAAGCACTGTGTTCAGGGCTTCCATTAGTTTCATTTCACATCTGACCTTCTGCCGCTCATTGCATCAAACAGGAAACACAATGTGCTCTTGCTATAATCTGTCTTCCTGGTTTTAACATGTTACTGTTGAAAAATCAAGAGAATGAATAGATTACCCATATAAAAATTTCGTTAATACGATGAATAGTTATTTTGGTGGTTTGTAATACGATGAAAGAAAAACAACCTCATTTGTAGCAATTGATTTTTTTTTTAATAGTGTAATAGATACGTAACAAAACACTTACAACATATTACGAAACAAATAGGAAAATCTTTTGATCACGTAAAATTTATGCATGATAAACTGTCGCTGACCTTAACGGAATACAGTCAACTAGAACAAAATAAACACCGAATACCCATATCTTTGTGAAATATTTGGCTGGGAAAATTTCTGGAATCAAAAATATTTACTTAGGAACTGTAAAGAAAAGCAGAATTATTACTGCAGCAGAAAAACTAAATATCCAAAGTTATATATAAAAAAAACTCAAAGTTTATTAACATATCTGTGATATGCGCTGCTGCTACTATCCAGTGGTTCGCTCTGGCCTGTCTTATACGTGAGACTTTCACACTTATTACTTACGTTCTACAAGGGTAAAATTCCTGAAGAATTTGTTCTTAATTTATGATGTGACAAAAGTGGATACCTAAGTGTTTAAAATGATACCTCATTTGTTTATTTCGGTGAGATATCAAGGGAGATAAATGGCTCGTGACAAAAACATAAAAATAAAAAAAGTTATGGAAATAATTATAAATAATTATACTTTTGCCCTTTAAGAGTCAAATTTCAAAATATACCTTTCTTAAATAGCATGTGACAAAAACGGAGATCTTAATATTTAAAATGATACCTAATTTATCTATTTCGGTTAGGTATCGAGGGAGGTAAATGGTTCATGATCCAAAAACGCGGTTGGGGAAATATTGATAAATTTTTAAGGGTCGAATTCTCAAAAAAATCCTGTCATAATATGTCATGTCATCAAAGCGGAGATCTTAATCTTTAAAATCATAGCTCATTTCTCAATTTCGGTTAGGCATTGATGGAGATAAATGCCTCATAACACAACAAACGCATTTTAGAAATTTTGACTTTTTTTTTAAGGATCGAATTTGGAAATATTACTTTCTTAAAATATGATGTGGCCAAAGTGGTGAACTTAGTCTTTAAAATGATACCAACTTTATCGATTTTGATTAGATATGAAGGGAGATAACGGCATGTATAAAAAGAAACAGCTTTTAAAAATAATATACATTATACGAGGTGACCCTGTTATACGTTTCCGAAACACTTTTCATCTTTTCTTTTATGGGCGTGGAACGTTGCGACTCGCCAGCAACCAAGTTGGTAGAACACGTGGATTGTCTTGTAAACCAAATACCCTGTCAATCAGCTGTAGCAATTTAGAGGAACCAGTGGAAGCTGCAACTTGCATAGCCGGAAAAGTTATTAAATCACAGGTTCGGCACATCAGTAACAAAAAAACAGTGTTGTTATCATCTTCTGATGTTTGCCATTTTAGAGCGTTTTCTAAGTACTTCCAGCTTTTAGGAAAGACCTCGACTAGAATTCATTTTTACCCAAATGGTTTAATTTCTTCCAGGTGAATATAGGCACACTTCTGTCAAAGTTGCGACAGTAAGAAGGAGACATGTGATCAAAATTAAATTTATTTAACACACAAGAGTCATGAAAAACAGAAATGTTAATGATTACCGACCTATACTTCAGCTCCACAGCTGCAGCAGGGAGGAAAGACTCTTCCTAACTTACACAATACATGAGCAGAAAAACGAGGAAAGCGTCAGTTTTCAAGACGAAGTATTGAAAACTGTCCAAGAAATCGATACAATATTTTACTTTTGGCTGGAATGCTGTCAAATGGTCGTTATATTATTTGAATACTACTCCCTAATTTATTTTTAATACTACTCCACATTTAGTAGTAGGCTTAAGATGAATATTAAAAATAAACAATTAAAGCAATATTTCTATTCACGTCACTAGGAAGATAATAAATGCCTACTACATATGTATAATCATTGCAGAGGAGGGAAATTCTTGGGTGAAATCTCTCTAATTTATTCATTGCGTTCGCTGTTGCCCGGTTGCTTTGCAATTCATTCCACTTGTGAGGGCGTCGAGTGCAATATTTTTCTGTAAGATTAAACGAAAACATTGCCCAACGTATCTAAAAAGAGTGTTGAGTAAAATATTATTGCAATCGCAGGTTACTTCACCGCCTGTAAGCCTTAAATTCAAAAGCTCTCTTCCATCTTTTTTGTCAATACGTCTGTGAAGCGGCTCAGGCTTTTACATTGAATGAACAGGTTGTGTGTAAAGGTGATTGGGTAATAAATTTTTTCTCTTTCGTTTAAAGACATTAATTCGTAACGCAAGAAATTAAAAACAATTTTTTTCTAATTACGTCATTCTATAAGCCATTCTCCCAATCACTGCAACAGAAGTTAAAATAATGTTTTGTTATTAATACCGTAAAAATATTAAAACCTTTTGTCAACCATGTAGTAAAAAGTTACAGTGCAGCTATTGGATATTTTCATGCCTGTTGTGTAAGCTGATAAAAATAGATAAATAAATGACGGAAAATAAAATTGTGTGGACATTTTGTTGGAAAAGCAGGCATATATTAATTACCTGTTTTATATGTGTATTCATGATATCAGTAACTTGAAGTCTCACTGACGCTAGTAAAAGTACTTTTGGTAGAGAAAGTAACTCATCTGCTTCCTGAAAATGTAGATGATACTAACTTAAAACATTATTTCCATTCATTTTTATCCTTAAAATAACTGCATATTTAATTAAATTGTAGGACATTATAATATCCGCACTTGATTAAACTTTTAAAACCTAAAAAAATGTGAGATGTATGTAACACGGGAGATTTTTTACTTGTAAAACTTTTGACTTTACCTGTGTGTACATCAAAGAATTCAAACAAGTAAGATATTCATATATCTTTCAGTTATTTTGTAAAGAAATCTAGTTGTAAATTGAGAATAAAAGTTGCATTACACTAGAATAAACAGACTTTGGTAGGTTTTAGTAAGCTTTCATTTCAAAATGAGCTATTTTTTCTGTAACTGGATAGACGGTAGTTTATGGATTTTGCTTATAACAAATTACTTCAAAACGAAAGATCAGCCAACGAACTATACATAGATCAACTCAGAATAGAATGTACGAACTGGGGAACAAAGAACCGAATTTCACCATTTTTGTAAGTCAGCTAAAATACTTGGTTATTAATCCGTTACTGTCACTAATGCTAATTTCAGAAATATTGCATGGTAATGAACACTGCCGCAAAAAATTGTTGCAAAGCTTAACTTATTACGCCACTGGTGTGTATAATTTCTATGTAAGGATTTTATATTTATATTTAATATCACAAAAGAAACAAGTACTTCAGTATTTACAAGTGAAGTCTTTGTCTCACTAATCCCAGAATTTTGATCTGATTCTTTGTATATAGCAGCCATTAATGTGATTAGACAAAAAAAGACATCAATATCTATACACATAACTAACTACTCAACCAAGAACTTCTATATTTGAGAACTTATTTTGATTCCAAGTTTAGAGGAAAATATTTCGGTTAGAGTTTAATGATTAGGTAATTTAAAATGTTAGTACTTAATCTTGTTTTGGGTCGCATTGTACAATGGCATATTGTATTAGCACTATCGTAAGATCAAAACTGATTAGTGCTTAAACTGTTTTTGAGTGGAAAATATTACGTGAAATCTGCTACTGATTCATTCCTCGTGTAGCGCTTCTATAAAAAAAATCTATTATGCATTCACATAAATCTAATTTTACGCCTTATAACTGCCTTCAAACTGAACAAAAATTATTCAAATTTTGTAGCGTAACATAAAGGTAGTTTTTTTTTTATTTCAGCTAGATTGGATCAATATATCAAGACGTTTGAGACTTTTCTTATAATTAAGCAATAGCAAGATAGTTTCTGTCCTTGTTGAATATTTCTATTTATATATCTAACTCCATTCAGATTCAACAGATATTCTAAAAAATTTGCTAACCAAATCCTTAGTGGTGCAGTAAATATTTCACTTTGATCAGATAACATGGTCCCGAACTTTGACACTTTTAGCATTTTCTTCGTAGTCTCTGTCAGCGAAAATACTCTCGCTTTATTACATCTAAGTTATTTCTAACTCAACCAAAGTAATTCTACTTTGCAGAGAAAATCCTTAAAGTGTATGTCATGTTCATATTTCAGCTATATCGGGTGCAGCGCCTATGACCTGTGAGCCTTTACTATATAGTGTGATATTTCCTGCGCATTCAAAATGTCTGTCTCTGTTGTATCCTAGTTCCTTCAAAAACAACAAAGATATCTCAAGTTTTGTAGCACAAACCCTTGGTCTCAAATACATATCAGATCAGGCGAAGCTGTCATGAAGTTTGAGCCAGTAAAAGTGAATTATTCTAGACTACAGACGATACAAAAACATCATCACTGGCATACAGATAGCAATAAATAAATGTTAAAATTGAAATGGTTTAAAACATATGTAACCTACATCATTGTCTGTTAATGTTACATTTGAAGGCAAGAATTTTTTAATATGTGATTCCCGGAATTCATTCTGACTTGAAATTTCTCTTTTGTTTCAGGAGGGTTTTGCGGTTTTGCTTTTCAAGACGGAGTGTCAGCCTAATGTTGAAGAGAAGAATATCACTCAATACTCAGGCACAACAAGAGTAGTTCCTAGCTATTATTTAATCTCTGAAAAGAACTGCCTGTTTCATAACATGTTATAGAGCGTACTATTCTTCCTGAGAAATGAACCCAGGTCTTATATTTTATTTAAGAAGTTCTACTGTATTCAGAACGAAGATACAACCGGTATATTAACTCACAGCAGTGATTTAGTGTTTTCGAAGTGATTTTATTGTGGCTGTGGTGAAAAGTATAGGGGATGTTATTATAACCGTTTTCAAGTGAAGTTTCTGTGAAACACCAATGGAAGTCATACAGAAGTAAACTTGCGTCGTACAAGTGGACGTGATTTGCCGGTGTAGCGCTGAGGCAGTGGAGAGGGACGTGATCCTCGAGTGTGGTCCGCGGTGTGTGACGTCACGGCACTGTGCGGTGCGATGCCAGGCGCGGCGCGTCGCAGGTGACGGCTATGCGTCGCGGCTATGAGGCCCCGCCATGAGGCCGCACCGGCGGCATGCCGCTAGCCCCGCGCGCCGCAGCAAGCCGCAGCCGCTGCCGACGCCAGATCGCGCCGCAGACGTCGTCGAGAAACCACTGTGCGTCGCCGAAGCCGTTCCTAGTGGCGGTGACGTTTCTACTGTGTTGTGCGGGCAGCGAGGCGGGCCCGCGGTACAGCTCGCGCATAGTGGAGACGCGCTCCGGAGCAATACGCGGCGTTATCCTGCAGCTCAACTCACGCCACTTAGAACCCGTCGAGGCGTTCCTGGGAGTGCCGTACGCCGCGCCTGCCAAACGCTTTCGCCACCCGAGCCGCCTGTCGCCTGGCCGGTAAGTCTAGTATCAACACATTTCTCTTCGTAACGAAATTGTAACATTATGTGAGGTTTTACAGGCTGGTGTTAATTTTGATGTCGCCGAAACACAA
>JARYHS010008074.1:143119901-143304778 GCA_031002005.1 Vandiemenella viatica
AATCATACGGGGTGCTAATTCCCTAGAGCTAGATCTCAGAACATCTTTTGTTTCACCGAGTGTGGTGGGTGAGCAGTAATGCTCCGGCCTCACATTCGGGAGGACGGAGCTTTGAATCTACATCGGGGCATCCAGATTTTGGTTTTCCATGGTTTCCCCGAATTACTCCCGGCGGATGCCGGGATGCTTCCATCAAAAAGGCCATTACCGAATTCCTTCCCACTCCTTCCCGAGTCGTTTCACGCCTCTAATGACCTTGACCGCGACGAGTAATTAAGCCATAAGCTAAAAAAAACTCTTTGTTTCAACCAAAATGTAGAATCGGGTCTTCTTGCTAACGGGCAACAATAAAGGGGAATATAAGTAACAAGTGCAATGTGAATAAATGTACTGTACATACTCGTATATTTGGACAGGTCATCTTGTGCTGTTCTTGAGCTAACTGCAGCTCACATTGACCATAAACCTCCTTACCCACTGTAGGATCCTCCTGGAATAGTACTCAGCATCACCACAAAACATACTGTATATAACCTAGAGCTCACTATTATATCAGTGGAGAAGGACACTTTGTATCAAAATTAATCTCTCTTTCCTTCATAGCAACCCATAGGGATCCTTCTTATGTTACAAACCTAAAAACAATTATGCTCCGTAGTTGGTAGTTTTACGAAAGAATTGCCTGTACTTGTATACTGTATTAGTTAATAACTAAATTGTTCAAGATTTACGTAAACATACAGAAAAGTTATCAAAAATTATAAACAATTGGTGACCTAGTTAAATTTATCCCTGTGTATTTAAATACTGATTTAGGTCGCTGGTTTATTCTGTTAGATATTGGCGAGTCCTTATAATAGAACTACAGATAATATATATATATATATATACCGCCAAACTTTCAGGAAACATTCCTCATACACAAACAAAGAAAATATGTTATGTGGACATGTGTCCGGAAACGCTTACTTTCCATGTTAGAGCTCATTTTATTACTTCTCTTCATATCACATTAAACATGGAATGGAAACACACAGCAACAGAACGTACCATCGTGACTTCAAACACTTTGTTACAGGAAATGTTCAAAATGTCCTCCGTTAGCGAGGATACATGCATCCATCCTCCGTCGCATGGAATCCCTGATGCGCTGATGCAGCCCTGGAGAATGGCGTATTGTATCACAGCCGTCCACAATACGAGCACGAAGAGGAAGTACAGTACATACTAACGAAACTAAAATGAGCTCTAACATGGAAAGTAAGCGTTTCCGGACACATGTCCACATAATATATTTTCTTTGTTTGTGTGTGAGGAATGTTTCCTGAAAGTTTGGCCGTACCTTTTTGTAACACCCTGTATATATCATATATAAGCACATTCCCTCTTTGTGATATTAAATTCCATACCAAAATTTTAACCGAATGGTATCAGGTATCGGTAATATAGTAATCTTATTGGGATATGTTTCTGGGTCAATATATGAGATTTTCTCAAATATTGTTCTTTGTTCAGATTTGTGAATTTAGATGTTTAGCTGATTAGTTGATATCATACATCGCTCAGACACATAATTTTCTACTATAATTTTTTACGATGTCTAACAATTGATAAGGAAAATTAATTAATCAATTTATGACTGCGCCAATATATTCAGTTACTACCAAATTCATCAAACGTTCTCATACTAACGAACAGTACTGCCCCTCCCCCCTCTCCTTCTCAGATTTTTATTTCTATCCCGCTGCCAGTTTCAAAAAGTTATAATTAAATTTTGAATCATCCTCATTTTTATCATGAAATGTATCCCGTATTACCCTGCACTACAGCAATGCTATTAGACATTAAGTGTTACTACTACTGGGTTTATATAGTGACACTTCAGTTAAATCACTATAGGTGACCTTGGGTTAAAAATAAAATATTAAAAGTTATTACCATTTCCATAATTAATATTTCGTGAATTTAGGATGTAGTAGAAACGCTTATACGTGGTACTATGTTAATTTCTTACTAGCTCTTTAAATAATCAAATTTCAATAACAACTCCATTATTATACGGCACCTGTACCTGTATTCCACTTGCGCTATCTACGATATGTTGTTTAAGTCTCGGTTTTTGCGTAGTTTCGTAATCTTACCTAGCCGTTACTTGTTAATTTGACGTTCTACCATTAGACACTAGAAAAGAAAAAAGAAAAACAACAAAAAGAAATGTTGATGCGATACCAAAAATGTGCGGCTTCAATTGCTTCATAGCAAGTGAAAAACTCGTCTTCATTCACTTTCTTAAGTGCTCCACAGACTGCTGGTCAACGGAGGAAAGGGAATTTTTCCACTACTGTTGTGCTCCATTTATTCCTGTGTGTTAAAATTAAGAATGAAAGCTCGAATGAGTAACTATAAAATTTTTAATGATGTTCCTCAGTATTGTCTGAAGTATTAAATAACGATTAAATCATTGACCTTAAATCATTAAGTTTTCGGAAAAAATCTAATTGTTCTACCTGATTGGGAACGATCGTATATGTAAAGAGCGTGTCAAGAGCTGACATCACTTCAGCTCTCTGTGATGGGTTTGCAAAAGTTGGTCCAGTAGAACAAATTTCTTCTTGTTTAACCTCACATAAATAATAATAATTTTGGAAACTTTTGAAAATCAGCTGGATGGTTAACAAACCCATATAGATGGAAAAGGAAAGATGCGACAAAACACAAAGCTACGCGTATCATTGTAAAGTATTTTGAGAATATCAAGTTCACTTTTCTACTTACAGAATATAAAATTCTTGCAGTAGTTAATAATGATTTAGATTAAGTAGGTGTAACATATTTAATCTAAACTTTTAGATAAATGGAAGTATATGTCTCACAATTTCATGCCAATATTCGTTTCTTTTATGCGCAAGGGTAGTGTATAATGAACGTGAGGATATACAGCGCAAAATTTGTTTCTGAAGAGATTAAGTGCTAGAAATGGGTGCTGTAGTTTGTATTCCATAATTCCTCAAACTTAAGCACACACATACTCACAAACAAGAATAAATATTTTAGATAACATACGTTGACGACTGATAAAAAGAAAGTTTTATTTATATTATAGGAGATGTAAGATAATTTAAGTTTTGCAAATTCTATTTCATGACTTTATACCGAACTGTAGTTCACTACACAATTACTGTCTCAAGTGACTGATACTTAAAAGCATGTGTTACTTTGTGCTAATTACCATAAGTTGCTCGTTACTGAAGTCAAGAGTTTCTCACACAATATGTGACTTGTATCAATACGCGTTTAATTAAACCCACGATCTCTAAAGGAAGCATGATGCAGTTTTGTGTACAGATGTTCCCTTGAGAAGGCGAAAACCGTAGCAGCGGATTCCGATAATATTTTCAGATACACAGTTCTAAAATGTGGCTGTGGAAACGTTTTCGAAACCCTGCACCACTAAATAAATGGCTTAGTGTGCTTAGATTGTCAATCGCGAACCATTCATGAGTAAATGTAACAAATTTCTTATTCTGTTCCATGTTTTCCAATGAAAGATTCCGTCAAACTTAGTCCTGTGGGATATGTCAGGCTCGTCTACTTCCAATGGAACTTATATTTCATGCATTTTCCATTTCATTGTTATACTTGATTTAGATGGCTGATCAAATTTTTTTCTTTACTCGCAGGTAAATTTCCTCCTGACGAATTTTAAAAGCCCAACCAATCTATGTATTTAGCATCGTTGCTCTACTTTATTACTGACTTATTCATAATTTTGCTATTTTTCCGTTCTTACCGCTCAACATTTTCATAAAAAAGTATGTCAAATATTTTTTTAAATGCTCCATAGGGATGGGCATTTAAAAAAATATATCGATAAATATCGAAACGATATTTACAAACACTATCGATATATATCGGGGAAAAAATATCGATATTTCGATATATCAATATTTCGATATTTTTGGCTAAATGTAGTAATTATCTAAAAAAAACATAAAATACATCAAAATATCTTAGAAAATTCTGAAAATTAAAGACACAGGTAGAAATTATACAAACTTTTATTAATTTATTATTTTTTTCAATCAATCAAACCAGTATTCGTCTGATATGGAAATCAAAAGGACTCTCTGTTTTATGTGCTCCCCCGTCAATCTGCTCCTGTTGTTCGGTACAGCTAAGTTGACTGCAGGACGACACAGAAGAAGCTTGACATATAAGGTATTTCAGCGCGCTGGAGCTCTGGAAATTCACCCAAAACTTTACTGGGACTGATTTTCTGTCTATTAATGGTTGGTCCAAATACTGCTTAAGCTCATTAGGAACTGAGCCAGAGCTTGGAACCTCTTGCATAACAGTAGTGCTAAGGGATAATAGCTTTTCATGTGCGGACCAAATTGATGCGTTAGCTGCGATATATTGTGTTGCTGCTGTAGACCTTACTTCTGGAGAAAGTTGTCCTCGTCGTCTAAGTTCCAAGCGAATATCATTACTTATTGTAGATATCGCATTTGACACACCTATTGGAGAAGTGAAATGTATACGTTTGAAACGAGGGTCCAAAATGGTAGCTGCTGCAAGGAATGTATTTCTTTCTAAAGGACTTAATTTCTCTTGAATTTTTTGGAGTAAAACCTCTTTTACCGTGAATCCTAAAGTGATCGAAGGAGTAGCTTGTTCCGTTACTTGTCGAATCAGATTTGTAACAGGAATGGCTAAGCTAGCAGTCACATAATTTGTACCACTAACCTCTTCAGTGGCTTCTTTGAAAGGACCAAGCAGGACAATGAGGTCACGTATTACATTAAGCTGTTAAGTTGCAACCATATCAAGTGTGTTTATATTTGACTGACTTTTTGTAGCTAATATTTTAGCTACAATTGCAGAGAGTCTAACAAATCGTTCTAACATATTAAAGCAGGAGTTCCATCTGGTGCTAACAGCTTGAGTCAAAGTTAACACTCTCCTTCCTTTTCCCCAGATGCTTCTTGTTCAGATCTTAATAGATTCATAGCATTGACAGACTGCTTAAAATAAGTCATAATACTTTTTACATGATCGCAGAGTGCTGAAAATCAATTATTTTCACTTAAAACTCCATCAATTTCTAATCACAAAACCTCTCTGCAGTGCGTATGTTGCGAGGGCATATGATGTTGTTGATGGTGATTCATCCGTCGGATGGGAATGTTAAGCTTGGCGCCCCCTTTAGAATGTTTCGCAAAAGTAGGCCTGAACATGCCGACACCGGCTTCCACCCTCTCCCTTCTTTCACCTCTCATCCACAACACTCTATACAGAACCACACAGTGTCACTGTCATACACACTTAGGAGCACTGTCACACTGAGGAAGGAAACGGGGATTTTTTTTTTTAACTGCTTAACGTCTCTTAACAGCGAGGTCTTTAGAGACCGGAAAGGATGAGGGGCAAGGAATGGGAAGGAATTGGAAGGAATTCGGCCATGGCCTTTTGAAGGAAGCATCCCGGTATTTGCCTGGAGTGATTTGGGAAACCATGGAAAACCCAAATCTGGATGCCCGGACGGGGATTCGACCCACCCTCCTCCCGAATGCGAGGCCAGAAAGCTAACGATTACACCACCACGTTCAGTGAAACGGGAAACCACCCCAGTTCATCTTCCTAGGACTTTCCTTGGAGGGATATACATCACCCATGGTAATCGCCTATAACCTGACACGGAAGAGGCGATCGAAAAGGATCTTACTATCAGTAAAAACTATTGGTGTCTCAGTGATTAAAAAACTGAAAACCGCTCTCACTACATCAATCCAAGGCAGCAATCACAAGAAAGTATTCTTTAGTGGGGCTGTAATTCACGAGAAAGCTATATGTCTTAATGCATATTTTAAAGAGCATAACAATGAAATTTAGGAAAGAGGTTTTAAAGCAACCCAGAACTGGTTTATTAAGTTCAAAGTGCGATAATCACTCCATTAAATCAAAATTTTTCTGTATACTTGGAACGTATAATCCTATATAAAATAACATTCTGTATTCAAGGTTTCCGTATTCAAGATTTCCGTATTCAAGATTTCCGTATTCAAGATTTTCGTATTTGCGGATAATTTACGGAACGCATTCCTTGCGATTAAGGAGTTTTGACTGTAGCCATTTAAATGAATGAACAGTCATTCATAATGACTTGTGGTTCATCTACCCATTAATTGTTATTCGTAAATAAAATAAAAAACAATTGAAAAGATAATATTGCAAGTACAAAGATAAAATAATCGCTTACATGCTAACATAAAAATGACGTTAACGTAAAGCTGTTAAAATTTGACAGCTGTTTTTAACCTCTCAACCGCTGATGAAGCTGTTATATTTCGACGAATTTATTTTTTAAGACACTTTTAGAAGATTGGATATGTATATATATTTTTCCTATATATATGTAACGATTAAATTGGATACTGAATGTTTTTCGTAGAAAAAATATCGAATTGGTGTTTAAAATCGATACACTAAATACAATATCGATGTATCGATATATCGAAAATAAAAATATCGGCGATAAATATCGATATTTTTTAGAAAAAATATCGATATATCGATACATCGATATATTTTGCCCATCCCTAATGCTCCATACCATCAAATTAAATATGACTCTGCAGCTAGTGGTTTAGTTCGCAAAGTTCCGTATTTATAAGCTATTAAAAGGACGGTTTAGGTATCGCATACTGAATAGACGTTATCAAAGCTATTTTTGACATCACATCGCCGAAACTGGGAGTGGTGGTGGGAATTATGGGTTAATAGAAATTATGCGAGCACATATCTTCTATACAACAACACTTCGGTCTCTGGTTTCAATTACGCCGTTCGCGAGCAGTAGCAATCTTTTACGATCACTACTTTGTTGCGTAACTTTTGTCGATAATACACCTTGCTGTCGAGTATAAAGATGTTCATCATATTCAAGTAAGAATACTTCACGGAGACGCTTGGGAGAAAGAGCAGGAAGGGCGGGGTGTGAACAGCCTTAAGATTATTTCTAACAAAAGCAGTAGGAGGAAGAAGTTAATCAAAAAGCTAAATCTTTTGAGTAATAAATACTATAATAAGGAAGAAAAATTTTACTAAGTTCTAAATAATCCATTTTATTTTGTTTGTATAAAAATTATTTTCACAGTTTTATTACTGTTCATTTCTTTTTTTTTTTTTAATAGCTTCGCTAACTTTTTATAATTCCTGTAGTTATTGTAATTAATTCAAAATACAAGCCACGTAAAAGAATTAACCAAGGGCATAAAATCAGTCAATTTAACTATGTTAAGTTGGCTTTTAAGAGCTATGAAGCTAAATTGAACAAATGTTCACAGTGTAACATGGTCATGTGCGATTTTCTGCCAGCTAACTACAGTAGCTCCGCGTATGCCTTTATCTGATCGGACTGTTTGTTCTTCCTCTTGAGCTCTGTTCATCTCTTGGACTCCACTCCAGCACCGTTTTTGTCCGTCTTTAATCTTTCCTCAGAGTAACATGACCCGGCCACAGCTCCTTTGCGATGGCTATCTTCTTCCAGATATCTTTGAACTTTGTAACTGATCTGATGTCAGTTGCTATCTTCTATTCTTTTCTGGAGAAACCCGGCATTAACTTCTCGATAGAACTTTGGGAAGCTATAAGTCTCGTTTCTGTAAATTAACTAGTAGTTTTCAGCATAGTTGTATTCCATCAACACGTATTAATATTTTTCGCTGGTGAAGTGTTTAAAAAAAATAATAATATATAGCCTTATATTACTCTACATTTATTCATTTTCACCATCTACAAAACGATAATGCTGTAACAACGGAACTCGGCGATAATACCAAGCTATTATTATATAAGTATCTCCCGTAGTTGCAAATGTTATGAGAGTTGTGTGACATAAGAGGACGTCCATTAATTACGTGGATTTTTTTCTTCGGAAATCAAGATTCCCCACACTTCTGGTGAAACTACGTAAGATTTGGTGGGACCCCCCCCTCCCCCAATTATGGTGAGGTGAGATCGACCTCCCAACCCCTTGTTGAAGACCTCATGATTTTGAAGAACTTCTTTTTTAGCTCTCCTGTTTTTTACGGGCGGTGAGACTCTGAGACCACTCCCTAATGTTGTCGCAAGTAGTTTTTACAACTTTTTTTGCTCTGCTATTATGACGTGAGATGCATGGCTTGAAATCGGCGAGGTGAGAAAACCGTAAATAAAAAATAAACATAAAACGATCTTTGAATACATGTTGGTAATAAAAATAATAAATAGGTATCAACACAAGTATAATTTTGGAGCGAATGAACAATATCAAAGACTACCGGTACAAAACGGCTGATGGTTTGTTTAGATACTTTGAACATATATATGCAGCAGGTCTGAATAGGAAACTTCCGAAGACAGAAATCTTAAAGTTATTTGCTGGTGGGATCACCTAACGCATATGTGCACATTGCTTTTTAATATGAGGTTCAACTTATCGCAGGAAATGTTCGAAATCGATCCTTGCCACTCTCACAGTGTTTTGAAAAGGCTCATTATCTCCTTCAAAAGTCAATTCGCGAATTAAATTTCTTTGCTGACGATACCTTTCTCTAAGCCACCACCTTGGTACTGTTCTTTTCTTATTTGGATAGTAATAATAAAGGCCGCAGCTGCCGCATGCACACGTGATGACACGTTAATAACCGAGCGTTTTCTGAGCTTAGGCACCAGGCTCCTTCGACCAAAATTTCCTTTGACTTGAGCAAGCTCAAACGAGCGCGCTCAAACGAATAAGCGGCTCATTCACCTGAACGTGCTCTAGTGGATACGAGGCCTAACATATACGCGGCCATGCCTAAAAGTTGAATCTGGGTTCCTCAAAAACCACCAAATTTGGCCATTCAGCACGCCAGAAACAGCGTTCAAATGCTTTGGCGGTTTATAGTCAATGGAAGCCGACGCAATGCCATGCATGCCAACAGTCCAGCTCTCAGCAGACGACGTGAAACCGTCGACTCAGATATATCCACATCCGTTGCAGTACCACAAGACAGCGGTATACCGCGCTGTGGTCATACGTCCTTGTACGTTTCCACTATGTTTAACGGCTCTGCACCGACTGAGCGTGGCGTAACATGACTTGTCCGGTCACAGATAAGATAGCGCTGTTGGGCCTACGTGCACTCCATCTCTCTGCTATCTTAATGACTTGTTGTGGTTCAACTTTTCTACACATCCTCCAATTTTCGAGTGATTCAAACTATTCCTCCTACGGGCTACAATTTTCACAAGACAGTACAAACGTAAAACATTATACCTTATGCTACACCAACTCATGTTGCCATCCGTGGATGTAAATTACAATGTAACAATCTATAAGCGAAGTAGGGTTTAAATATACACTCATATACACATACTTTAACCACTCACATAAAATGTTAAATAATCTTTTTCAGGTATTAACAAATAAGATACTGGCGAGATTCGTGGGTATCAATATGTTTCACATTGCGGTGAAAGTGATGAAATGAGCTTCCACAACAAAAGAAAGCTAAACAATTGTCGAGAGAATACACACATTTTAAAATGTATTGAGATTAGGACGTAACTGTATAGCAAAATACAATTCTGGTGTTCCATCCTTCATTTATATTTTTCTCATAATCTTTCAAAAACTCATACTAATGCGTATTTATGATGAGTCATTGTGCCAAAAATTATTTTAGTATATACCAAAACAAGAAAATTTTTTCAAATGCTTAAACCAGAATTTCACACTATGCGCACTTTTTTCCTTATCATATAGAACGATTCACAGTTTTGAAGATTGTGGAACAATTTGTCTATGGAGTATTTTAAGTGTGTCACTGGAGTGTTTTAAATATGCAATTTTTCCACTCACGTTACCCTCCGTGGTTTGTGGTTGATTGTCGATTAAGACTTAATTATGTTGTACAATATCTGTCGCTTGGTAAACCTGATCTGAAAGTTAGTAAACGAATCACCTGATTCCACCAATATTAAAGGTAACTTTTAGAAATTTAATACTGCTTACAGTTTTACTATATTCCTGTATTAATTAATATTTTACAGTTTTCCTGTTTTTTAATAGTGACTTTAATAGTACTTACAATCAGTATATTGAGTGTAGCACTAGATCTGTCTAAGGCGTTTGACAGAGTAAGCCATAAAATGGTAGTAAATAAGGTAAAAAACATTGGAGTGGATAAGAAAGTCATTTGCTGGGTAGAAGAATTTTTAAAAGGTAGAAAACAGAAAGTTAGGGTAGGAAATGTAGTATCAAAAGAAGTGGAAGTAAAATGGGTGTGCCACAGGGTAGCGTATTGGGACCATTGCTATTCATTATTCTAATGAATAATTGTGTTGACTGTTTACTATCTGAAATTAGATTGTTTGCAGATGACATAATGCTGTATAAAAGAATCAAAACGATAGAGGATTGTAAACAGTTGCAGGGTGATCTGGACAGGATATCTAATTGGGTTGGTAAACATGGAATGAAGATAAATGCAAAGAAGAGTCAGCTTATTAGATACACAAATAAAAAACAAAAGGTTAATTATGAATATAAGGTGGGGAAAGAATTGCTTGCTGAAGACTTGAAATGCAAATATCTTGGAATTACTTTTGATAACAAACTTAACTGGGCAGGACACATAGGACAGGTGGTAGAAAAAGGTTTCAAAGTTCTGCACTTGTTGGAGAGAGTTATGAGGGGATGTACGAGAGAAGTCAAGGAATTGGGTTACAAAACTTTGGTCAGACCATTGCTCGAATATGGTAGTGTAGTATGGGACCCTCATTGTACGTATCAAATACAGGAGTTGGAGAGGGTGCAAAGAAGGGCTGCTAGATTTGTTTCTGGAAATTATCGCAGAATGCAATCAGTGACGGATATGATAAAGGAGCTGGAATGGGATTCATTGCAAGACAGGAGGAGAATGAGGAGGGTCATGGGAGTGTACAGGGCATATACTGGTGATGAGGCATGGAAAGATATTGCAATAGGTATGAAAAGTAGTGCATGGAAGGGAAAAGATGACCATGACCACAAGCTGGCACTCGATTTCAGGCACAAGGGTGTGGGAAGATTTTCTTTTTTAGGTAAGGGTGTCAGGGATTGGAATGAGTTACCAAGAGAAACGATGAATAATTTACCGAAAACTTTGAAGGAATTTAAAGATAAAATTTGTAGAGGGCAAATGTAGGTGGGTGCAGGATAGGGGGAAGATAGCTGTGTAGGGAAATTGCCACCGGAGCCTGTGCTCCATTGCAATTAAATTAAATTAAATTAAATTATTATTGTAAATAATTGTAAAAGAGCTTATCTCACTACGAGTAAGTTACTTATATCTCTAGTTATGCTTTGAGAGCACTTTATTTTAAATATTTTCACTGAACTAAATTGTTCAGCGTTTCCCTCCATTCATTTTATTCCAGTTCATGCCTCCCTTGCCTACAGTGAAATATTCATATTCCGTTACGCCCAAAGTCAATTTCCAGTTGGTTATAATACTCCTGATTAATTATGAAATATCCTTCCAAACTGCGTCACTAAAGTACGCCTTTTAATTAGATACCGTTTGGTATTACCGTTCCTGCGTCCTTCGATGAATTACAATTACTTTGCCAGACAATTATCACGCGCTTAAACAAAAATGTTTAGAGACAAATCACGCACCCGTCTTTTTCAGTTCCTATAATTCATTTATTATACGCCCATAATGTTATTATGTAGCTACCGTTTATGTTACAATATTCATATAAGGGTATGTCCCAGCCTTTGTAACAACTTCACATATTCGTATCTTCTAATAGATGCAGAAGTTCTTCCTCATTCAAAATATGTTCTGCTCAAATCAGATTGTCAATAAAAAACGACAAGGAGTTTACTTATCCTGGGTTTCAATAATTATAACCACTCCATGGTGCACTCAAACGGAAACTTTATCTTATTATCTATGTCCTTAATAATCTCAACATGTAACCTCATCCAATCTCTGGCTTACGCAACTAAATATCTTGTTAATATCGCTACGTAATTCTCGTTATCCTGACTTAACTTACTTATTTTTGGCAATGGTGCCATTGTAAAGAACAGAGAAGCCAAGATGACTACCAATGGTTTTTACTCCAATTTTCTGTCTAGAAAATTATGTTACTTCATGGAGAAGATACTCTTACTGACCACCCCGTTTCGTCTGTTGAATAAGCATCGCGCATTCGAAAATTGCAAGGCGGTGTTCTACCAGAATGGTCCTTAATAATGTCATTTGTGTACGCTAGTTCACAACAAACTAATTCATCATTATATCCTCCACCTGTTACCAAAAATAAGGTAGTTAAAAGTACAGTAAACATCACTTAAGTCTTTCGATCAACGAAATAGGAAATGACAAATTAGGAAACTTACCGACGTATACCAGAGATGATATTAAATACGGTAATGAAGGTTTTATTCAGCGAGTGTATCATGTTGCAAATACTGCTTTAATTGCATTTTAATCACTGGCCTCCATTATAATTGTAATCACTCATCAAACAAAGTGGGGGATATTGGAAATTGATTACAGTATCGTTGTCAGAGCACAAAAATACAGCACGGAAGTGGCACGTGTAAATGGTGACATTTCTCTCTGCATTAATTATAATTATGATATTGTGTGATACTGCAAACTCATCCTTTGCATCTACCAATATGAAACATACTTTTGTAGTGTACAATATTTTCGTTTGCGATCTCAAATTTCATTAAAGTTAAAAAAAATTGATACAAAATTACGCTGGTTTAAAAGGCTCAATGAAAGCGAGAAGGATGCTGTTTCCAACAAACTTGTGAAATAATATAGTCAGAGCAAAGTTTTTTTGTTTCTAGAACTAGAATGAAACTAAATTTTTATAGATCAGCAGGATGAAAATCTATTTAGGATAATAAAGTTCTAATTAGTAGTTAGTGGAAGGTTAAAACACTTTACAATGAACATACTCCTACAAATTGTCACTATAGCAAATATTCTGGATGGGTTAGTTATAATCACTGATACTCGAGTAATGAGTAATTCCACTTTGGATATTGACTCTAAAAACTGTTAAACTGTTCTTACAACTTCTTAAATCACTTATGACCATTCACCATTAAACCTGAATAAATCTTATTTGCTTTAGATAATGTTTCTTTAAATGAAAAAAGTTATTTGTTCAAATAGGAAACCTCGTTACTATCCAATTAAAGACAGATACAAGGATGAGGTTAAATCCGACTTCACTTTGCAGAAGATGCAGGTCATGTAGAAAAACTTGATAAAAGATTATAAAATACGTTGTTAACCATACAATTAACTATCAAAAGATTCAAACTCGTATACATTCCTGATCCCACTTAATCCAGAAGGCATTGTTTGAGTAAATGCAGAGGCTCTTTGATCAATAGGCACGGGTAACATGATATATTCCACATTAATATTGTGAACGTTTCTGACAGGAAAACTGAGAGGTTTAAAAATAAAATTTTTGTATGGCATATACTTTAGCCGAATCATGCAAGTCTTTTATTCATGAGTTCTTCTTCCCGAATGACTGATATCATGGTGCGATCCACTGAAATCAGACTAATTTGGACAATCCGCACACGATGGGGTAATCTAAATGGTTCCGTTAGTTATAATCTTTATACTAATACAAATTAATAAAATACTCAAAAATGAAATTACCTGCCAACAAAAAGTAGTGAAATAAATGTTTATCTGGTAAGTTGTAATTAAATGATTAAGTGCTAACATGATGGGTGATGATACAACATTATTTGCGGTCTGAGTTTTATCAGCATTAATGCATACGCAGGTTTGTCATGAGTAAGAATGCATCATTTCCGTGAGTTCTAAGCAAACTAAATTTCACAGTTAGCCTTTGCATGAATCATTCATAATTCGCAGATAGAAGGCAACAATCACTATCTTCATTAGATTATTCCTAATGAACTCGAAGTGAACGGGATGGAAGATAACCACGTTAATGTTGCTATAGTAAAACAGTAATAAATTTATGTGCTGCATTTTATTCGTTGGGAATTTACATTCCATATTGATATTTTATTTGCAGATGGATGAATAATTATAGAAAATTCTGTGCGTAAAAGATGAATGGGATGAAAAGCTCCAACAGTAAAATATAAATTACAGCTTTTGAATGATTGAATCCAGTGAGAGTCAAAACTGACAAATTTAATAATTTCTGAAATAAATTAATACGTATTTCCATTTCGGATACCAAAACTAAAACGAATATTTAGGGAATTCAGAGTCCTGTGAATTCGAATACGAATTCAAAATCTATACTACCGCACAGAGATTTCACATTACTTTCTTATAAATATTTAGATTTAATTAATTTTTCTTAAAAACAAAACGATATTTTATAATAATAAATGGTTAAGACAGAAGTCAGGTATTAAAATTTTTACCTTTGACACAATTAAGTCACGAGGTAATTGTGTAAGTCTGAATGTTTCTAAACCAATACAAAATAATTTATTATTGTACATAAAAAGTGGCTATATGTAAGGCGAGTGTAAATGTAACTCTTTCACTCATCATCTTCCAAAAAGAAACTCAGGAAAATAATATCATGTAAAACAATTTTTCAAAAGTATTATTAAATTGAAATTAGATAAAATCAGTCTCAGTGTTCTGAATCAATTCTGATAATGATAAATTCTTTCTGATAACCATTATTCAAAGTATATGTGTTCATTTGGATTATCTTAGAATTAATCAGCTGTAAAATGTCAACAGTGTGTTTAGCTTAGTAACGGGACCAATATTATAATCTAACTAGCTGGTACCCACGACTTCGTTCGTGTTTGTAAAGAATTTGGATTGACAGCTACCGACATCTAACCACTACACTGCACGATGGGGAGACTCGATGCTATTACCACACACAAACACCAGTAATCTGCGCTATGTAGTTCAGGCAGCAAAGTAAAATATACGGACACACATGTCTTAGGTCGAAATACGAAAATATTCTTGATTCACCACTTTCAACCACCATATCTCCCACACTACCACAGGTACCGAAATTCGGCCAACGTTGTTATCGAAGGAAGACTCTGTGTTACTAGCACACACAAACACCAGTCATCTGCGCTATATACTTTTGGCTGAAAAGTGATACACCATTACACATACGTTTTTGGTAGAAATATGAATGTGTCGCAGTCGACTAATTTCAACCCCCATATCTCCCACACCCCCATAGCTACCGACATCTAACCACCATAGCACACGATAGGAGACACGATACCACTACCACACACAAACACCATTGGTCTATTCTGTGTAGTTGTGGCAGCAGAGTGACATATACGGAGACACATGTCTTTGGTTGAAATACGAAAATGCCCTGCATCAACCAATTTTAACCATCCTCACAGCTATCGACAATCGGCCAATGTTGTGCACGACAGGAAACTCCATCCTACTTCGACACACAAATACCTGTGATCTACGCTAGTTAGTGGTGGTTGAAAAGTGAAATATAGGAAAACACACGTCTATTTTTATATATATATATATATATATATATATATATATATATATATATATATATATATATATATATATAAGGTTTAACAGAGGAGCAGTGGGTAAAGCCTAAAAATTAACATTCTCGTGTATGAAATAACTATCGCTAAAATATTCTATGCAAAAATATATTCTACAGATATCACCAAACCAAGCACTTTAAGCATATTGCCACCATCGTTATGTTTATTAATGTTTTTGTAATTTGGTGTAAGATGGCGAAAAATTCTATCTACATGTGAAAAATGACGTTACCTGTGGTATCTTTAATAATGATTTGAAATAAACGTAGAAACACAGTGTTTTTAACTTCTCGAATGTTACTCAGAGAGGGAGGGGGGGGGAGGAAGAATAGCGTGTACAGAAAGACAGAGAGAGAGTGAAAAAAATCGTGTTTAATATTCTCTAAATTGATTCAGAGATGATAACAATACATTTCTTTTAACTCAATAAAACCACAAGCGTGATGATCTGTTTTTGATGTCGTGACTTCCTCACGTAGCATCAATCATTTATGTATACTTTTGTACTACTGAAATTATAGTATGAGAGAAGCCAAATGCACTATAATAAGAAAGATAAAGTTATTTTCATGTACAGAGGCAGTAAGGTATTAGCTGTACTGCTATATGAACAAAGAAGTGTCACTGAAAACGGGAGAACATGATCAATCAGTGAAACGTAATCGGAAACATTAAGATACTGGTGGGATGACGAGATTCCTGAAGGCCAAAGTAGCTATGGTCGTAAGTGTTTAACGGTTGCATTTATGACGATAGTGACGAAATATTAGCTACCTCCAGTAGTGTATTTATTCTGTGTCTGTGCATTGGAAAACACGAGCTGCATCAGCCACATATAAATCGCAATATACGGTTGCGTCGAACAATTCAATTTCGTGTTATGAGAAGCTCTACAAAATTATAAACATTAAAAATTTATTGCCCGTATTGGAGAAAATATTATAATGGTATCAAACTTTGAACGTAAGTCTGCGTAAAGGTGCGTTAACAGAAAGACAGCAGGTTTTGAAGTATCATATCTTTTTTGTCGAATGGAAATTATGGGAATAATATAAGCCTCACTGTTTGACTATTATCTTGTGGAAATATCTGTTGACGTCGTGCGTTGAAAAGCAAAGTTCAATCCCAGCGGAGTAAAAAAAAATTAATAAATATTTTTACACGTGCTGTTTCAATTAATGAATCCTAACCAACGATCTTACCGTTTATTAGTTCTCTCGAACCGGATAAACACGATAATTTTCAAAGAAAATTCTCAATAGGATTAGTTATTATTGTATTTGTTTTTAGATGCAGTATTCTAACAGAGAAGTAAAAAAAAAATATTAATAGAGTATTGCCATCTGTAAGAATTCGTGCAACGGATTTTTATTTTTCCTTGATCAATACTTTTATATTAAAATCTTAATATTTAGAATGGAAATTGATACATTTTAAAATATATTCACTGAAGCATTTCCATAAATATTTAGGCAGTAAATGTAGTTTATGATTATTTTATTCATATCAGGCCAACTTTCACGAAACACAACCCAAATACCTCAAAGTATCTTTATTCAGTTATCAGAGCATTTTGTGCTAATATTTTGACATGTATTGAAGTGTAAGTATCTGAGTTTACTTTCTCGTATATGAAGTAACAGCTAAACTGGATATATCGCTCATCAGCCAATTTTGTAGCAGATAATGCAGTTTCACAACCAACATTCTAATGACCATTTAAATACAACAGAACAATTTTACCATCCATTCAATTGAAATTTCTGACACCGCTATACAGTCTAGATGAATTTAACATTTTTGCTAACGTCAAACATAAAACAAGATTATGATGGACAGATAAGGCCAGTGCGTTCTAATCTGCTGTTCTTAGCATGGAGTGTTGGAGGACGGCTGGATTCAAGTCTCAGTTGAAAGTAATTTAGAACTTGTCTCATAGAGAACGCGTAATATCCAGTCAGCACGTAATGCTTGCGGGTCTCGGGCAGCATACGACAAGGCATCAAGCACAGAGTCCACCCGCAAATGATATTTAAACCCAGTCAGCCATATTGATTACCTCTGTTGTTTGAAGACTGTCGGCGGGGCAGTATGCAGGCTGTTACGGGAATTTCAGGTGAGAGACATGTAGAATTATCGAGCCTGCTGGCTGAGTAATAACTTTCGGGCCTCTCTTTCGGGAGGACGCATGTTTGAATTCCAGATTTTGGTTTTCATGGTTATCAAAACTACTCCAACTAATTCTAGGATGGTTCCTTCAAAAATGCCATAGCCGAATTTCTTCACATTCCTTGCCCACAGTAATTTCCCGCCTTTAATAACATCGACGTAAACGAGGCGTAAATTCATATGTACTTTTAGAGACGAACCATTATCTGATAATCAGTCGGTCACTTTATAATTTGTTTGTTGCCTCACTCTGTTCCTTTAATCATTTTAATCTTATATCTATGTTACTTCACAATTATTTTATAGTCTGATATTTATTCCTTGGTTAAGTTATTCATATTTAAAGTCGAGCTTTGAGCATAACTTCAAACCGTCTACTGGTGTTTTATTTATCCTAGTTTATTCAGTAAAAGAAGATTCCAGGTGGCCACTTATCCGTGTTATGTCGGTACAGGTTGCATCGTGGCATTTCCTATGGTTATAAAACACTTAGAAATGCGGGCGAATGTATCTTTTGGTTTCATTAAATAAATAATTATTATATACATTAATTGGTAGTTGCAAAGCTCTTTTAAAAGTTCTCAGCTTTATTAGCCCCAGGCTACATTTGATATTTTCAGGTTGTATAAATGTGTAAAGTGCACTAGTGTGTATCCATGTTGTAGAGAGATATATTTACAGGTAAGCAGTGATGTATTTAATATGTAAATTACCCATTTGTAGATATGCCTAAATTTATTACGTTTGTTAGGAAGAGATACATAGAAACAGTCATGGAGTCTTACGTTAGCAAAGGCAGTACTATTGTCAAACCTGACTAAACTAATAGATATAATAGATCACCAATCTACTCGTACCATCCATTACACCAGATAACTAGGACGTAGTTCGTAACGAGTAGGTAGAAAGGAGAAGATTTTTCAATATAAGAAGAGCTAGAAGCTTTCATCGAACCAGTTCGTAGAGTCAAGAACATACAAAATGTATTACACATTGCTATGTATCCTAATGTGTTTTAGTTACCTCGAGAAATCAAAGAATTTATGTTATATCATATTCATGAGAACTCCCATTTACATATTTTTATAATGTTTAGTCAGCTCTAAAAATTTAATATTTGTTGCAGGTTCAAATAGACGACATGTCGTTTCTTACTACAGATAAGTCAACAGATGTAACTGTCATCTACGCATTACGAATGGAATTAACATAGAAATATTGGAGGATAAGCGAAAAGTAATTTTGTAAATTAGATATTTTCTTATGGCACCGATGTAAAGTGGTTCTAGGATCATATAGTAATTGCTTGTCTTTTGCAGTAAAGAGTTTTCTCTAAGTGAATTTCCAACGCCACAGCGGAGAACTTCGAGCGAAATAAAAGGTATCAAATGAAAACGAGCTGACTCGAGGGATAAACTTTTAGATACAGTTATACACCTCTTCTTTCACTATGTAATATAAATTTTGCATTTATGGCTTAATTCTGCAGCTTTGTGATTATTTCTGTTCTTCTATGAGCAATCTATCTACTAAATGCAAGGTCCTGACGGAGATAAATATTTCACCTGTGGAATACGGTAGCTTAATGGTAGTAATCCAGCATTTAAACGCACACATAACTGTGTATATAATGAATAACTGAAATTAGTGTTCACAAAAATTAACTAAACATCACAAATGTTAATACAGAAAGCAATCGAAGAACACAAAGAGTTTATTTAAGTAGAAATAACATTCACTGACACACTGAAGAGAGTCTTTCTATTCCCAAAACTAATGTTTCTTTCAGGATATATGTGTTATGTTCTTTGAGAAAGAAATACGTGACGAAAAACTGTTAAATGTTTCAAATTCCATACTTAAAATTTCACAGCATTAGTGTCCGGGAAAAACTGTCGTCGCGACTCAGTAGTTTGATAGCCACACATCAGGTGAACAAGCAAAGGTAAAGTACGATCCATTGTTGTATTATGGCACGGCCTTATGACAGATACGGCACAAGTACGTAGTCTAAGATCCAATGATTTCCTGAGTATGGGGACGTTCTGACAACCCTTGTGTATATGTTTCCTTGAATAACGTTTTCCTATGATAGCTTGATATGTTTTTTCTAACCTTCTGTTTCTAAAGTAGGTTAACAAGACATCTTAGATTATTGTTAAGATGCACTGCAGTAGGCTTTACGCAATCACGTTTGTAGAAACGATTTTGATGAACCCATACCATGCGGTCAGCTGCTAATGCCAACCACCTTTTGTGTTTCGGCGACATCAAAATTAACACCAGCCTGTAAAACCTCACATAATGTTAGAATTTCGTTACGAAGAGAAATGTGTTGATACTAGACTTACCGGCCAGGCGACAGGCGGCTCGGGTGGCGAAAAGCGTTTGGCAGGCGCGGCGTACGGCACTCCCAGGAACGCCTCGACGGGTTCTAAGTGGCGTGAGTTGAGCTGCAGGATAACGCCGCGTATTGCTCCGGAGCGCGTCTCCACTATGCGCGAGCTGTACCGCGGGCCCGCCTCGCTGCCCGCACAACACAGTAGAAACGTCACCGCCACTAGGAACGGCTTCGGCGACGCACAGTGGTTTCTCGACGACGTCTGCGGCGCGATCTGGCGTCGGCAGCGGCTGCGGCTTGCTGCGGCGCGCGGGGCTAGCGGCATGCCGCCGGTGCGGCCTCATGGCGGGGCCTCATAGCCGCGACGCATAGCCGTCACCTGCGACGCGCCGCGCCTGGCATCGCACCGCACAGTGCCGTGACGTCACACACCGCGGACCACACTCGAGGAGCACGTCCCTCTCCACTACCTCAGCGCTACACCGGCAAATCGCGTCCTCTTGTACGACACAAGTTCACTTCTGCATGACTTCCACAGGATAAGGTATTAATTGGCGTTTCACAAAAACTTCACTTGAAAACGGTTATAATAACATCCCCTATACTTTTCACCACATCCGCAACAAAATCACTTCGAAAACACTAAATCACTGCTGTGAGTTAATATACCGATTGTATCTTCGTTCTGAATACAGTAGAACTTCTTAAATAAAATATAAGACCTGGGTTCATTTCTCGGGAAGAATAGTGCGCACTACAACATGTTACGAAACAGGCAATTCTTTTCAGAGACTAAATAATTAATTTACGAAGTTCATAGCTAGGAACTACTCATGTTGTGCTTGAGTATTGAGTGATATTCTTCTCTTCAACATTAGGCTGACACTCCGTCTTGAAAAGCAAAACCGCAAAACCCTCCTGAAACAAAAGAGAAATTTCATGTCAGAATGAATTCCGGGAATCACATATTAAAAAATTCTTGCCTTTAAATGTAACATTAGCAGACAATTAAGTAGGTTACATATGTTTTAAACCATTTAAATTTTAATGTTTATTTATTGCTATCTGTATGCCAGTGATGATGTTTTTGTATCGTCTCTGGTCTAGAATAATTCCCTTTTACTGGCTTAAACTTAATGACAGCTTCACCTGATCCGATATGTATTTGAGACCAAGGGTTTTTGCTACAAAACTTGAGATATATTTGTTGATTTTAAAGGAACTAGGATACAACAGAGACAGACATTTTGAACGTGCAGGAAATATCGCACTATATAGTAAAGGCTCATAGGTGATAGGCGCTGCACCCGATATAGCTGAAATATGAACATGACATCCACTTTAAGGATTTTCTCTGCAAAGTAGAATTACTTTGGTTGAGTTAGAAATAACTTAGATGTAATAAAGCGAGAGTATTTTCGCTGACAGAGACTACGAAGTAAATTCTAAAAGTGTCAAAGTTCGGGACCATGTTATCTGATCAAAGTGAAATATTTACTGCACCACTAAGGATTTGGCTAGCAATTTTTTTAGAATATCTGTTGAATCTGAAGGGAGTTACATATATAATTAGAAATATTCAACAGGGACAGAAACTACCTCGCTATTGCTTAATTATAAGAAAACTCTCAAACGTCTTGATATATTGATCCAATCTAGCTGAAATAAAAAAAACGACCTTGATGTTACGCTACAAAATTTGAATAATTTTTGTTCAGTTTGAAGGCAGTTATAAGGCGTAAAATTAGATTTATGTGAATGCATAATAGATCTTTTTTTATAGAAGCGCTACACGAGGAATGAATCAGTAGCAGATTTCACGTAATATTTTCCACTCAAAAACAGTTTAAGCACTAATCAGTTTTAATCTTACGATAGTGCTAATACAATATGCCATTGTACAATGCGACCCAAAATTAAGTACTAACATTTTAAATTACCTAATCATTAAACTCTAACCGAAATATTTTCCTCTAAACTTGGAATCAAAGTAAGTTCTCAAATATAGAAGTTCTTGGTTGAGTAGTTAGTTATATGTATAGATATTGATGTCTTTTTTTGTCTAATCACATTAATGGCTGCTATATACAAAGAATCAGATCGAAATTCCGGGATTAGTGAGACAAAGACTTCACTTGTAAATACTGAAGTACTTGTTTCTTTTGTGATATTAAATATAAATATAAAATCCTTGCATAGAAATTATACACACCAGTGGCGTAATAACTTAAATTTTGCAACAATTTTTTGTGGTAGTGTTGATTACCATGCAATATTTCTGAAATTAGCATTAGTGACAGTAACGGATTAATAACCAAGTATTTTAGCTGACTTACAAAAATGGTGAAATTCGATTCTTTGTTCCCCAGTGCTTAAATTCTATTCTGAGTTGATCTATGTATAGTTCGTTGGCTGATCTTTCGTTTTAAAGTAATTTGTTATAAGCAAAAACCATAAACTACCGTCTATCCAGTTACAGAAAAATAAGCTCATTTTGAAATGAAAGCTTACTAAAACCTACCAAAGTCTGTTTATTCTAGTGTAATGCAACTTTTATTCTCAATTTACAACTAGATTTCTTTACAAAATAACTGAAAGAAATATGAATATCTTACTTGTTTGAATTCTTTGATGTACACACAGGTAAAGTCAAAAGTTTTACAAGTAAAAAATCTCCCGTGTTACATACATCTCACATTTTTTTAGGTTTTAAAAGTTTAATCAAGTGCAGATATTATAATGTCCTACAATTTAATTAAATGTGCACTTATTTTAAGGAAAATAAAAATGAATGGAAATAATGTTTTAAGTTAGTATCTTCTACATTTTCAGGAAGCAGATGAGTTACTTTCTCTACCAAAAGTACTTTTACTAGCGTCAGTGAGACTTCAAGTTACTGATATTATGAATACACATATAAAACAGGTAATTAATATATGCCTGCTTTTCCAACAAAATGTCCACACAATTTTATTTTCAGTCATTTATTTATCTATTTTTATCATCTTACACAACAGGCATGAAAATATCCAATAGCTGCACTGTAACTTTTTACTACTTGGTTGACAAAAGGTTTTAATATTTTTATGGTATTAATAACAAAACATTATTTTAACTTCTGTTGCAGTGATTGGAAGAATGGCTTATAGAATGACGTAATTAGAAAAAAATTGCTTTTAATTTCTTGCGTTACGAATTAAAGTCTTTAAACGAAAGTGAAAAATTTATTACCCAATCACCTTTACACCCAACCTGTTCATTCAATGTAAAAGCCTGAGCCACTTCACAGACGTATTAACAAAAAAGATGGAAGAGAGCTTTTGAATTTAAGGCTTACAGGCGGTGAAGTAACCTGCGATTGCAATAATATTTTACTCAACATTCCTTTTAGATACGTTGGGCAATGTTTTCGTTTAATCTTAAAGAAAAATATTGCACTCGACGCCCTCACAAGTGGAATGAATTGCAAAGCAACCGGGCAACAGCGAACGCAATGAATAAATTAGAGAGATTTCACCCAAAAATTTCCCTCCTCTGCAATGATTATACATATGTAGTAGGCATTTATTATCTTCCTAGTGACGTGAATAGAAATATTGCTTTAATTGTTTATTTTTAATATTCATCTTAAGCCTACTACTAAATGTGGAGTAGTATTAAAAATAAATTAGGGAGTAGTATTCAAATAATATAACGACCATTTGACAGCATTCCAGCCAAAAGTAAAATATTGTATCGATTTCTTGAACAGTTTTCAATACTTCGTCTTGAAAACTGACGCTTTCCTCGGTTTTCTGCTCATGTATTGTGTAAGTTAGGAAGAGTCTTTCCTCCCTGCTGCAGCTGTGGAGCTGAAGTATAGGTCGGTAATCATTAACATTTCTGTTTTTCATGACTCTTGTGTGTTAAATAAATTTAATTTTGATCACATGTCTCCTTCTTACTGTCGCAACTTTGACAGAAGTGTGCCTATATTCACCTGGAAGAAATTAAACCATTTGGGTAAAAATGAATTCTAGTCGAGGTCTTTCCTAAAAGCTGGAAGTACTTAGAAAACGCTCTAAAATGGCAAACATCAGAAGATGATAACAACACTGTTTTTTTGTTACTGATGTGCCGAACCTGTGATTTAATAACTTTTCCGGCTATGCAAGTTGCAGCTTCCACTGGTTCCTCTAAATTGCTACAGCTGATTGACAGGGTATTTGGTTTACAAGACAATCCACGTGTTCTACCAACTTGGTTTTTGGCGAGTCGCAACGTTCCACGCCCATAAAAGAAAACATGAAAAGTGTTTCGCAAACATATAACAGGGTCACCTTGTATAGTATATATTATTTTTAAAAGCTGTTTTTTTGTTTTTTATAAGCCGTTATCTCCCTTCATACCTAATCAAAATCGATGAAGTTGGTATCAATTTAAAGACTAAGTTCTCCACTTTGTCCACATCATATTTTCAGAAAGTAATTTTTCCAAATTCGATCCTTAAAAAAAAAGTCAGTATTTCTAAAATGCGTTTGTTGTGTTACGAGGCATTTATCTCCATCAATACCTAACCGAAATCGAGAAATGAGCTATCTTTTTAAAGATTAAGATCTCCGATTTGATGGCAAGACATATTATGAAAGGATTTTTCAGAATTCGACCCTTAAAAATGTATCAATATTGCTCCAACGCGTTTTTCCATCATGAAACATTTGTCTCCCTCGTTATCTAACCAAAATAGATAAATTAGGTATCATTTTAAATATTAAGATCTCAGTTTTTGTCACATGATATTTAAGAAAGGTATATTTCGAAATTTGACTCTTAAAGGGCAAAAGTATAATTATTTATAATTGTTTCCATAACTTTTTTTTGTTTTTATGTTTTTGTCACAAGCCATTTACTCCCTTGATATCTCACCGAAATAAACAAATGAGGTATCATTTTAAAGACTTAGGTATCCACTTTTGTCACATCATAAATTAAGAACAAAATCTTCAGGAATTTTACCCTTGTAAAACGTAAGTAATAAGTGTGAAAGTCGCGCGTATAAGACAGGCCAGAGCGAACCACTGGATAGTAGCAGCAGGGCATATCACAGAGATGTTAATAAACTCTGAGTTTGTTTTTCTTTATATATAACTTTGGATATTTAGTTTTTCTGCTGCAGTAATAATTCTGCTTTTCTTTACAGTTCCTAAGTAAATATTTTTGATTCCAGAAATTTTCCCAGCCAAATATTTCACAAAAGATATGGGTATTCTGTGTTTATTTTGTTCTAGTTGACTGTATTCCGTTAAGGTCAGCGACAGTTTATCATGCATAAATTTTACGTGATCAAAAGATTTTCCTATTTGTTTCGTAATATGTTGTAAGTGTTTTGTTACGTATCTATTACACTATTAAAAAAAATCAATTGCTACAAATGAGGTTGTTTTTCTTTCATCGTATTACAAACCACCAAAATAACTATTCATCGTATTAACGAAATTTTTATATGGGTAATCTATTCATTCTCTTGATTTTTCAACAGTAACATGTTAAAACCAGGAAGACAGATTATAGCAAGAGCACATTGTGTTTCCTGTTTGATGCAATGAGCGGCAGAAGGTCAGATGTGAAATGAAACTAATGGAAGCCCTGAACACAGTGCTTTCCTCTCGTCACGCGATACCGCCTCTCACTGAAGCACATGACATGGGTGTGGCAGCGAATGACCTTTGCGTTCAATAAATCCAATGGGCAGATGGAAAGCGTCAGTTTTCGGGATCAGTGCCAGTGAATAGATTTCTCTGCAAAGTATTGAAAACAGTGCACTTGGAGTTGTATCACAGTAATCTCCAAATCGAAATGTCACGGCCGTACATGATTTCATGTTTTAATCAAGAATCGTATAAAAGCTAGTTACAAAAACTTTTTTTTATTCCGTTCGTTTTTAATTAACTCTCAGTGTGCAACTAAAACGTTAGTAAAAAGTCTCTTACAATCACTTCTCTCTCTATCTCTACTGTTTTTAGCTTTATGAACCCAAAAGGAAAGAGATCGGTGTTGCTTTCAATTTTTTCCTTATACATTTGTGTCTCGTCGACGTCTAGTTCATTAACGGCGCAGAAGGAAGAGGCCCAGGAACGGGAAGGAATTCTGCCATGACATTTGGGAGGAACCATTCCGGCATTCGCTTCGAGTCATTTCGAGATTTGAATGGCCAGACGGAGATTCGAACCTGCATCCTCCCAAATGCGAGACCAGAGCTGTTACTGCGCAACCACCAGAATCATTCAAATTTCTGTGTCCCGGCTGTCTCCTCTTTTGTCTGATGCCAGTCTGTCACAGGCCTCTAATTTGTAAACGAATTAATGATATCTGTTTCGCTGACCCAAAATGGAGTGTCGTATTTAATTTTTTCATATTAATTCCAGAGCTGTTACATAAAACGGGAATAAAAACCTTTTTATTTTTTTCTAAGTCATCACATGCGGTATCAATATATAATATATATTGAAACGCCTATACCATCTGTATACTTGCCTACTTGGTTAGAGACCAAAATTTATTATTTCTTTCAAATACTAGGTAACTATTATGTAACCGTAGGTTTTCCCGGCGAATCTGCTGCTGGAAGATCTCTCGGCCGCATCTTCAGAGATGATGGTACGTTACGCTGTCGAAAATTCTTTGAACTACGATCGGTCGATCCGATCGCATGCCCGAGAGATCTTGAAGCACTAGGTAACTAGTTATACATCAAAGGAAAGGATTGTATATGATAAAATTATATTGCGTATTGTTAATTTAAACTACCCTCTAAAATAAAATTCATTTTTACTCGCAGAATGATTTATTCTGAACCAAAAAAAGAATCAGTTATAAATGAATGGAGACAAACGAAAAATAAAACAGGGCTTTCTTAAAACAAATGTACGTAGAATATTAAGTTAGGTATCATTAATGTATTGTTTTCAACAACTATCCATGTATCATTAGTGTTATGACAAGAATGTCAAACCATTATAACATGAACACTAAAATATTCATAATACTGGTGATGAAGCATGGAAAGATATTGGTGGGAAAATTAAGAGAGGTGTTTGGAGGGGTAAGGTTGACCATGACCACAAGCTGGCACTTGATTTCAGGCATAAGGGTGTGGGAAAATTTTCTCTTATAGGAAAGGGCGTAAGGGACTGGAATAAATTGCCAAGAGAAGTGATGAATAACTTACTGTAAACACTGAAAGAATTTAAAATAAAAATGAGTAGTTGGCAAAAGTAGGTTAGAAGGGGAAAGAGAGATTTCCACCGGAGCGCGCGCCCAATCGCAATTTTATCAATTTTTATTATATAATCATAAATACGGCTGTATAATAGTAGGGTTTTGGTAAATTGTCTTCAAGAAGACACTTCTATCGACTGTTAAATACTAAATTTCATGTCAGTTGAACATAATTATCACTATTAAGTGATATTTATTGTTTCAGTCAAGAATAGTTCTATTAACGTAAAGTTGTTTTCCCACAATATTTCTGCTATCAAACACTCTTTCATCGTCATGAAGTGAAGTGATAATCAGCATTTCATTCCAAGATTGATAAATAATATTTAATTGTTGAAATTTTGTGTGAACATATCATGTTTACTCAGTGAGGTACCAGATGACATGATTAGCTACGTGAATACATTATATTATTATGAAACGAAGAGAAAGACTTCGTCCTTACGTAAGTAGGCCTAGTAATCTTTGTATCTCATCTACAACAGTTTTTAATGCCAATTGACTTCCGAATTGAAGATTAATTCGAAATTAACCAAAACATATATATATATATTTCATACGTTTGTGTTAATCTTCCGAGAAGGCAGTTTATTAGTGTCTGTTTGTCTGTTTTCACAGTTCACAAACCCATGTCACAAACGTATAGATCTGCTGAAAGACATGTAATATATTTATATATATATATATATATATATACAATTAATCGTCCTCTTGAATCCTCCTGTTTGTTGTCTGTATCAAAATTTCTCATGGATCCAATATTTTACTGTTGTGTCAAATGTAGATAAAACAATAATCACCAGTTACTTTTATAAGTATAAAATGTGAAGTGCATCCATGGTATTGAGATATCAAGGAAACAGTCATAATCTTAATGTGGCTCTTACTCCATGTTTGACGTTTCTGTGGTTATTTATAAAACTCCATATCTGTCACTAGCACAATACCTTGTGAGGTGCAACAAACGATTTTGTATCATACAAATATTCAGACAGTAAGAGCCATTTGGATTGGAAGCGATTTTTAAAATACAAATACTGGGACAGGACGATATCGAAGGCCATGTACAACCAACTGGGGGAAGTACAGCGTTGTGAAATAGAAAGTGATTAACATTTAACGGTTAGTTATTAAAAGTTTATAATTGGAATATGATGGAATATATGTTTAATTATATGACACATTTCAGTGCAGAACAGTTCCCATCTCCCCGAAAAGTTTACGATGTTGAGCATTAAAATCGTTTCGATATATATATACAATTACTATTATTTGCTTATAAGAATATTTTTAATTGGGTTGGTAGTAGAGAAGCACATTTCAGAAACTATGAATTTATGCACCATATCATGTATTACACAGTCTGCCACTGATTTAATTTTATTTTGCAACTTATAAATGTAGGATACTTCTGCCGAATAATTAGATACTAATTGTATCATAATGTTTATTTAAGCCTTTCGGTTCAAACAACTGTTGTGAATAGCGTGATAAAATATTACTGTTGCATTTAAAGAAACTTGGAAATTTGAAGCTTCCTAGACGGTATTACGTCATTCAAAAATAAAGAGATTTCATTCTACCCTACTCAATAAATGTTTTAACCCTAAGAGAAAATTATTTCAATAAAAAGTCATTAAAGTAAAAAAATAAATGAATGGTTACAGAAATTATTAAAATTTTAGACGCCTGTTAACTTCAAAACAATTAATACGCTATATTCACACAAGAATTTGCTATAATAGGAACAGTATCATTCAGTCCTAATTTCATATAATCCAGATAAAAGGAAACTTTGGCATTATATATATTCTTAGGGTACATGGATCTGAAATTCCAAACACGTGTGAAAACAAGAAATGAATAATACAGGGATTGGAACAAATTACCAAGTTAACTGGTGAATAATTTATCAAAACCCTGAAGGAAGTTAAAGTTAACACTTATAAATCACAAAAGTAGATGGGGGAGTAGTTTAACACTCAAATTATATACGATAATCGTACATATTATTTCTATAAGATGTTGTTTCGTCACATGCCATTATCTCCCTTCGTACTTACCCGAAATCTATGAATGAGGTGTCATTTTAAAGCTGATGGCCTCTAAATTACATTTTAAGAACGGAATTATACGGAATTTGACCCTTAAAGGGCAAAACTATCATTATTTACAAATTAATGTTTTGTTTGTGTCACAAACCAATTTATCTTCCTAGATACTTAACTGAAATCGTTAATGAAGTACCATTTTTAAGATTAATATCTCCACTTTGGTGACATCATATGTTAAGACAAGAATTTTTTGGTTCGACCCTTACAGGACAAAAATATTAATATTTCTGCAATATGTTTTTGGGTCATGAGCCATTTATCTCCCTAGACATCTAACCGATATAGGTGAATGAGATATCAATCTGAATTTTAAGGTCTCCGCCGTGGTCACATATTTAAAAAAAGTAATTTTACAGAATTCGACCCCTAAAAGGCAAAATTACCATGATTTCCAAAACGTAAAGATTAAGGTCTCGGCCATGGTCGCATCATTCTTTATGAAAGAAATTTCTTGACCCTTAAAAGGAAAAATTATAACTGTTTCCATATCGAAATTTTTTTCTGGAGCTATCTTGATATTTAACCAAAATAGGGAAACTAAGGTTTTATTTTATAGATCAAGATCTCCGCTTTGGGCAAAAACATCAATAATGCTACATCGCATTTTTATGTCACGAGCCATTTATCTCCTTTGATATCTAACCGATATAGATAAATGTGGTATCATTTTAAAGATTATGGTCTCCGATATGGTCATATCATATTTTAAGAAGAAAATTTTTCTGAATTCGACCCATAACAGGACTAAATTATCATTATTTTCATAACGTGTTTTTTTTTAATCTCCATTGACATCAAACCTAAACCGATAAATGAGGCATCGTTTCAAAGATCAAGGTCTTCACTCAGGCAACATTATAAATTAAGAAAGAAATTTTTCTGAATTTGACCCTTGAAGGGCAAAAACATTAACTGTGAATGTCGCGCGCATAAGACAGTTCAGAGCCCGGCCACTAGATAGCACATATCACAGAGATATTAATAAACTGTTTCACTAGCGTCAACTTTTGTTATGTACTATTACACTAAATGAATAAACAAATGAGACGGTTCTTCTTTCATCCTATACGTTACTATTCATTGTATTCGCTATATTTTCGAATGGGTCATCCAGTTAAAAAATAAAATAAAAAAGGGGTAATTGGATGACAGGAAATTGCCACCACAGCTTGTGTTCCATCGCAATTAAGTTAGTAATAACAACAACAAAAGACATTTTGGTTGTATTACTGGAAATCATCCTGTTTATTATTTGACCGTTGATAATCAGCGACACTCCAACCAAAGAGTAAACCACAAAATTAATTATCATTAATATCCTAAACGTTGGAAGGGAGTCAGAAGTATTATACAGTAACAAATTCAATATATATTTTTCACTTATCAACTTTCCTTTCTGTATAACAGCTACCCTTGTAAATTCTGTTAACACTAAAATTTATTTTAGGAATTGTTTCATCTATTTGATTAAAGAGTATTGCTGTGACTATTTACTGTAAGCGCACTACTCTTTTTCGTTTTTCTTCTCTCGCTCTCACTACAGTGAAACTGGAAAAGTGTCATTTACTTGCTTGCAGACCTGAGCCTTGCACTGAATGCTTTCCTTTCTTTCACTTCTCCCGTTTATCCATTAATCCGTCGTTCTATTCCCGTTAGGAGAACAGAATGGCCCACGCAGTTTATCTCCGAACTCCATTACCTCCCAGGGGTCCAAGGAATTGCACCTTTCAGACTCAGAACGAAAAATATGAAGCTTCGGTCCTGTTTCACCAAGAACGATGACGTTGCTATATAACGTGTCTTCTATACTAGAGTCTTGACCAGATCTTATAAGTACGAAGGTTATAAGTCTGTGTGAGGGTTTCAAGGCAATTTTTCCACATTCAGTGAAGAGCTTAACACGTACAATCGCAAAGTTTTTTTAATTTTAATTTTTCTTTTTCCTTCAGATGTCTTTATTATACTCCAAATACTTGCTCCAGTTGTGAGAAATTATAACAATCACTGAACCTACGACATCTTATTTGTAAGATTTTTCTCATATTCGATATTATAATTTATTGGAAAGTGGTGGTTTGTAATTAATACGGAATATATTCCAGTACTTCCATTTCCTAAACATTTTCTTATTCATAATGTTTCTTCAACAGAAGCCTCTTCCTCTATAGAAATGACGAAGTCGTAAATGAAAAAATTACATAATCGTACATATTATTTTCAATTCAGTGAATGATAATTTACTTGTCTGTTGAGGCAGCTTTCTGTAAGAATCGTCCCATTTTATGACGTTGCACAGCTTTCATTTTTTTGTTCGTTAAGTATAAAGGCAAGTTTTAGTAGCGCAACAACAGTAAATCTAATTATAAAATGTAATGGATAATAATAAACGGCATTTCCCACAGAGAAAATGTACATCACATTTGTAACTTTATGAGGAGCTCTTGTTAAGTTAGGTTTGGTTTATTATTCATTCAGCATGTTATGTTATGTTATATTTTATTTTTGAAATGTTTATTTCTGGTCATAGCACAACTGTCTAATATTGTACTGAATGCAAAATAAAACGAAGAGAATTCTTTAATAATGTACGTAGATTTTAAACAAAAAATAAGATTAATTGTTTGTTAGTATATAAATGTTATTAATTATTCTCGCTCTGGTCTCACACTGGGGAGGACGGTGGTTCGAAACCCCATCCAGGGATCCAGATTTGGGTTTTCTATAGTTTATCCAAATCACTCCAGGCGAATGCCGGGATGCTTCCTTCAAAAGGCCTTGACCGAATTCCTTCCCGTTCCTAGTCACCAGTCCCAACCTCGACGTCGACGAGGCGTAAAGCCATAAGTAAAAAAAGTATTAATTATTCTAATAACAGATAGATACACTACAATTTTTGTGCCAAAAGTGTCATTAAGTACAAGTTGATTTGCTCTATGTTTTGCAAGTGCAGTCACGTTTCTTTAGCATCGCAGACGGAAATGTTTATTTTCAGGAAATGTTAGAGCGTTCGCGCCATGACAGACACGAAAACTGAAACTGTATGCATACGTACGCCTGGGACAAGCAACGAAGATAGCTGTGGCACTCCACAGCATACAGGAGAGACACGGTTTTTACTTCGAGGGGACAAGAATATTGGTACACGCGAATGGATACTGGGGCAGTGTGATTAACGAGGCTGTGAAAATTCATCTCTCAGAAGCCCTGGTGAACAGAGATACTGGTTACCAACTTAGTGCAGCTTGGAACTCGGTGATTAGCCAACTAGAGTAACCAGACAGAGACGTCGAGAAAATGCCATAGTTAACCGCGAGTATCCCCACCACGTCCCTCACCCAACTCCAAGTCCCTCCCGCCACACTGCCGACCCCACCACCTCTGCATCGCTCGGTGCACGTGACTATGACGTCGGCGGAAACCGTTTACCAGCGGGAGCTATATAATAAAGAGCAAGAGCTCCGAGACTTAACGATTTTTTTCCCAGGTGTAAAACCTTGACACTCTTTTCCTTCTGCCCTGTCTCTTCTTTCAAAAGTTTCTGTTTAACTTATCTGATGGACCCATGTAAATGGGCGGACGCCTGGACGCATGGAATACATCACAATCCCGTTCCTGTGATCATCTATAGAATTACTAACTTAATGCATGAACAGAGGCGAGCAGTAGATAACAGGAAGGCCGCCATTCTTGGAGGAGCTGGTTTTGAATGCTCCCCCACGTAAAAAAAAAAAAAAAAAAAAAAAAAACTCAACGAAAAGCACAATTCACAAGGAGCCGCCTAGGAGACCATCGCCGACACCAAGACAACGGCTGTGCGTGGTGCTCCAGCCACCAACTCTCAGGCAACACTGTCAGAAGTCAAGATCAGCTGACCCTCGCCAGGATCTGCAGCTGCTAACGCAGCTCATCACGACCCTGATCCAATAAAAGGATCAAAAGAAAAAGAAAACCCAAAACAATGACGCTTTAAAACAATAACAAAAAAAATCTAAACCCAAATTAAAAATTAAGTCATTAGATTTAAGTTAATAGTAATAAAATATTTTCAAATAAACGAAATCCCACATAAAATATAAACCACTCCGGCTGAAAAGAGCTCACGCTCTACAGCGGCCGCCCGCCTCCCCCTGCATTTAGCTGGGAGAATGAAAGATAAAAAAAAGGAGCCCGTCATTTTGCCAGAAGATAGAGTCGGAGAATGGCCCCGAAATGTCGCCTCTGATTGACGCGATCTCTCGGTGGGAGTCCGAAAAGTTTTTATACAGTATTAACATACACAAGGAAGCTGACGCCTTCTAGAAAAACAAAAATTCTTCGTGCAAACTCTAAAATGCAGACGATGTGACAATGAGACTGTAGTTATAATCGGAACTTACTGTATGAATACTCGTAACTCCCTCGGCTAATATGGCGAAAGCTTATTTTTAGCGACCAATATTGATGGTTATATCAATGCATGAGATACGTCTTAACGATTCCTAAAGCTCTTTCAATGCGTAAATATCGATGGCATGATTTTTATTGAGCAAGGAACATAAAGTACGTGTTAAACTGGGCTGATGATAGTGAAAATCGGAAGTTGTACGGTGAGTGGTAATTTTTTCGGCTGAAGAAGAGCTGGAAGCTAACATCACAATTACAAGATTACAAGCGTGTTTAAAGCCCTGTCTGACGTTTATCTTGTAGAGTAACTAATTTCGTTGTAGAAATGAATTTCTGAATCACTACATATACGATACAATTGGGATCACAGAGTAAGTAAATATTTAAAAAATCATTACGGTATGTAAACAAAAAGTAATAAAACATATGCAATGTATATTATAGAGTATCTTATTAATGAAAGGCAGAACCCTTATGGAATGAATCATTTAGCTATCTGTTTGTCTGTTTGGTTGTCTGTTTGGTTGTCTGTCGATATGTCTGTCCGTCTGCTAGACATCTAAACAGTGTCTTAATCGTTTAACTTCCATGCATTTAGTTCCGTATTACTTTAATTCTTCCAAACCTTAAGACGACTGTAACAAAAAATTAGAAAATAATTTAGTGTTAAAATAATTGTAGGGATTTTAAATAGATAATTTTCAAGGCATCAAATGAAGTCCAACAATACGACGACTATAATTTTTTTTTCGAATTCTCTTTTTATTCTATGAATTTTTATTTCTTAAAAAAAGACTTAAAAATCTAATTAAACTTACTTTTTTATAACAGCACTAATTCGAAAAATCTATCAAAGTTTTCAGAAATATACAGTATATCTGTAATTTACTGATTTGAATAACTACAATGTTGGGGAGATAATTTTAAATCATCAAAATTTAATTATTTAGTTAAATATTTTTTTATTCGAAAGGCAATTTCGCAAAACGGATAGTTAATTTTACTTAAATATTATTTGTAGTTTAATTTAAGTTTTTATTAAAAAATAGTTTTTAATCAATTTAACCATGAGTACGCGATAAAAATTCGTACTTGAAAAAGACTTCATTATTTTTAACGTTTTCTCTTTCGCGCACAATCCTTCTGTAGCTTACACATTTCAAGAGGAAGTATTTCGTTTGTATGTAAATTTTTACTTACATCCAGAGTAAGGTTTACTCCCATTACAGTGTATACCAAATTGTTTACTAAGCCTTTTATAAATTTTTGTCCATTTCAAGTTTTGCTTTATCTAGGTCTGAATGCACTTCATTCACTTATTCATACATGTCAAAAATATGAGCTTGTAGTAGTCTACTCTTACGCTGAAATGTATTAGAAGTATAACCGGAACTCCAGTCAATGTTACCAAGTTCGAAATTTCTTTCTTTCATTATTTGAAATTCTAAATGTGATATAATACTAAACACCCTTATTGAGAGTTCTTTGGATTTGCTTCTTAAGTAAGTCTGTGCTAGCAGAATCAACCAAAGAAGGTTGGTGAACATAAATCAAAAATTGACCAAAATAATTTTGTTCCTTGGATTTTACGTGACAGAAACTAGAAAAAATTATGATAGACGTAAACAATCCGTAGAATTTGATGTTTGGAAAATTTCCAAGACTAATCAGCAGCAGCTGTAGACAAAATTTCTTTGAACGTTCTGGTCGCTAAGTTACAGAGTAAAGGGAGAAGTCTTTTCTTCAGGTTTGTGATCTCATCAAATTGATTCTCTAAGCCGGCCCCAGATGAAATGTCTTCACGCTACAGGGGTCTCCTCCTCGTGTTTGGCCCAAAACATTGATAGATTTAAAATTGTGTTGTATCCTTCCCACCTCAACCATTCGTTCAGTGCTTGCTGAATTGCTGTAAGGATGAATGCAATCCAAATACTCCTACTTCAGGAAATGGCTAAGATATCGTGTTACTAGAGCTTTCCTGCTGTTCCAGAGGGTCTGTTTTTAATGTTCCTTACTCACAGTGATATGGAAACATTTTGATAACGCTACATTGATTGAAGATTTCAGATTTTCACATGGTACATGTTTCATCTGCCCAAAGATCACCCCGTTGGTTCAGTTAGCTGCGGCACCGTGATAGTGTCCGGCGCTGCAAGCCGTTCCCTGGTTCGTGTCGAGGTGGTGCAAAAAAGTTTCATCATCAGGAGTTGGCTGGCATTGTAGGTGGCGCTGCACTATTCCTAATCATAAAATTCTACACCAAAGTCCTGGGTTAAATCCCAAATTTCTCCGTAGTACGTATGGAGTGAGGGGATACGGCACTCCTAACGGTGATTCGTCTGTGGTATGGGGAAGTTAAGCTCGGCTGCCCACCCTTGATGTTTTTTCCGAAGAGTTGGCATGAATGGACTAACATCAGATTTCACCCTCTCCTTTCTTACATCTCTCATCCACAACAGAAACAACACTCAACACACACATTAAATCAGTCATCGAAACTTACAATAACACTTACGAACGCTATCACAGGTGGAAAAGCAACTGTAAACCACACCAGTTCACCTTCCCAGACATTCATATGGAGGGGTGAACACCCTCCCCTCCATTGTAAACGCCCAAGATCGGACACCGGCAAAGTTTTATAGAAGCAGAAGTTAACTACTACCTTGTTCAGTGTAGATGATAAATATTATCTCCCCCACCCCCACTGGGGCTCGAATCCGTTAACTCGAGGGCAGACGCCTCACACAAACATGATACCGCAACGGGACAACAGATAGGCTGATTGTCAAGTTATAATTCATTCCTGCTACTTAATAACCCTTCAAATTCATTCCGCAAAAATGCTTCATTTTGATAACAGTTTGATATCAATTATAATGATGCGACTTCACCTTCCAGAGCATTTATTAAGAACTATTTTCTCGTAAAAAATCAGTATCACTTGGAATCCGTACTTCCATCAATAATGATTTCTACAGCCATTTTGTGACATGTCTGCAGTAATTAATCGACAGAGGATACTTCCCTCCAAAGGGTGGCCATAGAATTCTTTCTGGGTGGCAAGAACCATTCAGTGGAATGCTCGGAAGCCGGTGATTGATGAAGACAAAGCACCTCGCAGCCTTTTCATTAAACTTTGTTAACAGACAGAGGCACATTAGTCTGGTGACGGACCCCCTCCCCGCTCCTGAAAGAGTAGTCCCCGCCAGCCCATTGTTCTGCCTGAGGCCTTTGTTATCAATGAGGCAGCGATACACTGCAACACCGACGGCCTTTTGAAGTGGTCTCCTTTCGTTTTTAATTACTCTTACAGAAATGTACGATCTAATAAGTCCAGTAACGGAGAAAAATTGGTAATTAATTCTGAAGACTTTGCTTTGAACGGATTCGAGTGTTCGACTTCAAAGTTAGTGTTTTAATTATAGGAGGTTCTAACGTGAAAGATTTGTTTTAAAATTTGTAGCAGCCTGGGTACGTTAATTATCGTATAACTGTGTGGTTTAAAGGTATTAAATAACTACTACAAACTACTTCTCTTGTCAATTATAGGAGATTACAACCTTTGACGAACTCTGTAGTAAAGATGCAGCAGATAAAACATATCAGAACCGTTACCGATATGAAATTGTAGCACAAATTATCTCTAAAATATTTACAAATGTTCTGCACAGTATCTTTGTTATCATGTGTTCAAAATCTCTTAGCGAAAAGAAGTAACAATCCACTATAGAAATTTATTAGTAGTTATTCATAAATATGGGATATTTACTGTGTTTATTAACATGTAGTCATCCTCTGTCAATATTACTTAGACTGTTTAGTGATGACCATTTTTTTCTTGCTACGCTCTGGGACAGCATTAGTATTTCTAGCACACTGTAGTCGAATTATGAAATCTATGTTATATTTTAGATATATTCATTTTGAGACAGTAATGACGCAAGAAGATAATGCAGAAGTTACCAAATGATAAAAATAAAAAGGATGAGTCTCAAACAATGATCTGTAGCAACTCTGGCCTTCTTTACAACCGTTTCTACTGCATCACTTGTGAAAAAGTCTTTAAGTATATTTGTATCGATACAAAATTAACATTGTTTATTTACGAAAAAATTAGGATGCAATTCACTGATAAAGGCTACGTACCCAGGTTCGAATAAAGCTTGCTTAAAGTAGTGCTTTAAATTATCATATTTCTACTATTTTTAGGCTAGCTATGTTTATCAAAGTCAAGTGGATTAGTAAAAAAGTAAGATTTCATGAATTATTACAAATTGTTATACCCACATTATTTTTTCTTAACAGACTAATTTCAGTGACCTATGGAGCTCTTCTTTCATTCTTTAAAAGCAAGAGCTGTTATCACTATTCGACGATGAACTTAAATTTGTTGATGACTCAAAACGTATTAACGGTTCTTCGTTTGATAAACGTGTTATAGAGTGATGCTTGTGTTCACTTCTTCAATATACAGTATAATGTAAAGCATGGCATATCAGCAGTAATAATTAAGGAAGTGAATAGAGACAGGAATATTCAGCTTTTATTCAAGGAAGAGCGCAGTGCCCATGGAATCAATATAATATTTGCGTTAATCGAGAACTGCGCAAGAAGAATTAGAATGCCTCGAACGAAATGGAAATTCGGATCGGCAAATGGGTATCGTCAGCGCTGCAAGATTGAAAGAAAATACTTACTGCATTTCGATTAATCCCTCATGAATATTAAAGTGAATACTTACCATGTTGTTCGAAGGCTGAAGAAAAATATCAGCTTGATGAGGAATAAATAATTACGGGATACAGTTCACAGGGTGAAGAAAAAGCGGAAAATAACATAAAATAAGTCTCAGATGTTTAAAATTAATTAATAAATGTCAGGGTTGTAATTTAACTTAATATCCAATTGTTACTTTATTGTCTATTGTAATAAGAACTAAAACATAATACTGAAAAATTATACATTCATGTAAAAAGATAATAATTTATTGTTGAATAGTTCTTTATATATTAAAAACCATTTACAAACCTTAATTCGTAACGCGTAACTCTAACGCATAACGCTAGCCAATTTCACCGTACAACACTCAAATAAGTTTCACATATAAAAATATTCCTTCTATGTACCCAAACTCATTGATACAAAAATGTCTTAAATGTACAACTAGTGACTATTTTAAACATATTTCGTTGCATTTTAAGGTTTGGAAAGAACTCTACTATTGACATTTTCTTCACTTTACGTTAATAATTGATGAAGTTCGATTCCCTTGGTCTAACAACATTAGACTCCTGAACTTTCAAATGTCGCGCACGCTATCTTGTAAATAATGAAGCCGACCAGAAATTGGCGTCTCCCTAGAGCGGGAAAGTCCGAACCGAACTAGATCGATCTTTCAGGAACAGTTAACTACGTTAGGCGAGAAGTTTACTGGGCCGGGGAAGGAAAGTTAGCCCAAACAAAGCAATCTGGTGGACTTCAACACACACTACGCGACTGGCTAAACAACGGCGTTAACCACATCAGCCTGACTCAAACTTAAGAAATGTCATTGTTTTTACAACGGTACTCTTAACTCGTTGATTTGAAGAATTTCCGTAAATGCATGGCCGAACCTACTATATGGCAAACGGAACTGCCACTACACGCCAAAAATGTTTTTAGATCCCTATTTTCACCGATTACTATTTTTGGTAATATTTGTTTTTATGTTACAGATCGAGTTCATTATTGTCTATTGTAATAACTCCTTTGTATAATATGTCACTTTACTTAAATGAATCTGTGCTATAATTATTAAATTCATGAATAAAATATTTATGAAGTGATTAGATAATTTATCAGATCTTAATTTATTTGTGAATTTTGAAATTAAAGATTTCAAAAAGACTCTATTAAACTGCATTTAATATTATCTTGAATATATTAAAAACATTACATTTATGACATAAAAATAATCTTCCCCCTTTATTAATAGCGCGTTAATGTAACCCACAATTTAAACAAATACATAATCAGATTTATTCATTCAGCACTTATACCGGCAATTAACCCGAATCGTCTTATAATCCATAACATTCATTTATAAAATTATCCAGTTACTCTGTTTACTTTTTATAAAACATTTATTCAAATAAATACTTCTAATATTATCACGGTGGTTTTTTTTCGCTATATCTCCAAAATGCAATGTACAGTCATTTCATAGGGATTTAATATTGAGCATCGAGACATTAAATTGGGTGTTACGGTTTCGTTATATGGTGTGGTAATTACACAGTGGATTTCTCATAATTTTTAAATGTGATTTCTGCGGCTTTGCCGTTTGAAGAGATGCTGAACTTCAGAACTGGTAGCGTTTGAGATGTTATCTCCTGTTTCGGCACGGTATATTTATACCGAAACCGCTTTGCTTCTTCGCTGTTCATAAATATTTTCGACGTATATGCACTTATCGGACAGATGGGCGATATGCATACATGAAATTCAAGACGGCTCCTCCAGAGTTGAACTATCCGGCCATGTAACATCGGCCGATAAAACATTCACTATTTTTCACTATATCTCCCTCCTGAGCCGATCACCTCTACATCCCATCACCTCTACATCCCAAAATTTAAATTAAATGTTACACAACCGTTAGGGTCTGGCGCCACTTTGTCCGGTTCCAAGGCTGCTCGCCAAATCGTCCTATCCTCAAAAGCCGACGGGGCTAATTCCATACTATTTCTGCACTTTTATCCTCCACTCTTTCCATTACCCGCCCAATAAATCATGCATTAGCTTAGCCAAGTTATATTAAAATAATTGTTTATTTTACACTGTTTATGATTTCTTAATTATAAAATCCCAATAGTAATAATTTAGTTCCCACGTTCGCATGTGAACCACAACACTATATTAGTCATTTTCTGTAATGAAGACTAAGATTTCACAGTTGCCTAGGAATTTGATTAACTTTCTCGGTTACAAATGATTTGCCGACGGTTAAACTTGAAACTAATGTGGTCATTTGATAACTCAGCGTTAGTAATTTTTTTCTTTATTACAAAGCATGTTTCAACATTTTTATCGTGTCGTTCGAGTTACAAGTCAACGAAGCAATGGGTGCATGGGCGTGCATGCAATTGTTCTTATTGGCCAACAGACATATTTAATTGATTATTTTGATAGAAACGAGGAAAGTCATTACTACGGTTTCGAAGAGTGTTTATAGTATTCAAATTCTGATCATAAAAGACATATTAATAAAACAGATTTTAAAATTAATAATATTTATTTTATTACGTACATACCTCCATCCTATCAGTTACAGGTTACTCTCTGTATCAATGGAGCCTGAATTTTATACGAGTAATCCAAAAAGTTAGCTCGCCTTCAATTAACAATATGACAAGATGTATTATCAAACTATCTGAGACTTCATCCACTTGGTTTAATAGACTTGTGCTATCATGCAACAGAAAATCTATAAAATGTTTGCTAGGTGGAAGATGGCAGAGGAATAGCCCCCTTCTTTCTTCTTTTCCTCTCCTCCCTTTCTTCAGATTTTTTTTTTTTTTTTTTTTTTTTTTTTTTTTTTTTTTTTTTTGAATAAGAATTTCGAAACATGTCTAAAAATTTAACACGTTCACGAACAAAAGAAAACTAATTATTTTCAAATGTAGAATATAAATTCATAATTTTTATAGATAAAAAACAATCGAAAATTATAGGAGTAACATATGTCAAACTTTATTATATATATTTTATTTTGCTTTATATTTATGTGAGATGTGACTTTTTCGAAATTCACAATATTGGAATACATCAAATTTATATATATAAAAGAATCATATAAACTTCAAAAACATTTATTAACGTATTTAAAATAAAAGATAGTAGTCTTTACATAAGATATATGAGCAATTAACATATTCTTACATCATACATAACCGACCGATTTCTTTAAAAATCAAAAGATTCTTCTGCAGGCTCCCTACCGGTTGTACTTAGGTCATCACAAGCTTTCATCATAGAAGTCTGTAAATTCTACCGGTGTATAGAGGTTAACCTTAACAAAGTCTGCAATTTTTAGGTGATTAATCGGTAGTTTGCCGTTATTAGCTAAATCGTCTTGGTCAGGTAGGTTACTACAATTACCTTCCAACCATACTACAGTATTGTTCACAAAATTTTTCTGTTAACAATATTTGAAATAGTGCTGCCGGACACGTGTAATTGCAGATTGTTTTATTAATATGCAAATAAAATCTATACTATTATAAAACTGCAAACAAGCTGCGTGTGTCTCTTTATTTGAACAGGAACTGAGCAAAAACTACCGCAGCAGTTTGGTTGGTGTTTTAAAATTTTTGGAGGTAAAGATCCTAATTAAAATCTGCGGAAATAGCTACTAAATTATGTGTACCGAGGTATGGATGGAATAATTAAATACATTTATGGACATAAACTTACGAGATATGGATCACACTGTAATTGAGATCTTCACTCCTCACACAAAAACCGGAAAAAATATCACACAACCCAACTTAGAATTCTGTTTTTTATTTTGACTTCTAATATTTAGTTTTTCAGTTTTCGTGAATGCAGTAAATAAACTGAATAACTGGATCAGACGTAATAAGTATTGCTAATAACGGTGTTTAATCTGCTGAAAAAATGATGCGTTTGACCAGAGATAAATAACTCTGGATTGTATATATTTGTCTTTCCTCATAATTTCCTGGTTTTATTATTTGTGATAAATATAATTATACGGAATTCATTACTGAAACCATAATATTTTAACTCTACAATAAGAGTAACAGAAGTCTAACATTTACGGTAAGTAATTTTGTGCTTAATATCGATAGTAAAGGTTCCTGTTAGCGATAGACAATTTTAAAGGAAATAATGATTTTTTTTTTTTTAATATGTCGCTTACCGGTAGTTCTTGAGATATCGGAAGTAAAAAATCAGTTACATGTATATTTCCTTGTACCTTTGGCGATGTTGTTAAGGCTGCATTTCAACCTAACCACAATAGCTAGGAATGAAACAAATAGGAATAATCTTTACATTGCGATACAGTCTATGTATTATTGCGCATGTTTTAGTTCTCTTGAAGTTGAAACTGAAGTTGCATGACGAAATTAACTGTTATAATTTATGCTACGCGTACTTCAACCTGAATAGACAATGTTGTCACTACCAGTATTGTATGTAGTGATGCATTTCATGTCTTTAGGTGGATATGCATTATTTGATATTGAAGCTGTAATATCAGTATAGATAGTGGTTAGCTCGAAATGCAGTCTGGATCAGAATGTTCTTCTTGCAACAACTTAAGGCATAAGGAATTCAATTATTGTGAGTAACTAATAAGCTGCTTTAATGAGTGCCATGTCAGAGATGACTTTCTTGTTGCCTTATGGCTAAGTTGTATTTCTTTTTGCTTTAATACGATGCATTTTTATCCCTAGGAAAGTGTGTTCCAAATTTTTGTCCAAAAGGTCATCTAATTCTCGAGACGTCCTTATTCGACCGTTAGCGATAATGTTTCATGTAGCTTTCATTTCTTATTGTAAATATATTGTACTGTGTTAAAATACAAGTATAACAAAAAACACTTTCGAACTATAGTATGCAAACCAAGTCTAAGGCAGTAAATAAAGGGGAGGAAAATATTTAAATGAATTTTATATTTTTTGCTTCTCCAAGTTAACATTTGGTACTAAATCAAGAAGCAGCGGGTTTCATATAAAATCCGTAATTGTGTTGCAAAATCAATCTGATTCCACGTAAGTTATTGGAAAACATTTTCACCGTGAAATTAAACGATAATTTGTTCATTTGTTTGCGTGTAAGTGAACTTTATTCCGGAGGTGTAAGAAATGTATACGTATCTAAACAAAGGTAAAACCAACCACTACGGTTTTACTCACTTATGATGATTATTACGGGGACCTAATCGAACGTACTGTATATAAATTATTGTTAAGTAACATTTCATTAAAACACAAGTTGTTATTTTTGGAGGGAAGTATGATATTTATTTCGATAAAAAGCTTCCTGCATTTTAACCCTTAACGTTGTAGCAAGATGACTAGATGGGTCATCTCGTACAATGTAAATTAATTATTGTTTGATATAAGAAACATCGAAAATAAACAGATATTCTTTTCTTGAGTTGAAGACAGAAATCCGCGCCGAGCTAAGGGTTGTGTCAGCGTGGGCGACAGTCTGACTCAGCCGGAAGTGTCCCGTAGTTCGAGACAATGAGGGGATTATCTCTGGCACTTATACCCGTGAGAAAGTCTGGACGCTGGGAATTTTGCGGATGGAATCCTTCAATGGGCGTTCGCTTGGTGCCGTGAGAAAATTGATTTCTGCATAGCCTCCCGAACAATCCCGACAAAACCCGAAGACTCTTAGCAAATAAGAGGCAATTTATTAGCCAGCATAGAGGGGAGACTTTTGCGAAGCCAATCCGATGTTTTTATTTCCTCACGTGGTTGGAAATATTACAAATTTTTGTTTTTCATGATACTCGCCGAGGAGAAGGAGAGACAAGCTCTGAGAGGCGAGAAGAGGTCACTTGTGCTGGGACTATCGCCCTGGCTACTGCTTGCCAGAGCAGTATTGATGGTTCCATTCTGGAAGCTTGGGTGATTGAATGCCAAGTCCCGTCGAGGTTGTCATTTGTGAAGTGCCTTACCATACCTGGGCAGGTGCGCTGTTGAGAGACGATAGCGCTCTTGCTGCGACGCTGCATGCTGCCAGACAGACACGGTAATTATACCTCCAGAAACAGTGTGTACTCAGACGAATCATTGAGATGGCCCTTTAACGGCCTGATGAGTGTGAGTTCTTATGCAGCCGGACATTAATTCCTGAGCTAGTTGTGTCCTAAAAGGCGAGTGCTTTTTGGATTTCTTTATCCAGTTTGAATTGAAAGACTGACTTCCATGTTTGGAAACTTTCGATAAATATTATTTGTGGGAACAAATTAACTCCATGGCGCCCTATGTAATCCAGTTAAATCTGAGGTTTTCTTTTTATAATTGTCATACAAGAATCGCTCTCATTATGCTTCAGTTGCATATGGAATTTACAACTCTTTGTATTGTAGATGTATTGCAATTTCTTAACTTCAATTAACGATAATTGTTTGTTTGCTATGTTGCACTTGTAAGATGAGGTATTGTGTAGAACTTTATTTTGCATAGACAGATGTTTAAGATTAATGGTAAATAAACCTCTGTCTGTAAGCAGTAATGAGTACCAAATAAACCAATATTTTAGGATCTTTTCAAATATTAATAACAGAAGTAATGGTTTCACCTCTGTTTCCTGAAATTAATATATGTGCTTTGCATAAGATAGTGGAAGGTGGCGATTATAAATCATGCAAGGTAAGCAATTAATCTGCCCAACAAACCAATCCGTTACAACGTGGACCATCACAGTTATAAGTTTCGTTCAAATCTGTTGTTCAGTTTTCTCGTTTTCCATGCACAAACAGTCAAAAATTTTAAAATTAATAGCTTCAACTCTGTATTAGCCGGGAGAGTATAACTGATCGTAATAACACGTAATCTATGAGGTAACAAATACAAGCCTTGAGCTATCAATGTCATAATTTCGTTGAAATTCACATATTAATTTTTCGTTGATGTATGCAGACCCACAAAGATTGTAATAATTTTTGTCTCTGTATCACAGGTAACTATAGAATTCAACGGCATGAAATGTATTATTTTCGTTAAGATATGGCGTATCTTGTAATGGAGTTCTTGACACTAAAAAGGAAACTATGAAACCTTAATTTACAAAGATAGCGTAAGCTATATGGATACTAAAAATCAACTTTATTTGTTGGATATGAATTAAAAACATATTACTTTTAATGAAATTATAACTCAAAAATACAGCTATTAGCATGTAATACGAAACACCAATCACAGCGCATGATGTCACATATCAGCTCTCGCCAGTTTACCTCCAGTGTGGACCCATGCATTGACAGTCTGTGCAACGTATATTTAAGGTTGTTAAGGATTTTCAGCGTTGATTATGAATCTATTATACTACTTATATTTGAAGCGGAAGTTGTATTTACGAAGGGAAATAGATCGAATTTGTCCGAAATTGATGTGATTATGCCAGGAATGTTATTTGTATTTAATAGTAAATTCTGTTCGTCAGAATTCCGGAACGTCAAACCGTTCGAGTATGTATATCTGTTCTCTTAGTCATATTATCACATTACGACAAAACGTTATAGTATAAGGTATTTTAGAAGCGTGTGTGTTAATAGAAACGTTTTAATTAATACAAATCTGTAATTTCTGATTTTAGTCATCGGGTCTACATTTTGATGATTAATGTCGAATATTTCGTTTTAATATTGTTTAAAAAGTTTTTAATATGATAGTTACTGTGCAAAAACTTGTGTAGTTGTTAAGCGTTAATGTAATTACTACTTAAGAAATCCTTGCGTGAATTCTCAAGATTTTACTGGCGGGAAAAGGTTTAGTTTGTTTACATTCGTTCGTCGATACATTTCCGACAGTAACGTAAAAATAAAAAAAAAAATTCCTTTCTGTATTAGTGGTTTTACACATTCCTCTATCGCTAGAAATTTATTTTGTTAATATTTTAAAAAATAAAAAATCAAAAAAATCGTAACTATCGTCTTATTCAGGTCGAAATAATTTTCTATATTCGTTGAAACTTGTATGAAAATACGTAAAATAAATGTTTTGTATACTTTGTCCGCAGTTTATCGAGTGTAGCAAACACTTAAGTGAGAGAACGCAGGTTTCCAACATTGTAAAGGGACTTCAAAAACACCAGAGATAGTTATGTGCAAAACATTAGTAAACAGAAATAAATTATTATGAAATTCACAACATAGGTCTGTTGGAATAACAACATGATTTTATGGATACTTGAGACAATACCCCATTATATGATACGGGGAGTCTACGAGAACCATGACGCTGCAATTTAATGATAGTTTCTTACGTAACTCGACGAGACAAATCGAAAGTGAGGAATTAATTTTTTTCATATCTCCCTTAGTTCGCGAAATATATTCTAAAAAGTGAGGTGGTTAGGTCGAAATGCGCCCTGGACAAGAAACCAAATTCAGTGATGGATTCTTCTGTAAGTCTACGAGACAAATCGAAAGTAAAGAACAAAAAATTTTGATATATTGCTTCTTTCACAAGATATCGTATCTCAAAATTAAGGTAGTTAACTGAATGTAACTTGGATAAAAAAAAATTTCACCGAAGCCACAAGGAACTACATCCTGGACACGCACAATAGGTGTTTAATTATATCCCTAGCGGTCGGTGAAATACGGCCTGCATCAGAAGAAAAACATCACCAAAGGACATCGAACTATACCTATTACTGATTTTTCACATTCGATATTTCGAGAACTAAGTGAAATACCAACAACAAAAAATATTCTTTACGTTCGGGTTGTTTCGTGGAGTTACATAAGAATTCATCATCAAATTGCGGCGCCACGCTTATGATATTCTTGCCTATGATACTTCATGTAATTTTACATTTCGTTTTACAACTGTACTAATAACAAAAAATTCAAATTTACAACGAACATCTGAAGTTGTAAAATTTTAAGATTTTCACATAACAAAACATTGAGGTACATAGCTTGTTAAACATAATAAAATATTGAGTCATAACTTCTTCACAAAAATATATTGAAGAATTTGTAGGCAAATAGGGTAAGTCGCCTCGTGCAGGCTTTAGTCACATTTTTAGCGTACTTTCCGTTTGTGCAAATAAAAAAACAATTGGTTTGGTGTTTTTAATGAGCCCCTACATACCACTTGTAAATCGTGGTACTTGTTTTATCCACGAAATATACAAACCGCCCTTTTGTTCATACCGTCACGAGCAGTTATGTGACTTCACAAGAGACGAAATGACAACTGCGAGCGTTTAGGCGCCAACATTGAAATCAACATGTAAAAATGCAATATTTTACATTTTCCCGTTTGTTTTTTTCAAGAAATAACACACACACAAACACGCAGGCACACACACACACACAAGTATATATATATATAATAGTAGACGCCCATCTACAATATTTATTACTCTCCTAAAATTAGTCAAGTACCCCATCATGTGCAGTTTGTTTTAAATCAGATCGTTATCTTTTGTGTGAAACGTGCTTAGATCAAATTTGTAATTTTATCTCAGCTATGTAACTTACTTGACAAAATTATGCTCAATAGTATCATATTAATAACGTAAGAAGTCCCTATGAGCAGTTTTGATAAAATTCATTTTTTTATTTTTTTGGGGGGCGATTCTTGCACAGACGAACAAAAATTACAAAATTTATGATTTTGACTTCTCATATGTACTCAATGTGTTAACCAATACAATAAGTTACCTCTATTTGTAGTTTTGTTGAAATTCATTCGTTACCTTTCGTGTGATGTGAACACAGACAGATAAATATGCTCTAACCTTACCGGGATAATAAGTACCCTACTCTCTAACCCAGGCTATCAATATGCGCAGTGCGGTTGAGTTTTGTACTTTAGTTTTTGCCTGATGCCTACGGAACCAAACAGGGCGCACTTTGAACAACACTGTAAGAGACTTTGTTTCTCTCGCAGGCAATTTCTTATTATTTTGTTATAATTTGTTCTCAAGATAGTTGTAGTGTCTCCGAGATGGGAGGAGGCCAATATTGGCCTCCTACCAATCATTCGGGAGGACCGGGGTTAAACTCGGTTCGGCCATCCTGTCTGAGGTTTTCCGTGGTTTCCCTCAGACACTTAGGCGAATGCTGGGATGGTTCCCTACAAGGCCACGGCCGACCTTCCATCCCCCTTCCCTCCCCGTAGTAGTAGATTGGCTGAAAAGAGTCCCCTATGACTCTCCAGCAGCCCGCCTCCCAGCCTTCTGCTGGGAGGAATGAAATTGTAAAACAAGGCCACGGTCGACCTTCCATTTCCCTCCCCGTAGTAGTAGATTGGCTGAAAAGAGTCCGCTATGACTCTCCAGCAGCCCGCCTCCCAGCATTCAGCTGGGAGGAATGAAATAGCAAAAAAAAAAAAAAAAAAAGTTGTAGTGTTGTCTGTCATTTATTGCAAATCGGTACAAATAATATGAATACGGTATTTTTTTTGTTAAAAAACAGTTTTCCTCAACATTAAAGGTAAATGTATTTCTAAGATTCTTCAAAACCGAGAGTCATTCGCTTTTTTGTTTTAGGAACCCTTAAGCTGACGATAGGAGGCAGTTGCGTAGCTCAGGCGTTAGAGCGTCTCACTACGGCTTGGACGAACGCGGTTTGATCCCAAAGAAGCAGAGGAATTTTCTTAGAAACTGAATAGCCCCACAGGCCCACTCAACCTGTTATAAAATGATTACCGAGGGGGAGAAACTCCGCGGGAAAGTAAAGAAAAAGAGCCGGACCATTTGGCTGACATCGGCACGTCCACTCTAGTGCCTAGAGGGCTGTTGATATTTTTAAAAATATCGGATTTTCGATATATCGATATTTTAAAAAGTATCAATATCGGCTTCCGATATATCGGAAAAAAGTATCGATGTATCGATATATCGATACTTTCATAAATACAATTTCATACAGTCAAACCTTGCAAAAATAAGGCTGACCACTGATAAATAGACGTGTGATTTTGTTCTGAATCAGATTTTCACTTTCACTTGATGATGATTGTTGATTTTTTTTTTTAAATTAATAAAATTTATAAAACTCGATAGAGGTTCGAGGCAAATCTTATTTTGTGTATTTTTAAAATTGATAAGATTGAGGTATTTATTTAGGTAAAAGTTTAGCTATCATAGCATGCATTATGGCCAAGTTACATAACTTTTTTCGTAAGATTTTTTTGTGGTATTTGATTTAGTTTTGTATGTTGATAGCTTATTCCGAGTTGTCTTATTTTTCTTGCTCTCGAATTATTTACACTTCCCACTATTCCTGCTAACACACTAATTTCAAGTTGGACTACCCTGGTGAATCCACAAGCTCATTTCATACAATGGTCTCGCGTTCTGTTAGTACTGGGCGAGCGATGCCTTGCCTACACTGTTGTCATCATCTGAGTAGACTTGGTACTTTCAAATTAATTATAGGAACGTAGTAAGATTTACTTAAGCTTTCTGATCACTATGCGTATTAGAAATTTGACGGACATAGTGTCATTCAGAACAAACTAAAAATTATAACTTATTTTAAAAAATATCGAAGCCGATATCCAGATTTCAGTATCGAAATATCGATATGTCGTCCTAAAAATATCATTCATAAATATCTATATTTTCAAAAAATATTATCGATATTTCGATATATCGATATATTCTCAACAGTCCTAGTGTTTACGGTCAGAAAATAGAAATGCGGAGCACTACCTCCGCCAATCCTACGGGAATACGGCTTGAAAGCTGTGAAAACCCACTACTTTTACCTCTAACGTGACGCTAAGAATGTGCTCATACAGCAGCACAGAAATATCTCGTGTTCCTGAATACAGATCAGGGATTACATTGCTATAAAGAATGCTAGCCACGGGTTTGGTACGCATGTGACCAAGTTTCCTGAAAACCTATCTTCGACTCGTTCAAATGCATAGAACTAAATTAACAGACATTTCATCATGTTTCCAATTTATTAGTAACTCCTTATAACTGACAAATTTATAACGTACGCTTTAAAAACAGTTTCTAAACATTTACAAAATACACGAAATTGAAAATACAATTTAACATAAAGATATCGCACACGTAGGAGAGAACTCTTTTTCTGATCTGGTGAATGGGTAAGGCGAAAGTTATTCTCTTGATTGTTCGTAAAGACGATGTTGGTATCTTGCAGAGAATTAATACGAGGCGTGGAAAAAATACGTTTGAGACTGCGTACTGAATGCGTATGTTAATTTCGTCGTTGACTCCGCGAAATGACTATTAAAGGGACACCAGAGATTTCAACTTAGAACGAATTGTCGCAAGTCGTTTTATTATCCTCAGTACCTGAAAGTAGCTGCAGCCTGATCAATATCTCCCAGATAGAGTGTGGATTCGACAATTTTTGCAGCTGAAAACGTATCGTTGGAGAAGGACAGCTCTTTTGTTATGCATAAACTTGCTAGTATTATGAGACATTTCTATTCAATAGATTTAAAAAAAAATCGTTAAAAAAAGAACCTTAATGAACTAATAGTTTCAGTTACTATTTTTATAAATAATATTCAGACAGCCATCCAAGAACTAACTATAACTTAGCTGTAACAAAATATATGGAAGTGAATCATTTTTTCCACATGATTAGCTGTTCCAGAATCACGTTAGACAAATTTGATTATATCTTCGCTTGTACATACATCATGGAAGGGTCAAATTTTAAGCGAAGGTTATTAGTTTTCGTAACCAACTTTAAAAAAATCGTCTTTAGAGCCTCGCCCAGAGTACACTTACTTCAATTCAGCAAAAAAAGTTAATCTAACAACATGCGATACGTTGACCAAACACATTTCGTTGGATACACAAGGGCATAGGAAGAATTGTGAATACTGTAAAACATGTGACAGTTAAAAGTGATTAAGAAATGTAAACGAAGAAAAAATAGTGAACATCAGAGTGAACTAGAAATATTAAAAACAAAGTATTTCATAAATGAGAGGAGAAAAAGCAAGTGATTCATCTATACAACAATGCTGCATGTATCACTATTTGTTGTGTAAAGTTTAGCGCAATGCATAATAACACTTAGTCGGTGTATGAAGCTGATGTTCTCAATAAATAAATATAAATTATACTAAAGCACAAGCTATTTATCAGCATATTATTTATCTGAACCTCTTTCCTATCATTGACATACATAATTAATGCTGGAACCAGTCTTTCAATATTTTTGGAAGTAGCTTCGTTTAAAATTAATTACAAATCATTACAGATGTAGGGCCTGCATTTTATTCCTTGTTTAAGAACAAAATTCAGTTTTGATTTCTGTGTTTTGATGAAGTAACCCGTCATTTATCAGATAAAAATTCGTCCATTTATCTGCTCATATCAGTGTTTTTAAAGTCGCGTATCACTAAAGCTAGGTAAACTACCGTACGAGGTGTCAGTTCGGAGCAGAGTTTAGCAGTAAAACGGCACAACTTTGGTTGCGGTCTTCATAGACTTTAAGTGCGATACCAAGCAAACTTGTCAGCTTTCAAGAGGGACGCATCAGCTAAAAGCAAACTCCTATAGCAGCGCTCCATGCGGGTAAGTAATGAGTTAGCCCAACTCCAACAGACGTAGGTGTAACTTCGATCACTGCCTTAGTTCAGTAGCAAGTACGTTCACTGAGCAAATAAACACTACCTTGTGACAAAACTTGTCGCTACTCTGTAAATAAACAACTGTATTGTTCGTAATGAGCCATCTCCCGTTCCTTGAAATACTACTTGTTAGAATTTCTCTCATATGCCTCGTGATGAAATTTTAAGTAAAGATATGAATTAATGACTGAAAAATTATGAGACAACCTATAGCATTAAGATGTCAACGAAAGCTGTAGATATTTAAAAATTTTTCTTACAATAATTGGTAAACAGCAAACAGCCTGTTCCTTTAAAAGTCACTGTGTACTAATTTTTAAGTACCCTTATTTAGCAGTAAAACGGCACAACTTTGGTTGCCGTCTTCGTAGACTTTAAGTGCGATACCAAGCAAACTTCTAAGTTTTTAAGAGGGACGTATCAGCTATAAGCAAATTTCTACATAATTACAATTCAAACATTGTTTTAGTGTACTAAAGAAGAGGTTTTAATTTATTTACAGCAATAATTTAATATAAAAAAACATATTTTAGTGAAGCATTTGTTTCATTAATATTTTATTGTTTTAAATAATCATATGACAAATTAGTTTACCCATTCTTAATTTGTGGTAATCATTTTTTCATATAGTAGCGTCCTACTGAAGAAAAACTAGTATCATATAAGATTGTATTGTTTCATAAGCTATTGGTAGTTATTATCTACCCAATCTCTGCTAACCCAGATCACTTTAGGGAATGTTACGTGTGAAATTACCTTCGCGTTTTTATATTGTCTGAAAATAATACAAAACCGAAGTATCGAAGTACCATAGCATCCGAAATAAAATAAAAATATTATCAGTTACTATAATCAGCAGAAATTATTTGATGAACGTTTGTAAATGCATTAGACATTTACCCTACCAACTGAGAACTATTTAAATGAGTTAATCAAATGTTAAGCCTCAGAGCCATTAGATCGAACCCCTTTTACATACCGTAAATCGAAGAGTGATAGTCGCTTTGAATCTGATCATAATTATTCATATCACGATGTTTACATTATTCAGACAACTAACTACACAGAGGAAAATTATGACGCAAATATTTGAATCGCGAAATTGAATTCTTGCATGAACACAATATTTTCGCACTGGTGCTGTATGTATATAAATTAACTGTGTGTCAATAATCTCAGTAATTATTTTATAGCCAATTATTTATCTAGTTTTGACTATTAATTCAAATTAGAATAAACTAGAAAGTTTCTTTGCTACATACATATGACTTTTGATAACGTGTTCCTAGATTCTCATTGCACATTTTCTATACTTTATTCTTCCATTCGATTTCCTCGCAATACAAAATTTTTTCAGGGACAGATCTTAATTAAATTTTATTAAGGAACTTTAATAACGGCGATTAATATTGAAAACAACTAATGCATCGCGACAACAGCGGAAAAATTTAATCGCTAAACCCATTAATACTAATGAAAAAGGTAAGTGTAAAATATTCAACACATTGTAAATATAGAAAAGGCTAAAAAAAATAAGGTTGACTAGGAGATGAAATTTAAAGAATTTTCCAAATGAATGATATAATACAATGCAAAACTCAACGTTTGAATTATAAACGAGGCGCGTCCAGAAAGTAAGTTCCGATTGCAGTTCCGCACATGCAGTTCCGCACATGCGCTATAGACGATGTGTATCAAGGAGAAGAACGTGCACCATTTGGAGATCGCTGTCAGTTACGTACGCTTTGTTGTGCTTGTTTGAAATGTCGGCGTTGATTGAAATTCCCACCGCCTGTGAAATCAGATCTGATCTGTGATTCGGTTTCTGAATGCAAGGAAAGTGAAACCAAGTGAAATTTATCGGCAAATTTGCGATGTTTACGGACCAAATGCGATGAGTGATTCGATGGTGAGAAGATGGGTCCGACAGTTCAATGGCGGGCGTAGTGATGTGCACGATGAAGAACGAAGTGGGCGTCCACCTTTGGTTACAGAAGAACTGGCAAGACTTTCATCTGTTCTTGCATCTCAAGTCTTTCCTTGGCGGTCATCACTTCACCAATGACGACGAGCTGAAAGAAACTGTTTCCAACTGGTTGAAGACACAGGCGGCAGATTTCTATGAAGAAGGTATACAAAACCTGGTGCCACGCTATGACAAATGCCTGCAAAATTTCGGCAGTTATGTGGAAAAGTAGTTTAAGAGTTGTAGAATTTTGTGCAATAAAAATTTCTTCTGTATCTGTGTACAATTTCATTTTATTACCAAACGGAACTTACTTTCTGGACGCGCCTCGTATATTATAATTTTCTCATTACTGCAGAACAAAAATAGCAGGATATAAAAGTATTTGTTCTTCGATGTATCATTTGACGGATCTCAATATTAACATAACAATTATTCAGCCAATGGTAACCAGTACTGTTACAGCGTGTACCACAATACATATCATATTTAATGAATCATAATTTTCTTGCCATCATTCGGGTACGATGGATAAGACCAAACATCAACCTAGAATTTCTATCTAAAATAATTGTGATATAACCTGCAGCATGAGGAAATCTTTCGTCTATATCGGCCCAAAGGTGCCTTTAACCGGGAGAAAGGTTTCATGAATTTGGCTTATAATAGCTGTTTACCCTGGACTGAATACACTTCCAGCGCAGTTCTAGGGCTCTTACTAAATTACATTGTTGCAAGAGGTCTTCTGTAACAAGTAACTCAGATGAAAGTTTTGTATACTTTACCCAACTAATTGCTCTATCCTCCTCATTCGTCAAATGAAACCGCCGAACTGGGTCAAGCACTTCCGGCGACTGTCTCAGTGCCGGAGCTTTATCTCCACCGGATGAATGCGGCGGGAGGGTAAGAACACTGTACGCAGGCCAATTACCTGATGGCAGCGGGACGGTGCATTATGTATGCGAGGCTCTTTGAGGAACACACCTCCCGCGGCACTGGGCTCCGAGATTTACGCGCCTGGTCCCTGCTTCACCTGCTGCCGTACCTACAAGCCCTGAGTTACGACCTGAACAAGGGGCGCCCAGTGGAACAGTGATAAATCACACGGTCCGCAGAGCTCTCTTTACTAAAGAGCAGCCACCTTGCAGCAGGTGTGGGGGAAACAGTAATAATATTTGCTTATCACTTCTAATTAAGTATATTTATTATTAACTAGCTGTACCCGGCCACGGGTTGCTGTTCCTCGGTCTAGTTAAACGGAAAGGAAGAGAAAAGAATGCATGAACGTATAAGATGTAGTATGTATCAAATATCTTGTAAATGACTGAAAGTAACTGCTGCTAAATATGTTTCTAAGGGCGACCTGGAAATATAATATAAATGACTATGATGTCTCTAATGTTAAATTATAATTGTACCTTTGTGTAAATTTCAAAACATTTTTTAATCTAGAAGAAGTAATTAAAATGTTCTTATTGCTAAACTGCATCATAATGATGGCAAATGTTCATACTGTATTACAAGTGTTTGGATTTTTGTGTAAACAAATGTATTTCTGATAGTTGGTCAAATTGGCGAAAGCCAAAGACCCATTCATTACAATAAATAAAAAAAAAGAGAGAGAGAGAGAACAGAAAGTACACATTTTTAATAAGTTTAATTTCACAATGCTTGTGAGTATTCAATGCAGCGTAAGATCAAAAACGACTTTACAATTTTGGAATTATATAGAAATTATTTGAGAAAATTTACAGAAACGGTAGATATGTCCTTTTGTAGCAAACAACAAGTTTCACATAAAATTGTCAAGTGTAATTTTGGTTCGATCTGTCTACCATTTATTATATGGCAAGCATCCCACCGGTAATCAATTTCTTCCCACACTTGTTGCAACAAATCGGGCGTAACTTGTGCAACGGCTGCGTAGATTCAATTTTTCAGGTCGGCCAAATTGTTTTGCAGGGGAGGAACATACACACGATCTTTAATGAAACCCCAGACAAAGAAATCCAAAGGTGTCAAGTCTGGGGAGCGAGGTGGCCATGTGATTGGCCCTTCACAGTCAATCCACCGACCCGGGACGCGATCATGGAGAAAACCTACAACTTTCGTGAGGTGACGCGCCATCTTGCTAGTAGTAAACCATACCATCTCGTTCATTTTCATCAATCTGTGGAATTAAAAAGTTTTCTGGCATATCCAGATACACAATACCTGTGACAGTTTTCTCCATGAAGAAAAAAGGTCGTACACTTTCAATTTGTTAAGGGCACAAAACACATTAACTTTGGGGCTGTCACGAACAGATTCCAGGGTTGCATGTGGATTTTTGCTGCCCTATATGCTGCGAAATTTACGCCGAACAGATGTTCAGGGTCCGTTTCCTGAAACCAAAACACATAGCGAGCACGTTCCGCACCAGTGAAAGTAGCCATTTTAACTTTGCACTGCGCTGGCGCTCCTGGTGGCGGAATGGTGTACTGATGCACGTAGTGCATTAAACTTGAAGTTGTTTGTTACAAAATGACAAATCAACTGATTCTGTAAGTTATCTCAACAAATTTCTATATCGTTCCTATAAAGTTTTACTTTTTGGCTCATCCTGTAATTTTGTTGTTCCATTGTCTGTGTAGATGTAGAGATTGTCTGTTTTGCCGGCTCTATAACAAGCTACAGGTAATTGTCCATGTGATTTAATTTAATTGCAATGGAGACACAGGCTCCGGTGGCAATTTCCCTACACACCCATCTTCCCCCTGTCCTGCAGCAACCTACATTTGCCCTCTACACATTTTATCTTTAAATTCTTTCAAAGTTTTGGGTAAATTATTCATCATTTCTCTTGGTAACTCATTCCAATCCCTGACACCCTTACCTAAAAAAGAGAATCTTCCCACACCCTTGTGCATGAAATCGAGTGAAATCCTCGTCTATATCTAGCACGTACAATTATAACGATTGGCCCTGACTTTTTCTTTTTTTATGGTGAATTGGGAATATCAATCTATTGAATTGAAAAGGCATATCCTTTACAACCGTTAGAAGGGGGGATAAGGACATCTTCATCTTTGAATGGTCCTGTCAAGATTGCTGCTTCCATGATTTTTTTTAACTGCAAGCCACGTGCCGGTTGATAATTCGCAACATGATTTGCGATTTTCAGTTGCAGTACGTAGAGTTACATACCTGGCAGATCGAGTGAATTAAAAAATTCTGTTGATTAATTAACCACTTCATTGCTTCCACAAAATTGTGGACGTACTTGCATGTGACTGCCTCGCTTTGAATGTTAGACTGAATATTGATAAGTTCGTAAACGTCTTTGTTCTTGGCGGCAAGAATTTCTCGTTCATTCATCCAATCGTGATTCTGATTTGAATATTGGCAAATACTTATTCAACCAATTTTTCTTTTGACGTTACTAAATTTCATATTAATCGGCACATTTCCGTTCCAAATTTCCAGCAATTGATGCGAGAATATCTCAGATTATCCATTGTCGTCAACTGAACATGTAAATTAGTTGTTAATTTCAACGCATTTACGCGTCACGGCAGCGGTGATAGCATTTATTTTATCCGCTGATGTTGATCGAAGAATTACAGGTTTGCCGTTTCTTCCAGTAGACTATAACAGTGACATAAAATATTTACATCGTATATAAATATCTTGTATGCTAGTCAATAATGACGTATTTAACAGTATTTTGGCAATTCATTTCCTGGCTAACTAAATACAATTTCCAAATAATGTTCATAACCTTGAAAATGTTGTACATGTTTCTTAGCTTAATGTAACAACGGTATAGCTACACGGAGGGTATATATATTCCACCCCCCCCTCCCCCCCTGAACGAATTTCAACCAGGATCAAGCAACTGCTAATTAATATACCTATTTTTACGAAAAACATACTTCCTTTTCGGGTTCTGGCATCTCATTTAGTCGCGGATACTTAAATAAACGGAACTCTTCATAATTGTGCATAGCTTCGAATAATATCTCTGGCCGTTGTAAATCCAACATCAAAGGTTTGCTGCGCGGTGTCACAGCATTACGTTACAGTTTGACGTCATCGCGTGACAGCTACATCGTGACCAAAATATGAATTTTATTAGTATATATTGTATTTTTTGATAATCAGTTGCAGTAGAAAACCTGCAGCGACAATATATTGCATTCCTCCGTTTGTATCCCTGATACAGTGGCTCAAATATCTAGTGAGCGTTGTTGAATGAAGTATAGTATTATTGTAGTGAATGAAGGCACTAAGAAAGATCAAGTAGCGACTTCGATAAAGTAGCTACATCTCTTATTTTCTCCAGATTGTTGTGCCATATCACTGACGGACTATTTGGAAAAATCTTGAGAAATGTTGGCATTACAGCAAGAATTGATTAACTTTTAAAAATATTAAAAAGAAGTTCTCAGAAACTTTTAGCCACAGTGTATAGCCTATGAACAGTTGATCAATCAATTTATCATGCGTATAGACAGCTAATTGATGCGTTTATTTATGGTGATTGGATCGTTGATTTGAATTAGGCAATGACCGCACGGGTACATAAAGGTCAATGTTCCTATGGTAGGTATATTAATTTGAAAATCCCAAAAACTGGTGTATGGTAGATGACCATGCACGTCGATTCAGTGGGGAATGAATCAGATCATAAATACGTGTCCATGTAGAAATGAATATAACCACAAAATACCTTTATTTTTTATTCGAAAGGTGATAGATCATGTGATCATTTGCTATACCTCTTTATATTGTTACATTTTTACGTTACCCGTTGTTATTACTGTAGAATGAGATATTTAAGCCTACCATTCAGCATTAATTTAACCATCATAATACTTTCTTGGTATTATGAAAATTGGATAGATTTTCTTTGATTTAAAATTAATTGCTTTTTCATCTCTTTTAAAAGAATGGAATATCCAAAATAATTTACAAAGATAAAAACTGATGAAGTATGACTGCGAATCCATTAACAAGATCGTCTTTTAAGTTCAGAAATAAAAAATGCAGATTGTTATGAAACATTTATCAACAAATTACTAATATTAATTAATTATTAAAAACTACTAATAAGTAGAAAATTTAACAGTCCTTATAAATGAGTAAAAATTATAGACATGGTATTTAACTCACGATCAAATCGTTAACATTGCAGTTATTACATTAAGACGTTATCGTTAATCGTAGTCGGAAATCATACTTTACATCTCTCTGCTATGGATATCGGCACTTTTGTCAACGTCTGTTCAGTACCCGAAATTTTAGTTTGAAATTTTCTGATTCATGCCAAAAATGTAATTTTTTATATCAAAAGGGACTAAGTAAATGATTTTATATTGGTTCTATGGTTTAAAACTTGTCAATATATGAAATTTATAAGAGCAGTAAACTTCATGTGAAATTTAGTAAAGTAAGTTTAATGTTTCACGAATTAATTAGCCGTAAAAAACTGCTTCACACAGATACCAAGATGAAACCTATTAGAATGAATTTATTTGATTTAGGATGAATTACGAGTATATAACTAAATAGAAACTTAAGGTAAATAGATCAAATTAATGTGTATGAGGAAACGCAAAAAAACAATTGACTAGCTCACTTTCATTATAAGTATGGATATTCTATGTGTCACGAAATTCAGATTTCAACTACCGAAAATTTTTTGAACTGTGTATCACCCTTTTTTCTTGTTACTTACTATTTTATTCCTTTAATATATTTACCATAGTATTTTAATTTAAATTTAGTGTATTTTTCAGTGTTTAAAACTTTTTGTTGTTGATAAAATCACTTTGTTCTTGCAATCAGGTTAAAAGTTATTCAAATGTCTGGCCATACATAAGAGAGACCAATCATTTTCATGCCATTCAAGAATAAGTAAATTATCATGTAAATTATTACATAAATAAAAACAAAAAAGAGTTACAAATAGATCAACAGAAACTCCGCATTAAACTTCTAACCTTTCCCGCTTAATGTCACATTTATTTAAGTTCCGATAAATGATCTCTGATGCTTGGCGACATTCTTAGGATTATTTGTGCAGAGTGGGACCGGGAACATCCAGGAAGTCAGGAAAGAGCTTGAAGCAGCGGGCACCGTTCCAAATTACGTCGCGGACCATTAGCCGGACAAGGCGGCCGGTTCCGCCTCGACTATTTGTCTATAGTATACTTGAAGCGTATTGGGATCTTTCGGGCTTATTGCTAATACAAAGCTCTGCCGGAAAAAACAATGAAATATAGATTCCGGAAAAATAACAGTAAAAATAATTCATGTGATTAGTGAAACTAAATATTACAATAACGTCACAAAATAATAAACAAATAAATAAGATAGCATACTTTTAAATGGCATTTATGTTTATCTTCGTAGCAATAAGGCATTCTGAAAATTCTATTTACATACAGTAAGCTGCAATGCCAATTTTACATGTTTTACTTTAAATTTTTTCATATCAGGGTGAATCTTTCCTTCGTTGCGAGATGTGACGTTTACTATTTTGAATATAAACATCGTTTCTCGTATATCCATATCAACATAGTTAGTCCTCGGTATTGTTTTTTCGTGATATATTTCTTTCATACTTTGCTCTTGTGGAAAGACAGAGCAACAAATATTGTCAGACGTGGTTAGTTTCACAGAATTTCCCATTTGCACAACTATTGCCATGACGAAGTGGGATACTTTCACAATTTAGGACCGCATGCATGGTTTCCACTTTAAATAATTTAACCGAGCTCGGTGCTATCACCCCGTTCTTTTACTAGCTGTCTTAACTTGGTCGCTTCTTATGTTTGTCTTATGTGCGTCAAATATTATTGAATAATTGTATTCACTTCACCTATTTATATCCTCAAGTTGCAATTTTTTAATACCTTAAACTTACACCGATATAACACATTTTAAAAGAAAATGTTTCCAAAATATTAACTAAGAATGTAAATTTTTTTTAAAAAATCAATTACGACATTTGAAAATATTACCATGCCTCTTTTATCTTGTATATGAATGTGAACGGTGTTTAGGAACGTAAATTAATCCTTCGTTATATCTAACCTATTAATGATAATAAACGGGGGGAAAACTTAAACATTGAAGTTATTTTAAAAAATAGTTAAGGCACTAATAGTTAGGTACAGAGAAAGAATCAACTATTTATTATTTATATTTGTATATTTAAAAATACTAATGTCTGTTTACACGATGAGATCAGCGGGATTCACGCAACTCTACTGGTTGTAATTTGATAGGTTTTTCAATTACGGTCAGGGGTAAACTGGGCTATGTTTCGTTTAAATATTGAGTCAGAAAGCTGAGCGTTCACCAATTAGAATCCATTTTTCGTTGAAGGCAATTCACCCAAAAACTACAGGTAGGACTTCGTTTTTTCTCGCAGTCAGAAAAAATTAACACACTTGCGTCATCGTGTTATTCCAAGGAATTAAGTGACTTTTTTCCTTCTGGCTGCCGGCGATGTGTTAACTATGATAGAAAGGACCGGACCACATTTACAGTCCACATGAACAAAGTCGCTTCCAGCAGCTGCTGATATTTTAATTAATTTTATCGAATTAAAGAAAGTATGTTGAGCAATATCTTTTTATTTTTGCTGACATTACTTGCTTCTGGCATCCGTTAGCGTAATAACGCGTAAAAGAGCGTAATTGGCCGCATTATTTAACGGTGCCTTTAATTATCTTTTGAAAAAAATTCTCCAATACTAACGTCATTGATGTTTATAACAGTGGTTAATAACACACGTTGTTTAATGAAGTATGGAGGGTTCTTCCGCAAGCGTTTTTAATTGAAATTGAATAACTTTCGTTTAGTGGTATTTATATTCCTTACATTACGGGGTTGGGAATCGGTATTTCTTTATTTAACACAATGTGTCTGTTCATTGCACTTGGAATAAATATTTACTCATATAGCAGCCGATAGATTATTTTATTTAAAACAGTTCTTTTCAGTAGATCTTGGGGAAATATTTTTTGTTCTTATTTGCGTCAATGCATTCATCTCATTGCCCATGGGAAATAGCATGTTGACAAAAGCTAAATCACAGTTATTTAAAAGATATTTTATAAGTATTCCATGTATAGTTTTGTTTGACACTCTGGTATATTGTTTTATTATATAGAAAAGAAAAATAATTTGTTTCAACTACTAGGTTTCCTGAACAACAGTTCCGCTGCTTCTGGTCTCTCGTTAATAGTAGTCAAGATAAGTTCCTAATTCTGTGGTCTCATAGAAAGGCTGTAATTGTTGGGTCCTTGTTTCCGGCAGAATTCGAGTATGATCGTCGATCAAGAAATAATCGAGATTTAGATTTTCTATGGCTTCTTACAAATTAATACAACTGAATGTTGATATGATTTCTTGCGCAGTCAGTTTTCTTACACTTTCCTTCTCCTCAACTCTCTCATGGTTCTGTTAACCCCGTCGCCGACGTGTCGTTAAGTCTATTAAAATTTTCCTCTGTCGGACAAGACTATCAAGCTTTACGAAAGATTCTTCGAACAGATTTCCTTGAAAGCCATGATCGGAGGAAGACTACGTAAAAAGCCTAGTCGAAAGCAACCCCAAAATTATTTATTATTGACGCACTATCGACAAATATTTCAAGGCTCACCTTTGGAGTAGGATTCTTTCAGCTTCATGAACTAGCAGAATGGGCTCCATAATTACAGAAATACTTTTTCTGCGTTCGTAAGAGTGACTTGGGTATTAACCCACATATGTATAAAAGATCTGGGATAAACTGATTACAAATATGTTGGATGAAAGGCTTCTTCATGGAGTTTGGAGGCTCAAGAACCCATTAGTCGTTTGCGTAAAATGTAATCTTTGTTATTTACAACACTCTGAGATTTATATTTCCCTTTGGTGGGAAGTTACTAACCGAGTGGTTTCCTGTAATGACCGCATTATGGATAGCATAAGAAACACTTTATTATATTAAACATGTTGCCGTTTGTAAGCCATTTAAATAAATATTGTGCGCGTTCAATATGGTCATTTCATTAGGAACATATAAATGTTCTGACCTAAAGAAACCTTCCATTTTGAGTGCGGAAACAGTTATTTTAAAAGATATTTGAATGTAAAGAAATATAGTAAAAGCTAATGAACTTTCAAAAGGACAACCCGGTGGCTGGAACTAAGAATTTACCACGGGAGGTATAAACTTTCAAATATACTGTCGCATGTAGAGACACGTTACTTAAAAAATAAAATAATAATAAAAACATGGAGGACGCTTTTGAGGAGACGTTCGTTGATCGATATGGGGATTAAAGTCAAGACACGGACTATTCAGAGCTCTAGCAAATATCAGTGACTGTTGATGTGTGTTAATTCTGAAATCTGCTTTAAAGTCTTATATAGATTTCTTTTTTTACGTATGTAAACATCTTCCACCACTATAGCCAGGGAACACGATTCGTGTACGCGATGACAAATTGTTATTTTGAATCACATGTTTGCCTATCATATCATATATATTATTTCTATAAGGTATTTTTTGTCACAAGCCTGTATCTTCCTTCATACTTAACCGAAATCAATGAATGAAGTGTCATTTTAAAGCTTATGGTCCCCACTTTGGGCACATCACATTATAAGAAAGGAATTTTCAGAATTCGACCCTTAAAGGACAAAAATGTCAATATTTCTAAAATACTGTTTTCTGTGTTACAAGTCATTTATCTCCCTGGATATCGATCTGAAATCGTTTAATGAAGTATCATTTTAAAGATTAAGATTTCCGATTTAATGACGTCATATATTAAGACAGAAATTTTTCGGAATTCGACCCTTAAAGGGCAAAAGGATCAATATTTTTGCAATTCGTTATTGTGTCACGAGCCATTTATCTCCCTTAATATCTAACCGATATAGATAAATGAGGCATCATAATAAAGACTAAGGTCTCCGCCGTGGTAACACTATATTTTAAGAAAGGAATGTTTCGTAATTCGACCCTTAAAGGGCAAAAATGTTAATTTTTCTAAAGTGCGTTTTTTGTATCTCGGGCCATTTATCTCCCTGTATATCTAACCAAAATCGATAAATGAAGTAGGATTATAAGGAGTAAAGTCTCAGTTTTGTGAAATCATATTTTAAGAAAGAATGTATTTGGAATTCAGCCCTTAAAGGGAAAGAGTATAAATTTTTCTAAAACGCATTTTTGTGTCACAAGCGATTTATCTCCCTTAATATCTAACCGATATAGATAAATGAAGTATCATATTAAAGAATAAGGTCTCCGCCATGGTAACATTATATTTTAAGAAAGGAATTTTTCGTAATTCGACCCTTAAAGGGCAAAAATGTTAATTTATTTAAATTTCGTTTTTTGTATCTCGAGCCATTTATCTCCCTGGATATCTAACAAAAATATATAAATGAAGTAGGATTATAAGGAGTAATGTCTCAGCTTTGTGAAATCATATTTTAAGAAATAATTGTTTTGTAATTCAACCATTAAAGGGAAAAAAGTATAAATTTTGCTATAACGCATTTTTGTGGCACGTGCGATTTATCTCCCTTATTATCTAAGCGATAAAGATAAATGAGGTATCATATTAAATAATAAGGTCTCCGCCATGGTAACATTATATTTTAAGAAAGGAGTTTTTCGTAATTCGACCCTTAAAGGGCAAAAATGTTAATTTTTCTAAAATTCATTTTTTGTGTCTTAAGCAATTTATCGCATTGGATATCTAACCAAAATCGAAAAATCAAGTAAGATTATGAGGAGTAATGTCTCAGATTTGGTGACATCATATTTTAAGAAAGAATGTTTTTGGAATTCAACCCTTAAATGGAAAGTATAAATGCTTCTATAACGCATTTTTGTGTCACGTGCCATTTATCCAACTTAATATCCAACCGATATAGATAAATGAGGTATCATACTAAAGATTAAGGTCTCCGCCGTGGTAACATTATAATTTAAGGTAGGAATTTTTCGTAATTCGACCCTTAAAGGGCAAAAATGTCAATTTTTCTAAAATGTGTTTTTTGCGTCTCTAGCCATTTATCTCCCTGGATATACAACCAAAATCGATAAATGAAGTATGAGTATGAAGAGTAATGACTCAGCTTTGGTGAAATCATATTCAACCTCACTTTTCACCGATTTTTTTTTCGCGAAATTTTCGCATGGGTCGTCTAGTCGATATAAATATCCTTCCTGCGTCCTCGCGGAATTGGCCAAGACATTCTCGGTTTGTGAAGAGTACTTGGCGGTACAGAACATCGCCTTGCAGCCAGTGCAGGCACGCTGTGACACCAGAGCCAAGATTTCTCATTACTTCGATTCACCATTAAGTGAATTCTGGCCTCCTGTTGAGACAACCTTCATTCGTCACATATCGAAACAGTATTTCGCAGTAATTCAGCATCCGTGATGGGAAAAACAAAAAAATCAATCCAACCTGCAAGGACTGCTTTTCAATAAAAATCTGCATAGTTTTTTTTTACTAATACAGAAATTTGTTATTTCTTAAAATTAGTTGCAACTGAATTAATAAATCCACTCGTTTTTACGTTCTCAGTATCAAGTAAAAATTTCTGAGATGTGCTATCTCAGATATTCCTTCATTTATAATCCTAGTCCAATCAATAATTTTGATTTGTAATATCGGTTATGTTGAGAAATCATACTTTTAATATTAACATCGACTATTCAAAAACTTAATTAATAAAGTTCCACTCCACGTTCTATATTTTTCATTTCACCTATAAGACTGAAGTAAGGTATGTATACATCTAGAAATTAAAATTAAGCATATAACTTCATGTGGATTGTAAATAAGTTTATAGTCGTCTACCAATCACTAATTATGTTTTTTTACTTTTAGGTAGAAACACATCCAGTAAAAAATATGCATGGAAGCTTCATCTTGTACATCTGATTGAAATTCCGATTTAAGTGACATACATTTCTATTAATCGATATAGTAACATAAAACAAGCAATTTTCGTAGTCTTCATTTTTCACGGTACTGAGTACTGCGGCTTTCATAAAAACAAATCAACCCACTAGTACGTGATTTAAAATATTTCCTGAAAGCATAAATTAATTTTTTTTTTTTTTTTTTTACTTATGGCTTTACCCCTCGTCGACGTCGAAGCCATTAGAGGTGGAGCATGAATTAAAAGATTTGTATGTGTGAATTTTTATGTATATATATATATATATATATATATATATATATATATATATGAGTGATAGGGGAATAACTGGGGGAGGGATTAATGCAATTGCTCAGTGAAGGTAGGCGAGTGACTTGGCAAGAAGGTCTCGAATTACCTCTGCGAAGTAAGACAGCACAATTTCCAACTTCCTGAAAGCGACTTTATTTTACTGTTCAACTTGGGGCAATTCAACTCGTAATGAATAAATTTCCAGGCGGGGAAACACAGCAGCCAGTGCAGTAAAAGTTTCCTTGTCGTATGCCATGAATAAAGAGACTTGTCTTCCACAACGTTTCTTTGGATGTCCCTTGTCTGAATGACTCGCTTCTCGCAGTGAACAGAGGAAGACTTCGAAAAAGATACAGCTTAGTGGGAACTGGTTTCCCGTAGTTCTGTTCCCGTATTATTCCGGCCCCGCACTTGTTTTCAAAGCTTTTCTTTCGAACGCCGTGTAGCGGCTGCGCTGAACCGTCGGATGCCAACTCATTTGCATTACATTATTTTCTTTGAATTATGCATGCGTGACAGCTAGATCTGTCCTGCTCGCCACCAGTCGGGAATTATTCATTCAGTCCCTCAACTGGGATCACAGTTCACGTAGCTCTGTAACGGCCGGCTGGCTTTGACGCGGTTTGCTACTTTGACCTAGAACAACACTGTGGTTAGGCTAAATTTGTGGTCTGCATTTTGGAACGTATTTTCGTATAACGCTTTACCTTTTCTCGCAAAAAGTACTAACAGCATGATGATCCACTTCTATGTGGTGTAGAAATCTTGAATGGGACATTTATATTTCGGCAAGTTCATGTCTGGCTTTCGGGAGGGCTCGATTTCAATAACCCGTCTGACCATCTAGATTTTGTTTTTTATGGATTGCTGAAATCATCCCTTTCCTTGCCACGGTCCTCTCTCCCCTCTAATGACCTCGAAGACGGGAAAAAATCTATAGTTGCAACTATCAATTTGTGCAATTAAGGTGTTAAATGGTGTAAAGCATTTTTATAACACTTTTATTCTGGCCAAGATGAAGATTCGTCAAACCTGTTAAGTATTTACAGGAATTACAGATTTTTGCATTTTGCGTACCTAATTTTCCAAACATAATAGCTGTAATAAGGACATGTTTCGTGAACTGTATCGAATAAAATATACGTACAGGCAGCACTTTTCTTCACAGAGATGGAGGTTACGACCTGTATCGTCTTCAAGGAAGCAGTGTAGGTAGCGCCTATATTTAAAAATAGTAAAGGCTTTAATTAGAGCAGAAAAATACACCCTTCTGGTGTCTCTTCTTGCTCCTTAAAAGACTTCCAAATTTTTTATGTAGGATTCAAGGGTTGCATGTATTACGAGCCATTTATCAAGCAATTTTGTTCAAACGTCAAATATTTCAGAAAGGTGATACTATAAAATTGACAGACTATTACGGTTGCAGTTTTCCGGTAACTGCAGCATTGACTTGCAAGCACTGACCTGATCACCTCGTACAAGAAAAAAGGAAATCTATTGAAAATAATTTCCTAGTTTCTATCTTGTTAAAATGTTCGTGCATGTCATGCATCATTTGTTCGTAGTTTTATATCAGCACACCACTGAGTCTAAGCTAAATAGACCGACATCGATTAAAAAAAAAAAAAATTCCATGCATAAATACATCATTATTATGTTGTACACGAACGCGGAACTGTTCAAAATGCAAATCACGACTGCAACAAGTAAGGAAGAAATGATCATTTCTCAGATCATAGTTAAGACTGCAGGTAGGATCCCCTAAGTATTCTTACACTACTTTTAACGTTGTACCAAAATGTTTTAGAGCCTCAAGATTTAATAAATATATTAATATTTTGTGGTGACAACATTTAAATCAGAATTTCGTGGAAGATAAGACATAAGTCATCTCAATGATACTGACAACAATATGAAATTCATCGAAATTAAATTAATTCCGTGTGGTCGTAATGACCTGGAGACAGAGTTTTTATTGGCTGCACATTCCGCCCCTATCGTAGCCGCCTAAACCTAACTCGAAAATCCTGCCGGGTACAGGGGACCTACAGTTTAATGTGAAATCCGAACAACGGAAGCGTCCTGGCGCACTTCACGTTACACAGCGGGCTATGTCAGAGGTGAAGGTCGGGTTAAGCGCCTTCGAAAATCCCCTCCGAGACAGGGATTCGAATCAGGGAGCTTTCGATCTCCAGTCAGACGCCTTCACCACTGAGCCACCAGACCACTCATCGAAATAGATCTTGTACTTTACGAAAAAATAACATCACTTCATAAATTAAAAATCTATTACGCCATTAAAAGAATTAAAATAGTAACAAGAACTGAGACCCGCTGATTTCAAATTTCTTCTGGTTAAAAGTTTTCCTGAAATTTTCATCAATTTGAAATAGTGAAAATATCGTATACTGTCTACAGTTTAAATAGTTCTGTTACTGATACTCCGTTCTATATTAGAATGCGTTGCGAAGAAAATATAAATCCCCTGTCACATGAATATATATACCGGTACGCAGGCCTAACATACGAGCAATGTTCGTTACAGAGCCTGTTGCTATTCTCATTATGCTTTCACACATTAAGACTGATGGTTCGTTGTTAAGTCTTCATATAGAAGCCAGATTTCTCAATTTCTGTTAGCACCGTAGCATTGAACCTGTACTCTCAATGACCATTTTCTTCCGGTTAATTTTATGCTACAATAAAACGGGTCCTTGTTCGAAGTGTAGACACTTTGATGACTTTGTTGAAGTTGGAAATTCTTTCTTTAGAGAGGAGATAACAGAATTCGGTAATAATACAAGTGAAAAGAGAAGAACAATACTAAGACGAGCAGTAGGAGAATCCTAAGACGATATGTTATTAGCTCTAGATAAAGAAAATGTTAAGTGGGTATTTTTCTTTCAGACACACATCTTTACCTAACTTTATTGAAATACGATCACTGCTTGCTTTGTCGTGAGTTGGTTTAGTGTTTATGTGAAAGAATCCAGACACAAAGGTTAATTCAAATCTCTGTTTTAACAGACCCCTCAATTTGAACTTCATCTAGGGGAAAAGCTCTTCTCAGCCAAGAAGGTATCATCAACCTTTTTAGTAGTGTGAGTAATTTCGGCAGTGTGCTGTTTGTTCGAAAATGTTGACGGGTCAGTGTTTACACTGTTGTGTAACCCTCAGTTGCATGTACATATTTCTCTATCAGTTTAATGATTTTATATTCTGACCTTAAATTACTATCAATCATTTTATCGATTCCTTCAATATAACTGAGCATGATCGGAAAACGGTAACGCTTGCTCATGTTATTCGAGTTCAAATGCCATCCATCGTTTATCCGTGGTTTCCTCAAATCACTCCAGGCGTATAGTGGGATGGTTCCTTCAAAAAGTGGTTGCTGATTTCCTTCCATTTCTTATTCCCCACTATCTCATCTCTAGTAACCTCGAAGTCAACAATTTTTAAAGCCCAAAACACAAAATAGATAAATAAATATATAAACTGCTATATATTGGAGTGCTGTGAAATTGGTTTTTTTAATAAAATAAAAATTATATTAAATAAGAATTTAATACGGCTTTTCGACCGCTCCTGTATTAGATCAGGGATAGGATCGTAGGCCAGAAACACTTACGAAATCGATCATTGGCTTATAAAAAGAGAGTCAGGTTGAGTTGCTTCAATCAGACAACGTACAATTCAGAGATGGGTGTTTCAAACGGGCACTGGACCCCGCGACTCCCCATTGCTGTCTACATCAACTTTTTTTCTCAACAGGCTAGGTTTCAGTAATGGAGGCTTTCCACACTAAGGGTTAGCTTAGGACTTAAGGATTCCTTACACAATATCCAATAACATCAAACAAAAGATACATTAACTTCATTACAGTCGCCTGGTGAAAGAACACAGGATTTTTTTCGATTCTAGAACAGAAATGTAAACCTACTCACAAAGATATAATAACACGCAGCAAATATGGAAAACGCTTTTTCGCAAGAATCATCCTAAATCGGTATTCTATGTTTCGTATTTGAACTTTGAACCTGATCTGGGTTTTCCATTGTTTCCCTAGATCGCTCCAGGCGAATGCTGGGATGGTTCCTCACAATAGCCCATGGGCGCCACCTGCCATATACCGTATATCCCTTCCAAACCATTACCTTTCCTGATAGGTGCAATGCACCCTCCGCCAAACACTTTTAGTGAATCATGGAGTAATTGTAATAGTAATAGTAATAGTGATATGATCTGAATAAATACAAAAATATATTCCCACCAAAAATACCGTGAAGGAGTGCATACTTCTAGTATCTCTGCTCTCCTCAGAGTGATAGCTTTTTTTAAACACTGTAATTTGCAGCTATTTCAGCTATTTGCAGCTGGTTGTTGACATAAATTATGAGTTTCTGTGAAAGCATGTTGGTCAGTTATATTAAAACCATAATACTAAGTGTGATGTGTAAGAACTGTTACAACATCATACAGCAAGGTTTTCAGTGGTATGAGACACTTATAGATTAGAGCTAAGCGCTAATATAAGCTCGAGATCTCTGGGGCAAAATGATAGCTAAATTGAAAAAAAGAAACAGCCGATATTGAGTTTGAGGCGGGAAAAATATTCCGTAAATCATGCCACATCTGGAGAGAGGAAGAACGAAATAATGTCACTAACAATAACCATAAAAACAATAATAAGTAAATTTTTCGGTGACAGGAAAACGTCAACAGTTTCATGAACTGTTCCTTATTCCAGTCACTACAAACCGCCTCCGATATTAATGAATCAAAGTCAAGCCGACATTTTTGTTGCTCTTCCTAAAACTCACGTCCAAAAACGTTTTATTGAAGAAAAATGTGTTGCTATGAGTTTGAATGTGGATTAATAATAAGCTAGAGCAATTAAATTTTTGCCGTACGATTTTCAGTATATTTCTAGAATATTTCAGTGGCATACTTATGAAATTTGTACATTTTGAAGTTAAATTTTACTATGGAAATTCAATTCTAATAGCATGTTGTTAATTATTATTCAAACTGATTAAGGAACTGATTGAGGAAATGTCCCACAACATTAGTTGTTGTTGTTGCACTATTTATTGTTGTGTACGGCAAATCAATATATTCTAAAAATACCATGAAGGGCTGATAAAGGTCCGAACGAAGTATGTACTATCATTGCTCACAACATAGAGACTTTTCTGGTAGAAGAAATCAAAAGAACATAATACATTCAGCAACGCTTGTGGAGGCCAATATCGTAATCACACCTTCCTCCAACTGTTTCTTATTATGATAACCAGTTGAAAATTCAAAATAATCCATCAATATTTTCCTTTTTGATGTTATAGCTTCTTAATCTTTGACCGCAATTTTGCAAATTTTGAAGGAGTAGGATAGGGTAGACGCAACAGATAAGTACGACCAACATGGTTAATAGCTTTTCGGGTAATGCCGCGTTGTTTATTGAAATATCTAAGCTTTCGACTGGTATCCTACAGCCTTTTTCAGAGATACTGTTTATGTTTATGTTGACATAGCAACAGTCGTCAAGCATCACAAAGTAAAAGGCCGCTATCTTCGTTAATGTTGTTGGAATTTCTTAAAATCTCTGTTGCCTCTTTCACACGTCGAGGCCACCACTGATCTTCTCTCCACAACAGCTTCGTGTCTTGAAATTTGATTTCATGCTCGGTGTTAATAGCGTGGTGAACTACGGCGGATTTGTTGCTGTTGTTATATTTGTAGTGGCGGATATTTTCTTTACGTCTCTCCTTCACTGTGCGACATGTCTCGCCGATGTAAACACTGTCACAGCTTAAAGAACATATGCTATTACCACCGGGCATGAAATCAAATTTCAGGACACGAAGCTGCTGTGGAGAGAGTATCAGTGGTGGCATCGACGTGTGAAAGAGGCAGCAGAAATGTTAATAAATTCGAACAACAGCGGCCTTTTACTCTGCAACGCTTGTCGACTATTGCTATGTCAACATAAACATAAACAGTATCTCTCAATAAGGCTGTAAAATACCAGCCGAAAGCTTAGATATTTCAGTAAACAACGCGGCATAACCCGAAAAGTTATTAATCATGAACAAAGAACGCCGCGGAAGTCTTAGGAATCATTTATCAACATGGCTCGTGAAACTGGAAATCCGTTCGTATTTTATCAAGTTCGGGGTGTCAGAATCTTGAACTTCAAGCAGTGGTGGCGTAGTTTTTTCGATAAAAAGGTTGTGAATAGTAATGGTAAACTTTCTATAAGTAAACACACTTCACCTACAAAGGTATATAGAGTTTAGTGATGGACTTATTAAAAGTTCTTACAGAATGTTCGAAGTTAACAGAACATACTTCTCTAGATAGCTGAAACATACACCTGGATGGTCACCATTTGCATAAAGAAACTCTACCTACGTAAGCACGTTCGATGTATTCCTAATGAACATAAACAAATTGGAAGGAATAAAACATTTCTTGTTGTTTTCCAGAATTTTTATTTCTCATTAGCTGTTGTTACCATTTTTTATTCTGCTATTAAAATGAAGTTGCGTCAACTTCTCTCAAATGGTACAAAAATCTATGGAATATATTTTTCAGCCAGGTCATAAAAATTATAGTTTAAGCCGCATAGAAGTATTTTATTTACGATACATCTTACAGTGGGATAAGTGCGTTCATTTTTAAACTGTGCTTAAAAGACAGCATTAAATGAGAGGAAATTTCGAACGACGATTGTAAAGCGATTGTTTTAAGATTACTACTGGGAAGGATTTACCAATGTTCGACTAAAAAAAGTATATTTCATTTCTGAAACGAAGGACATTTTGGAGAGTAGGGAATGAATACCTGTCAGGTACCGATTACGGATAGTAAAATGTGATGCAGAGGAAGAAATAAAGGTATTTACGGCTCGTAGCGGTTATTAGAACTTGGCTGGATGGTGGCAACGGAAGGGGTGGAATTCCAATATGTCATTTCTTGGGAATAATTCCAGTATTAACCTGCAGTAATTTCTGAAGACCATAAAAGACCGAAAACTGGATCGCGGGACCGGAAATGGAATCCACGTCCTCCCGTATGTTGGTCTCGATCCTTTACAGCTCAAAGACCATGCTCGTTTTCACTGAATGGACTTTATAATATTATACCTAACGTTAACTCATATATATTTGAGTGACAGCACATCCCTCAATGGTCATAAAACATTTTTGCATTATGAGATTATCACCACTACAAACAACGATAGCGTTATTCTGGGTATACGTATCTGTTTCTGGCACTTTTGTTATTTATTATGAACGGACAGAATCTTTTACTTTACAATGGCGATTTTGATTAGGAAAATGGTAAAAGATGGTAATTGATAATAGTATGTTAGGCACTAAACGATCTGTTCATCAGAAAAGCATGAGATTAAGTCAAGTCACGATAGAATACGTAGAAATTTTTTATCCAAAAGTCACGTTTATTCGTGTGATTGTTGCATTTCATGAAAACTAAACCAATAATTAATCATTCATTCGCTCTGTGCGACATTACTGTGGCTAACACTTTGAATAATAAAATGATATTTCGGCTTTCATAACACGTTTAGTTTTTATAAACCATTTTCGGCGGTCTTTTTTTCCAATTCGGGTATTAGTATTACATGGAACTGGCCACCACGGGTTGGCAATGTGAATCATGAGGTGTGGGGAGAGTGGGAGGCCCGGTGTACCTAATCCGTAAGTCTTGTGTTGCCACCTGTCTGCGAAACGTGTAACTTTGTACGTTCTGTATGACAAATGTATTTTTTGTTTTATATATCTGTAGTTTATAAGGCGGAGATTGGCGACCCTCTCAGCATTCGCCTAGTTGAGGGAGACTCCCTAAAAACCGCAATCGGGACAACTGGTACACGTGGACCTCGGCTCGTCCTTCCTCCCGTTATAAATCCCCGATTCCGTATGCGGTGCCTAGATGTATGTGTAATTAAACCATATACAAGCAACTAGTATCTAACCTGGGCCCTTATTTCTATATTTTTACAAGTATATGTATTTAAATCTTATAAACAATGAAGGCAAGATAATTTGATTCAAGTTCCAATGTCTCTTTACTTCTACTGTTGTGAACTATCACTACTGCATCTACTACTACTGCTATTATTCCTAATATTACTACTAACATTACTACTACTACTACTACCACTACTAATATCACTATTACTAATAATACACTCCATTACCACCACCAATAATAAAAATAATAACAAGAGCAAGAAAAATACTTTAAGGCGATAAAACTAAGGAAGGATAGGGAAATACGACCCAACACTTCCCTCAGATGAAAGCGGCTGGGAATGATGAACATAAAAGAGACGAACACAAGAAACGCAATATCCTCGCCAGGAGTGAGTCACCAGGCAGGGAACGACATGCACACGACGAGGCAGTCTTGTGTATACATACATAAATAGAACATAAATATTAATTAAGGCAACGAAACAAAAGAAGAATGGGCGGTTGGAACGACGAATATAAAATAAGCGATTGCATGTTACGCAATATACTTATATCATCATCAGCCAGCCAGTTAAATCATTAAATGATGTGGCCACTTAAAGTCACGACTTCAGGTAGAGCTTGAGCAGTCTTTTCCAGGTCGAACGATTTTGGGTGACCCTATTCTAGTTAATTCCGACAACCCTTCGTGTGTCTGGTGGTCTTCCTTTCGGTCTCTGGGTGAGCTATATATTCAGAAACAGTCCTAGATATCCTGACCGATGGAAATGCTGTTATGCACCAGCAGCAAAGTATCAAATCGCGAAAAAAAAAATTGAATCCGAATGTTACGCTGCTTGAGCGTAATCAGATTATGTTGTCCGCAGATTGAAAATCTTTTGGGGGTTACTTTTGTTCGAAGACGAATAGAAAATTTATTCAGATAGAAATTCATATTCGCAGATTATGATTGATCTATTAGGGCAAAGTGAAAGTTCTTAGGATAACATTAATTTGACATTGCCGTCAATGATATTTTTGTATGATGTGCAGCAATAACGAAAATCAAATTTAATGTCATCTGTAAAGTAGTTTTCTTTATAAGTGTTATTAAAGTAAATGTATAACATGAGTCTCGTTGAAATCGATAACCTAGAGTATCATGCCGTCAAACAAGTCTCAGTTTTGGTTGGTTTATTAACAACCAAACTTCGTCCAGAATGTGAAGACACCAATCTGCCCCTTCATTTTCCACAGAGGATAAATTGATGGCAGTCTTAAACGTTTAAAGGTTTAGAGATGGTCGCACGATATCTCCGTTGAAAACGATCCATTGGAAGGGTGACTAAAAACGGCATTCACACAGAAAAACATCAAGAATATTGGAAAATCGGATGAAACAATTTGTAGAGGGGAACCGAGACAACAAATGAAAAAGAAATCATCTTTTATCAGGTCAGTGCATGTGTGCTCTAGTAATACCTGAACTGAGGTGTTTTAAGAGAAAATCATTAGAACATCAATCCTGTTTACCAGATTTGAATTTCTCTGGCTTCCACCGGATTCCAAATCTGATGAAAATTTATGGTTGGTTATCAAAACCTGCTCTTACGGCTATACCCCATACCTTCCAGAATTTCCCTTTAGATATAGAATCCATTCATCGAAGAAGTGTTGGATAAAGTGCTTTAGACTCGATTGGTACTGTGTAAAAATAAAAATTCAATTTTAATTTAAATAAGATAAGAGTTTGAGCCATCGCAATTATACTCAGATCCCAGAAACTGGATGCTATAATTTTAGAGATGAATGAAGCAAACTGCAAGAGAATTCCTTACAAACCACTAGTGAACATTTTTGTGAAATCATAGTTTTTCATTCTACGTTGCGTAGAAATTACTGTACACTTGCGTAGTTCAGATTTGAGAATTTCAATAGGTTCAATAGACTGTTTTAAATTGCAACACCCGTTCTTGACGATCTGTGATAACTCGAAATAATTTCTTAAAGGCTTGTGCACAATTCACAGAAGTAAAGAAAACACACTTTTCAATTGCAAAATCAACAATTAACTGCACAGCAAATAAGTTGCGTAATGTTGTTATGAATTCTTAAGGTAGGTGGATTGTGTTTCTTTCATGCTGTGTTCAATATCGTGCCGTGATTCTATTAAGATTATTCGGTGTACAAGTGTGTACGTTATAAATAGATTATCATTTCTTGACAGATTTATATGTGTGGAGATTACAACAAGGAACAATGAACAGCATAATCAAGTGTAATGCATTGTATTGACAGCTCCTAACATAAATATCTAGAAGATCATATAGACTATTGGTAAATTCCCAACCATACCTTACTGTTTCCTTCCCAGATCCTGCCTGCGTTTTTCAACCACAATACCAGATTTTGCAACAAATTTCACTAAGCAAACATATCAAAAACTATTTCAGATAATTAATTATGCTGATATGCAACACCAATGACTTAACTGAGAGATTATTTTGTTTGGAGGATATGTTTTATATTTCAGGTGAAACAATATTCCAGAGCAAGGTTTTTAATTCTTTACACCTAGCATGGAAGAACTGTTTTACACGCGCAAAATATTGAAAAATGTTCAAGTTTCACTGCCTGCAAAAGATGCTTTCACTAATTTCTTTCTGTCCCTCTATGACAAACGCTCGATTTTAATTAATTTAACTAATTTCACCTGGAATGATTTGAAAAAATCATGATAAGGCCAAATCTAGATGGCCGGACGGGGATTCGAAACCACGTTCTCCCGAATGTGAAGTCAGGGCAATACCGCTCACCCACCACGCTCGGTATAAATTTTCACAAGAATAGTGGTTACAATTTGCTTATTATAGATTAACTGTTGTGGACCAAGGAAAGTAAATTTTATCTTGTATCATTTTTTTCCTTCTTACAGTTTGTTATTGGTAGCAATATTGAAGAGTTTAAGTTTTCTAGTACCATTTTTAATAGTTTGTAATTAGGTATCATGGCGTAGAGTGTGGAAGCAGAGGGAGATTCAACCTCCATGGGTTCATACGTCTGTCATACAGTACCCGTAAATTTTTTTATTATTATTATTAATTTTTTTTAACCGTCATCAAATGGAAAATGTAGCTACTTTAGCACTTTCTGTCTGAAAACTACTAGCATCGCAAACATTAGAAGAAAACAAATAATATCTACAAAGCTTACGCGATTCTCAGGTAGATGTATACACTTACTATGTTCCCTTACGTTAATTTATCGTCAATGCACTGTCGGTGTTTCTGTGAGACGTACAGCCAGTTTACCCAAGTAGTCTGTTGACCGAATGCTCTTCTGTGATTGAAATATTTATTTTGAAGTTTTTATGTGATGTTAAAAAGACACTTTTTTAGATTTATGGCAGACAAGTTATAGAACTCGCTACAGTTATTTATCTGAAATGATATTAAATCTACTAAACACTGCATTTAATAGAAAAAGTCTACTATAATATATTGAGACCAACTTCTTTTTCTGTGCTATGGACTACAACTGAAGAGTCTCTTTTATTTAGTGCGACTTCAGCTAATACGCGTTCTTTACTTTAAATCTGTGTATCAAAGTAACCATAAAGTCTGCTTGTTTTTACGCTCCAGTTTCTAAAAGCAGCTGCAGAATTCTAACCACTGGAATCCGTCTGTTTGTTCGAGGCTCACAGTCGACCAGGGTGTGATCACGTATCGTATCGAAAATGTGTTAACGTTCGCAGTGATTCTCTTATCTCGTTTCGCTTTTACATCGACTGTGCGGATCTATCGATGTCCGATACAGGGGCAGAGGCGAATTGAAAGTCTGTGAGCGCGCGCCTGCAGCGGTCAGCCGAACTGGTTTACCGTACAAAGAAACGCTAAAACTGACACACTACAAACAACAACTCTCAACTGCTGACTGACGATCGCAATTTTTTCTTGTAGTTGTGGGTAGCTTTGTCCTGTCGTTTCGCCCTAACCCGCACTTAAGTCGTAATAATTCTGCAGAATTTTTGTTCTTTTACAAAAGTGAGTGCTCAATTCAAGAAATTCATCTGTATTTATAATACAGTTTTACTTATAATAAAACTGAATATGTGAATAAATCAATATATTGCAGATATTTTTTTAAAGAAACGTTCGGCATACCACCAATAAGCTGCAAATAAAAAAATCAACTTTAATTTTTAAAATAAATTGTGTCTGTCTGTTTGAGATTTGATGAATGTGATTCATGCAGAACTAATCGGTTGGATTTTGACGAGGTAGAGCCCATTGTCACACGAGAAAAACCAGGCGTGTTTCCTTTATATGCGAGTTCAAAAAAATGACAAATTAAAAGTTGGATCTTGATGGGGTTTAGTTTAATACACAGTCCCTGAGCTCTTAGGAAAAACCGGGTATGTTTCATTTTGTTATTATGTCGAAAAACTGAGATTAAAAAAAAATCATATTTTCGTTTGTCGCAATTCACTGAAAAACTACTGAATGGATTTTGGTAGGTTTTCGATTAACGTATAGTTGGAAATAATGAGGGTAAATTATGGTTTGTTTCATTTTGATATGACATCGAAAAAGTGAGATATTTAGAATAATTTTTTGTTGAACGCGATTCACTCAAACATTACTGGTTGTATATTGATGGAAATTTGCATAATATATAGCTTTTGAGATGGCAGATAAAACAGTGTATCTTTCAATTTTGATGTGAAACTTTAATTTTGAACTATCTATTAATATATATCCCTTGGATCCAAGAGTGAAAATAGGGTATGTTTGAATTTCACATTAAATCATCAAGCGATAAACTTAAGATAGTTAAAATAACTACTCGTTGGATATTGACGGGGCTTCAATTAATGTATAGGCCTTGGTCCTACTAGTAAAATAGTATGTTTTAATTTGATGTAACATCGTAAAGTGATACGTTGCATACATTTCTTCGTTGAACGCATTTCACGCAAAAACTACTGGTCGGACGTAAAAGGTTTCAATTAATCTACAGCTTCTGCTGACGCAAATAAAGAAGGGTATATTTCATATTGATATGATGCCGTAAAACAGATATATTTTCAAAATTAGTATCATTTTTGGATGAACGAAATTCACAAAAAATATAGGTCGGATTTTGATGGGATTTCGATTAATGATTCATTAATTTTGATGTGACGTTCAAAAAATGAAAGTTTAGAATTATGTTTCGTTGAACGCGATTAAAGCCAGATATTGGTCCATTTTTTGAGTTATTTTGATTAATTTATAGTCTGTGATGACGTAAAATATTTTTAATTTTGATCCTATTTCGCAAAGTTGATATATTTTCCATTTTAAAATAAAACGTTCGTTGAACAAAAAATACTGCGTATTACACTTTGGGGGTTTCAATTAATACACAGCCAATACTACAGCAGATAAAATACGATGTCTCCTTTGGATCTGAGGTCAAAATACAAAATGTAGCGTAATTTATCGTTATTGCTTGTCATGAAAAAACTACTGGCTTTTTGATTAATGTATAACCTATATTAAAGAGGATAAAATACTGTAATTTCATTTTGACGTGATGTCGTAAAGCTGAAGAAAATTTTTTCTGTGAATAGGATTTACAAAAAATTATTGCTCGGGATTTTATTGAGTCTTAAATGATATACAGCCCGTTGTTCGGTAAGTAAAATAGAGTATGAGTGCTGAGTCGTTGAATAGCTTTTGCGTTAAAATAATATATTTCATAAATTAGTGTCGATTTAAAGGTAAGTTACGTCTTGTAGTCGAAATTTAAGTCGTGAATTCATTGTACCAACTACATAATATTATTCGGAGAAATGAATTTACAGTTTTTCGTGGAGACCGTTCTAGCAAAAGATTTTGCATTCATTGAGCCACAAAGGCGGCGGATCATGTACCGATAGTTCTTGACCATGCTGTTTTGAAAGAGTAGTGTGTACAATAACAGCCTACGCGAAAGAAGTTGCGGGAAACTGCTAGTTACCAATGATACTCAACCGAAAAAAACAACGATATTTGTCTTTACGATTCTTAATTTCGAATTTAATTAAAACTCGAGCGATTACATAATCACAAAGATATGATATGGGATAGATACAGCATATTTCTGGTCGATAGGATTCACCAACCAAGGCCTGGCAGTACATTAAAAATAACTATATTTTTAACAACAGATAAAGGTTACCATTTTTTATTGTTTAAATGTAAAAAATATATTCGAACATGTTATACTGGTATTACCCTTTCTGACAGAAATTACTAATTAAACACTGAATACCGACAAGAAAAGCAGATACATATATATATATATTTTTACAATATTATTAGGTTCATAGAACATTAGGCACACGACACAACGACCCATCATCCGCCTGTGAACACACAAAATTGTAGTTTCACAGAAGCCAGTTTTAAAATATACGTAAAACAATAAATTTATTTAAAAAAAGCAGTACAAAATTAAAGAGATTGCGATTTCAAATAATACACTGAAACATTTTTTTAAGAATACTAAAGACAGAATGTTTTACCTCCGTCCTATACATAAATTTAGTATTCCTAATAATTTCTTATAACAGGAAATTGTCCAATTATTTCATCAACAAGTTTCTGCTAATATTGTCCGTTACATGATACCAGAAAATGAATACAACAACATCTCAAAAACAACAAGATAACAAATCTAGATAAGATGTTGGTAATTTGTAAAAACGTAAATTTTGCTATACAAACCATAAAAAATATACACTGTTTCTGAAATCCCCAGTGGAAATTCACGTTGAATATTCATGGAACTATGAAACAAAGCAATAACAAATAGACTAAAATGCTACGATCTTCATTCTGAATTTGATAATTCGTGTAACCGCCAACCACAGGCAAAAGCAAAAAAAAAAAAAAAGGTTTTATAAGATATAATACAGGAAATTCCATTCACTGAAACAGTGGTATTATATTTCAATGTAATGTTCCCAAGCAAAGATATCTAATATTATTATTCCACAATTAACAAGATCACCAATTAGAACCTTTTCAGTTCGAAGTGTTTCTATTACGTTCGACATGTACGTAATTCTTTTATCATCAATCAAGTAAGCGCCACTGATATTTGTCTACAGCTTTTGTAAATACACAGACGGAAAAAAAAATCCCAACACCAAGAAAAAATTATTGTAGAGTAATGAAATTTGGACAATGCATTTGTCAAGTTAACATGTTTAATTGATTAAATTTTCAAGATCACAGGTTAATTTAAGCTCAAGAAAATGCATTTCAAATGTGAAATACTGTTAAATTAATAGCCGGTGTAACCTCCAGAATTTTGAATGCAAGCCTGCAAACGTGAATGCATTGTGTCATACAGGTTTCTAATGTCACTTTGTGGTATGGAGTTCCATGCTTGTTGTACTTGTGCTGTCAATACTGGGACGGTCAGTGCTGGCTGTGGATGATGCTGGAGTTGTCGTCCAATGATATCCCATACGTGTTCAATTGGAGACAGATCTGGTGATCTCGCAGGCCAAGGTAACATGTCGACACTCTGTAGAGCACGTTGCGAGACAACAGCGGTATGAGGGCGAGCGTTATCCTGTTGAAAAACTCCCCCTTGAATGCTGTTCATGAATGGCAGCACTACAGGTTGAATTACCAGACTGACGTACAAATTTGCATTCAGTGTGTTTGGTATAACCACAAGAGTGCTCCTGCTGTCATAGGAAATTGCTCCCCAGACCATGACTCCAGGTGTAGGTCCAGTGTGTCTAGGCCGCAGACAGTTTGGTTGCAGGCGTTCCCCTGGCCTCCTTCTGACCAACACTCGGCCATCATTGGCACCAAGGCAGAACCTGCTTTCATCAGAAAACACAACAGATCTCCACTCCGTCCTCCAATGAGCTCTGGCTTGACACCACTGGAGTCGCAAACGGCGATGGCTTGTAGTCAGTGGAATGCACGCTACAGGGCGCCTGGCTCGGAGCTGTCCTTGAAGTAACCGATTTCCTATGACAGCAGGAGCACTCTTGTGGTTATACCAAACACACTGACTGCAAATTTGTACGTCAGTCTGGTAATTCAACCTGTAGTGCTGCCATTCATGAACAGCATTCAAGGGGGAGTTTTTCAACAGGATAACGCTCGCCCTCATACCGCTGTTGTCTCGCAACGTGCTCTACAGAGTGTCGACATGTTACCTTGGCCTGCGAGATCACCAGATCTGTCTCCAATTGAACACGTATGGGATATCATTGGACGACAACTCCAGCATCATCCACAGCCAGCACTGACCGTCCCAGTATTGACAGCACAAGTACAACAAGCATGGAACTCCATACCACAAAGTGACATTCGAAACCTGTATGACACAATGCATTCACGTTTGCAGGCTTGCATTCAAAATTCTGGAGGTTACACCGGCTATTAATTTAACAGTATTTCACATTTGAAATGCATTTTCTTGAGCTTAAATTAACCTGTGATCTTGAAAATTTAATCAATTAAACATGTTAACTTGACAAATGCATTGTCCAAATTTCATTACTCTACAATAATTTTTTCTTGGTGTTGGGATTTTTTTTTCCGTCTGTGTAATAAATATGATGATCAACAATAAACTGTTTCATCTAGCTGCTTATATTATTAAAATTAAATAAATATACACTGTTTCTGAAATCCCCACTGGAAAATCACATTGAATATTCATGGTACTATGAAACACAGCAATAACAAGTAGACTGTCATAATCACTACATGCACTAATAGCGTAGATTTCAGTAGAAGCTAACAGCTATATATGAAAGGTAGATCAACAACAAAGAGAAAATTTTTCCTTCTACTGTTATCCCATAACTTTGCAATGCGACCTGCACATTCACACATCGTTTTGATAATGCATCAGATTTCATTTCCGACACACCAAAAGAAACGTTTAGTGCGTTAATGTGGATTACCTTTCACGGTCTGAATCAAACAGCTGCCATAATGTAATTGTTCAACTCCCTTAGGCTATGTTATCTCGTTCGGCCAAATGGTTGATGTTCAGAGCGTTTTCTCTGTACCTAGCTTTTCCCCTTCGCTGTGATCGTAATTATCGATTCATTTGGGTTTCTATGAAGTGACTGCATTCGTAAAAGATATATTATAAATGGCTTCAGTAAGAGGTGTAAGTTTTGCTCTGTCTTTACACGCTTTATACTAACTTGACCTGTATGTATGAATGTATTAGTGTTTGAATGATTGTAACGGAATTTCAACTCCAATTTGACCCACTTCCAGATGTCAGAATCGTTTGAAATTTTGTACACTTATTAAGAAAGGATAAAAATTCAATAATCTTACTCTCACCACGTTGTCAGTAACAACTTAAAAGTGGTTGAATGTAATGGAAAATTTCTGTTCAATTTTCACCCACTTCACGAAGTCCGATTATCTGAAATTTAGTACACGTATTAAGAACCGATGACAATCCCATAATTTCATTTCAGTGCCTTGGTAATCTCATTACTTTGACAGTGAGAATACTAAAGTGATTTAACCGTCTTATGGCAGATGTGGCTCATTTTCACCCACTTTCCGCATCCCCCTGGTGGCTGAGTTGGTCAAGGCACGTGGACTGGCGAACAGACGTTATGATATTATAAGTGGCAAAGATTAGGATAACCCACGGTTCCGATTTCACGTTAAACTGCAGATACCCAATACCTGATCGGATTGCCGGGCTAGGCAAATGCAGCTCCGACATTGCACAAGCGCGTCAGTTCGAAAAACCTTCGTCATTTGGCAGCCGGAAATTTCCCGGCCAATATTGCCATATCCATTTCATTTAATTACCAACTTCCAGGCGTCTTAATGTTTGAAAATTTTACACACGTATTAAGAACGTTTAACAACACAATAATTTAACAGCTGTAACCTTGTATTCTCATTACTTTGACAGTTTTGTAGAGCAACCTTTTGCACATGCGCAGTTGATGATACTTTGATACAAGCTGTTACGATAGTGTCTGCGGTCGCCTAATGTGATGTTAAATAGTGAGTATTCGAAACATCGTTTTCAATTACTTCGTACTATTATAGAAGAGTTATCTTCCACATTTACCCTTCTATTGGACCTCTGGTGGGGTTGACCATATAATTGTACATTACTCGTGGGAATAATAATTAAAAATGAAACTGCAGCACAAAGAAAAAGGGAGATTGGTGACGAAATGCCAACAGTAAGAAACATACTTTTGAAACACTCTGAACTAAAAAGTTAAAAATAAAGTTTTACTTTTAAAAATTAAAAACACGCTTTCATAGTAATGTGAACTAAAAGGTTAAAAATAATCTTTAAATATTAAGATTTTGCTTAACAGCGATAGGACGTCCCACGATTCATGATAAATTAATGTTTTTAACTGATTACAAAATTAATTTTAATGTAAAAAAAAAAAAAACTTCGGGTAGTGACTACATACCTTTTGGCAATGACTATCTTTACAAACAGCCAGTGACAAAAAATATAAGACAACTGATATAGCACCCCACGCTTTTTTACATTAAAGTTAGTTTAGTAATCAGTTACTTTATTCTTTAAGATTATTCAAAAAATTACTTTATCCTGAATTGTGTTATATCACTGTTAAACAAAATCTTAATATTTACAGATTATTTTTAACCTTTTAGTTCACATTCCCATAAAAACGTGTTTTTAGTTTTTTTTAAACTACAATTTTATTTATATTAATTTTATTATTAGTGAGAATTCACCCAGCATTCTCTCCTAGTTAATTACGAAAACCAAATAAGAACAGAAATAAGACAGCTGAACAACGTGAGACGTAAGTTAATTCACTGTAACAGAAGCGGCGCTACAGTTTTCTCGGCCATAGTGCTTGATTCTGTACCTTGACATAAGTAAAAATAAAAGTAATTAATTGCTGCGGTTATTGGGATATGGTGACGGTTTTTTTAAAGATTTTTTTGGATTACTGGTGCAAATACGTAGTAATCACTGTAACGGTTGATCTCTTTGGGTTGTAACGGAGGTCATATTTGTATATACGAATGTTCAGTACTTGCGTAAGAGGATGCAGAAAAATAATTATATAATTATTTAGATTTTAATATTTTATCAAAAATAAACTTAACACCAAAATAAGTATATTTTTTTATCACTAATTCTACATTTTCCATAAGCAAAGTATATTTCCATACAATACTGCCATATTCCTTTATTTTTTGCCTCATCTTTCAACAACAAAAAACATGGGATGATTTCACAGATTAATTAAATTATCTATATAACTACTCACGGGTCAACAAAACAGTCTTTGTCATATAAACTTAGCAGAGCTCGACTGATTCAAGCGTCAAGCACAAGAACAAGCAACCGCATTTCTCCTTGTCCGCCACTCTCCTTTCCATCGCTCTAGTGGCCCTTTCGCAGTTTGATTTGTAGCTCCTACGATGATCAAATTTTCCCATAAATGACTCTTGATGGGCCGACAAAAAGGTTGCTGATATACATGTAGGACTTGTTAGATTTTGTTGGACTCCCTGATAACCACCACGTGTCCCTGCCTTCCAACAAGCTTTGGCGTTGGATCGTGATTAGAGGAAACATTCCAAGAATGTACGATAAAGACACTAGGGTGGGGCGAGAAAGAACTGCTTGAAACATCTAGTTGGACCCGTTCTAGTAGTGTGAATGTGTGAGAGCATCCTACAGTAGGTTTACATACAGGGTGTTTCAGAAATGACCAGAATATTCGAAAAATCAATAAAAACTAAACGGGCAGCGATACAAATACACCGTTTGTTGCAATATGCTTGGGACAACAGTAAAGTTTCAGACAGGCAAACTTTATAAATTAGTTACAATTTTCAACAACAGATGGCGTTGCAGTCTGGAAAAATCTAAAGTACGTTATTTTCCACATATCCACCATTTTTTCACAGCAAACTTGCAATCTGTGAACAGCACACGCTTACAGCAGAAAGATGACTTACAGAATGGCGAACTCACAGACTGCGTTTACTTCTATATCTTTCGAATCGCCTGCAGCGCTATCTGTTGTTGAAAGTTGTAACTAATTTCGAAAGTTTGTCTGCCTGAAAATTTATTGTTGTCCTGAGCATATTGCAACAAACGGTGTATTTCTATTGCTGCCCGTTTATTTTTCTATTAATTTTTCAAATATACCGGCCAATTTTTGAAACACCCGGTAGATGTTGTTATAAGTTGGACCGCGAATAGAGCGCTTTACTTTACATGCAAGCTCAAACTCGTAAATTAGTCACTTAGGTAAAACAATCCGATTAGTTCATTGTTACTTTAGTGCACTATCGTAAGAAAAAAACAATTTCGTTGTTCTTAGCTAAGCGTCGAATCTCGTATAAAGTGAAAAGACTAATATTTACTGTAATTTAAACAAAACTTTCGTTATACATACGCATTAAAAATTGCGGATGGAATGTTCCACACCTGCGGATGCGGAGCTCCGTTAAATCCGTAGTTCTATTATCCTTTCTCTGTGCTACTGGGTGCACACAAACTTGATGAGATCCTGTCGGTTACGATGCCGACGGCCATCGTCTACCTAAAGATCGATTCCTCGAAAAGGCGCTATAAAACAAGACGACCATCGTAAAATTAAAGCGATTAATGGATTCCCTTCATTCAATCTTCCCATCCCCGAACCAGGAGAGTTCTTAACGACCCCAGACTTATCGGAGTACAGTATTCGCCCCCTTCCCTATTACTTGAGTGCATCGTGAAACCAGCTGGGCTACTTGCAGAGGCTCTTGTTTCAATCAAGTTCTTCACAAATTTCGTGGTATTATCTTTACAGTGACATTCGTTAGCTTACAATTATCGTAAAGTTTTTTAATTTTTTTTTAAGGTACTCTTCATTTGAACCGTTGGAAGGGATTTCCTTTTGCATTGTAACGGAAATGAGTAATTAAAGAGAGGTCACCGAGAGATGAAGGATGTTACACAACAGAATGAGATTTTCCTGCATTTAAAGAAAAAGTATATACGCTCCAAGTATTGTAGTACACTGCTGCGGTATTTCGAGTTTGCGTTATTAATTTTTATCAATTAAACATGTGTAAATAATTGATTACACATTTACAATATTTTATTAGACCCTTTGTTGTATAGTATTTATTCATTTTAGTAAGGTTTTCTTTCTAACGAGGACCATGAAATATTTATTATTTCTTGGCACTCTTTTATTCCATGTCCCTTCATTTTATCGTGAACAGTGATTACATTTCATTTTTTTATATACTTTCTTATGTCCAATTTATACATTTACAATTTTTGCCATTTTATAACATTTAAATAAGTTTCATTTCATTTGTTTTAAGCACACATTAGTTTCCTTTTTAAAATTCCTAATAAACGATTTCTGATGTCGGATGCATACATGTGATAACACTTCTGTCTCTCGTTTGCGACTCTTGTTTCAAGAGAAAAGAGAATTGTTTGGGAAGCGGGAGGAGCGGTAGTAACTCCGTGACATTTACGTTTTTATATCTCCTCTTTACCAAAAATAAAGTAATTATACTCCCTTTTGCGCTACAGGATACAAGGGAGTGGCCCATTCAACATGCTATTCGCATGGGCTTGACTTAATTCTTCTCATATTATTAATAAATGTGTAGTTTTGAGACGGTAACAAGGTGCCGTTTCAGCATTGCCCTATTTTTTATCAGAAAGCAGGCAAAAATCTGTTGCATAATTTGCTAGTGTGTCTTATAAGAGAAAACAAGATTGAATCCAATTTGACTGTTGATTGTTTTGCTAAGATTTAATGTATTAGATAACTATCAAAAATGGTTGTTTGTTAAATATAACTTATATTTCAATTTTTTTAGGTGAATATAATACAATCATCCATAAAAACAAATGCTGGGTTGTCGAATAACTCTTGCACTGCACTTGCTTGGAGCGTAAAAAATGAATGATATTAATTTCAACAAATAATTAAGCTTATAGCTTGTAACAAGTATGTAATATCAGGATTAAAGCTGATATTATTCTACGCTGAAAGTATTGGAGTATTTTTTGTTTGAGTGCCACTGAAAGACATCTATTTGCATGAAAATAATACTAATCTCCAATAGGCGATTTTAAATAACAAATACCTTTTATTAGGATCGTTATAAACTGATTGCACTTCACCATATGTCTATTCTTGATCTGTGTCAGAAAATATCCTAGAACTTCCAATTGAAATGTTGAATACAATATAATCCAATCAGAAGCTTATTCATAGGAGCGTGATGAAACCTTCAAGGAATGTGTGCAGTGATAAAGTAATAACGGAATGAAAACAATATGATGGAACTTAGGATTAGATGTACCAGATGTATAATTTAAAATCAAAACTCTCACAGAATTAGGGAAACTATACCAACTATACAGAATAATAAATTAATAAATGTAACAACCACTACAAGATTGTGTCTTAGGGTTGTAGGTATTTTGTGTGCCAGGTATATCGATACTTAACATGCAATAAACAACAAAATTGAAAACAATGAGGAAAGCAATAATTTTGAAACGTTGGGAACATTTCGTTCCAGTAAATGTATATAATATATTCATTTTCCCGCATAAATATTAGATGGCAATGATACAACCAAAATGGCGCTTGTAGGAATCTCAGACTGAAAACGTTAGGGCTTCTTTTAAGCTTGTAAGATTGTTATCGTTTACAGTGGAACATGGTGACCCTGGAAGATGACATGCGAATTTTTTATTTCTATTCTTGTTGGTTTGTATGATTAATGGAAATTCTGAGTATAATTAGTAGATAACAGTTATTGACCAACAATAAGGTTAATTTAATGCGTCTTTTAATAACTCTGATGGAATATTCGCTTATATTAATTTAGTTAAAGTTTAAAAAAAAATTTTCATGATTGTCACAGAACTTTGAGTGAAGTGATCGCCACAGCTATTACAAATAAGAAGAGTTACGCCAATCGTCAACTTTTTTTACGTTAGTATCAGCGAAATGTAAGAAGTAAAAACGTTCCAATACAGTCAAAAATAAACTGGAGATTTTTATTAATTAAAGCTAAGATGTATCCTTTAGTAAAGTGCAATTAATCGCCTTGGATCAACTGCTTAGTTCCGTAACAATCACTGTATAGTTAGCGTTGATTGATGCATGTAACTGTACCGATTGCAGTGGAGTAATGCTTATCGATCCAGGAAGCAGACAGCCAGATTAATTTATCGTCAATAAGGAAGATAATACGCTTGAGCCAAATCTGTCACTGCGCAAGAGATTACATTAGTTATTAATTAATCCTTTAATTTTCATAAGATTCCGCGCAGAATTCCAACTTAAAGAATTAAAAATTGTAGACTGTACTTTTAATCCAGGTATAAACTGGTCGCGATGCACATCACACCCAGTTACCTTCATCGTCACATGACCAAATAATTTCTTTTTCTTTTCTTCTTGCTTCGACGTTTAAAAACCACATTTTATTGATACAAAAAGTCAATTCTGTAGACTAAATTGACAACAACTTTCACATATTTCTCTTGTATATTAATTGGCCATATGAATTATTTTATAAAAAAACTGCCTGAAGTTGTCGTAGTATAGATTAAGATGATGTCACTTTTTAAACAAATTCTGAAGTTTTTCAATTGGCATAATTTTAGATTGTTAAATGTGGAAGAAATTCTAAGAAAATCTACAAACATTAATGGAAGAGTGGCTATGGAAACGTAATTTAACTGCAACTTACAAACTTAAAAAACTAAACGTTGCATAAGTTTCAGTTTTTATTTTCCAGAGCTGATGATAACTCTAAATTAATTTGATTCAAAACGATAATGTCTGCATCGTAATGCCAAAATATAAGTTATTTAGTAATGTTACCATTTGATACAGGAAAAAATTATTTTTCGTATTATAACTGAGTCTTTAAAATTGAATTTCATGTTTTGGTCAACAAAACTGTATTGATATCACAATGAACCTATTTTTTATCAGTATTTATCTCAATTAACAGAATTTGACTAGATGCTATCAGAAATAATTTGCAATCGAACTAACCATCCAGATTTTATAAGAATGAGTGCTTCTGCACTTATTTGCAATTACAATGGCGAAATCATTAGTTCAAATCGATGTAAGGTCCTATGATTTATGATTTTTTTCCCATTCGATGACAGTTGCTAACTTAACGCCTGTTCTATTGTTTAAAAGACAGGTAAAAAAAAAAATGTTGCATCGAATGAAGAAGGCATTTTTGGATTCTACGTGTTTGTTGGTTACTGTTCAACGTGTGGAATCTTCAAGCTACGCTGCAAATAAGTAAATCATACTGACAAATAATATAGTGAACTATTAGTAACTCTGAAATGGAGCACACGTACAAAACACTTTTGCCTGGGCGTCACTCAGAAAATAAATTATAACACCTCGACGATCATAACGATTGATTTTATAAGAATCACTTGCACTTAACATTTTCTCCATAGATTGTTAGAAATATTCTAAGGTTGTACTAGCGAAAATATTTAAACTCACATTTATATAACTTTGATCTGTTTGATAAAATTCTACTAAAATTTGTTTGCTACTACAAAAGATTTTACAGTTACTTGACTAACAAAAGTACTGTGATCAAGTATCAATTCACCTTTCTGAACATAATAACTTATAAATGTTCTTTCAATAATCTGACGGCAGAAAGGAATCAAAATAATATGTTAAAGAAGTGTACTGTAAATAAGTCGCGGTGAATTTCCCAAAATGCTAAATTAAAGAAAGCAGGTTTTTTTTTTTTTTTTTTTTTTTTTTTTTTTTGTAACATGCGACAGAAATACTTTACACTATAAGCTGTTGCAAATGATATTCCTTATCGTTCTATATCAACCAGTAGTAATTTTTATTTGAGATAAAGTATGTTTTATTTGGAAACGTAAAATTGATGAACAATTTTCTTGAAATGCTTTGCTTTGTAAGTAGCCAATGGGTCAAATGATCTTTAAAAGTGTTTTTTAACGAAATATAATACTCCCATCATGCTGAAACAAAATCGATAACTGAGGTAACTTTTTAAAGATTATTTTCTGCACTTTGGTAGCAAGATTAATTAACAAATTAATTTTTCGAAAATAAACCTGCAAATGACATAATTATGAACAAACAATGCTGGCGTCAGTAAGGAGCGATCGCATTAACGCTAGACAGCATCTCCACATAACGCAATTTTCACATGGGAATCACCACTAGACATTTCAGTTGTCAAATAAACAATTGCTGCAAAATGAGATAGTTCAGAGCCAAACTGCTGGGTTTCGCTGGATTGCATAGCATTACGACAGAGATATGGATAAACTATGTGTGTTTTCTAAAGTAAGGACGTTTTCGGATATTTTTGTTTCTGTTCGAGAAACATTTCATTTTCTCTAATTGTTTCCGAAGACGTTGTAAGTGTAATGATACATATCTGGTTCAGTTGACAAATAAATAATATCTAAAAATGAGTCGGTTATTTTTACATCCTATTACAAATCACTAAACTTGCTATTAGTCGCACATTATTCGCAAAATTTTTGTAGGGGATACCAATTTAATGTAATTTCATTAAATGTGACGTAGAACATCCTTTCAACTTTTAGGTTTCTGTACAAACGTCAATTAGATTATTAACGTTACTCTAGTAGCGAATGGATGCAATATAATGACTGTACCCGTTCTAACAGTTTCTTTAATGTACCTATTGTAGCACAGAATATACTCGTAATATGCTTTGCCTACAGTATTTACAATTAACAATTTCTAATGCAATAATTTGCAGCAGCAACACCATTTACACGAACAAGTTACGCAAATCATAAAAGCTAACAACAATCAAGTTAATTCACCAGTTAAATAACGGTTTTAGCACGTTGTTGATTATTCTTAAGTTTCGCAAGTACCAAGTCACAAGCAGATAAAATAATGTGTAATTTCGACACAATTTTCATAAACAGTTATTAAAAGAGTTTTAATAATAACCGTTTAAATAGAAAAGAGATAAATGTTTTCTTATCTAAAATGGCGTAGAGCTGAAGATTTGCGTCAAGAATAAATTCATTTCAATCGACAAATCTTCGAAACTCTACAGATACTTAATATTATTAGTAATTAATAATTGAATACTAAGCTTTTCAGTTATAGATATTCATATTGTTATAATTTTCGTTTTCTACATGGACTTGGTTCTCATTATGGCTTGTAATTAAGAATTTGTCCAATGTTTCTACAGTGCAATTAGAACCACAGATGGCCACTTCTTAGAGTATTGGGTGGGCTCGAGTGTTGCTATCAGTCTGTGGTTCGTGTAACTTATGTTTTTTTTATTATATGTGTATTTCTGTTCGTGTGTAGTTTATGAGGGTGAGATTGGAAACGGTCCCAATATTGGCCTAGGTGCAGAAAGTCACCTAAAAGCTGGAATCTGGATGTTCTGCACATGGGGTGCAGAACACGAACCTGATCACGTAGTACCTCCGTGATCCAGTGTGGCGGAACATTCACACGGCCGGTTTTGGTATATATATATATATATATATATATATATTTGTGTTGACATTTTCGGATGAAATAGCATCTGCTAATTCGTTATATATAGTGCACCGGTTCAAATTGACCTTAATCAGCGCTGACCGTTTCCTGCTCAGTTGTTGAATAGACCTGCGATTTGATTAGGTTTTTTAGTGAAGAATTCGATTCCAGAGATTATAAGAAAATCGTAAATGACGTGGTGAAGGTGCGATGATGCATAGCGACCACTGTATTCAAGGTCTTAACCACTTACTAAAGATGTTATTGGTAGGACAGGTAAGACGCAAATCAAACGAATATATTTTATAGTTCAGCTCACCTCGAAACAAAAGTTTTGTGACGTAAATGATAAAAGGTTACAAAATCAATTAATATTATTAGAATTTTTTACATCGACATAATTTGGAACACAGGTAGACGTTCTGCAATGTTTATTCAGTCTTTTACTTTACAGCATAGAATTTGTTTGTGTTAAATTTTTCCTTAATTGTGATACTAAATCTACAGTAGAAGGATTACTGAGAAACCTAGTTCTCCCATGGATCACCATTGCCGATGTAATAAGAAATCACCCCTGTTAATAACATTTTAGCTGTTCAAGTATACTAACCGACATTTATCAATTATTTTTATAGCAAATTACGAATTATACTAAGAAATTATATTAATCATTGGATATTTTCTTTTTTTGCTGCAATATTACCAATCGAGAATTCATCACCAATATACCCACGTAACAGAGAAGTGTCGGATTTATAATTAAAAAACACGTTTTGGTTTTTCAATCACACTGAAAAAAAAGTTCTATGATAATAATTAATGATCAGCAAATAGAAAGTCAATAATTGTGAATGTTCACCTGCATGGTAGGTAACTGAAAAGGATTATATAAAAATCCGAAATCATCAAGTGTATGTTGCCCTTTCCCTGTTATACGCAAGTTGTTAAATCGTTTGGTAAAAAAAATTGTTGTTAGAAAACTTAAAATTTGCAATGTTGTAAGAAATAGAGATTTTTTTTTATGGTGCCTTTGTTTTTTTCTACACGAAAGAATTGGATTTTTATATAATTTGTGAGCTTCTGACAGAAACTGTTGTTTTACTCTGTTTGGGAATATGTAATTTAGTTTAGTTTGTTTGATATAGACTAGGTATTAAAGAAATTATTACAGCTAGCAGCTTTGTTCAGTGAAGTGTTTGAAAAACAATCAGCCTACTGAAGACCAGAAAGATCTCGGGTTGAAACATTCAGATAAGTAGCAGTTATACTGCCACTACAGGACTCCGAGAAATATTCACTATAATCGTGCAAGGTGATGAGAAGATTCAACGAATGGCACTTATCCAATAGATCAGAGACGAACTGGCTGGCAAGAAAAATTTTACTATAATATCCATCAATGGGTAGGCGCTATTGGCAACATTTTCATGAATGTGGTTGGCAAGTTTATGTAGAATTGGTAGGTACGGTATATAATAAAAGAAAATCGTGTTTTCTAGTGGAATTAGAAAATTTAGGCCACACGTCCATTATGTTTTTAGGTAATATTGCAGCTTTTAACAACCTGCTACTCTCCAAGACCATGATATAAATATTTCTACCTGCTGCTAAAGAGAAAATTTTATTTTTATTTGATGACAAGCATTTGAACTAAATTAAACTGCATTTCGTACAAGCGAGGACCGACGTTACTTTAACTGTAATAAATAACCTAAAAGTGTCGTTCGTATCTTATATTTTTGCCTTTAACTACATTACAATTCAAAAATAATGATGGTTACTCAGCAAAACACATTCCTGCATCCGTCAAGGAATTTCTGTAGTATATTTCCATTTTGTATAGAGGAATTAAAAGATTTTGAAAGGTGTATACAGATCTTACTCATTTTATTATTTATTATTTAAAAAAATTAAAGATTAACTAATGGTTATTACACTAGTTATCTGCCGGGAGCCATCTGTGAAACTAACTTTTTCTCCTTGGAGCTTAACGCCTAACGAAAGCAGATGGCATTAGAAGCGGGAGAGGATTAGGGAAAATGACCCCCTTTTTAAAGGAACCATCCCCGCATTGGCTTGGAGTGGTTTCGGAAAACGATGGAAAAACAAAATCTGGTTGGCTGAACGGAAATTTGAACCAGCGTCTTCTCGAATGCCAGGAGTGAGCGTAAATACTCACCATCGAGCAGGATGTTTATCAACCTCTAGGGATTAATAGTTAAATTTCAATTCCATTTGATCACTTCTATCGCGAATACATGAACTGTAATATCAACGAAAAGAGATAAAACGTACTGCACATGCTTTTAAATACTTCTTTATTGATGTTTATTTTTTCTGTTGTAATAGACAATAGTTACAGTAAATTCAATATTTAAGAACTCAGTATTAAATGAAGAACGCGATGCGTTCAGTTTTGTGAAACTATTGATGAAAATAGCGAGATGTTAATAAGTCCCATAAACATTTTTTCTTCCTAGGTGTGAAGTATATATAAGATTTTAATGTAAACAACGAAGGTGTTGAATAAATTGGAAAAAGTTTGATCAGTATAATCACTAGTCCTTTCAAAGTTCTTTTTGGAATTGCTTAGTTGGATGAAACGCTAAGCAGCAATCTGCTACCGTTAAAGCGAGATTAAACGGCTCCCTAATGCTATCTTTTCTATAATTGAATCCTACAAGAACGGACAGAAATCGTGAAAATAGCGTCAAATCTCAGTTACTGCTTAGCGTTTCATCCAATGAAACAGTTTGTATTTTACGCTGTTACCACGATTTCTGTAATAAAATTTTGTAATGGGTTATAAGAAACGGTTTAAAAATCGTTTAGAAAAGACTCCGGAAAAATCTATGCAAGATAATCGTTTAAGGATTTTATGTCAGAAATACATATTTACTGATAACATCTTTTCACTACCAATGGATCAACGCCCAATTCTCGATACCTTACGGATACAATAAGTTGTAAACCTATCAAGAAAAATCAAACCAAACATTATATTTCTGTTGAAATATAATCATTGTACACCTTTTGGATATAACACAGTGACAATGGGAGTTCACAAATGGTTACTCCACCTACGGCTGTCTTCTTACGTTCCTTTAATCAGTTGTTCATCAACAACGGCACAAATTTATTAATATTAAATGACGGTATTATTTTTGATTATAATAAAATAAAATTTCTGATTCAGTTCAACTCCAAATGTGACCCTATACTTAACCTTCCGACACAAGTAGATTCTTTTTTTTTAATTTTGCTCACCAGCACTCTAAGGAACTTTCAGTTCTTATTTGCGTAAGATAACATGACGCCATTAGCACTAGGTTTAAGTCAGCATTGGAAATATTTAAAGATTGAAGGATACTCATGTCGACAGATCTTTAGTCAGGAGATATGATCGTTAGTGAAAAGAAGGATAAATCGGATTGCACTGTTTTTATTTTCGGTCTCGTCACTTGGATTCCATGTTAAAATATTAATCTCCTTTAAATGGTAAGTTCATGGGAGTCATTGATTGCGCGAAACTGTAACTCCAGATCTTAATGAGATTTATTTATTTGCAATTGCCTCTAGAAAAATAACGTTGATCAACTTAATTCAAATTTTGAATGACACCACGGTCTAAATTAAACCCTATTTTTACCACCTTGTAGCATCTATTTTATAATTCTTCATCCAAAAGCTCAACTGAATTTAAAGAAATGATTATTGTACCGAGAGCAGGACGCTGGAGAATGGTACTTATGTGATTTCTGCTTTACGATTCGAAATCTTTGAATATAATATGCTGCTCGATATGAAGTGAAACAAATCTCTGGTATGCAGTCCCTAATAAATATCAATGGTACTTGATATTATATTTTTACAAAATACTTCGCTTCGTATTTGATCAGACCAGCAGGGAGCAATTGTTCACTTCTTCCGCTGCACCAATCTCAATGCTGATTTACTGTGGAGTGCTTAAGAATTATACTTTAATTAATTAATTAATAGCAATGAACTGCGGTAACAAATTTCCCTACACAATAATTTTGTAACTTTTTTGCTTATACGAAAGTATGCGAGGCAATAACGACGTTCTTTCATAATGACTGATGGAGTTATCAATAACCTTATAAGATTTACGCTGTTCCAAACAATATTCCTTTCTCCCGGCGTTTCCACCGGTGCCTACAATCTTCATCAGGAGAAACGTGAAGAGATACTGTATTCAGCGCAAATCTCACAAAGTAATGGAAAACATTATGACAGTTACGAAACCACTCAATCCTTTACAGTGGGTAGAATTGTTTTCAAAAAGTAGTTTGAACATAAGACCTGTTTTCTAAGAAAGATATAAAAAAACGTAAGTAACTCATTCAGGTTACCATAATCTACAACGAACATTCTTATGACTTCTATGTATAACCTTTCGCACCTTATTTTATACTGTAGACACTTTCTGTCATGTCTGATGACATTTTCCATATCTTTGGGAAATATTTGAATTCTCATCATTTGAAAATGTATTGCAGCTTAGAACTAATAAGGAAATTTGATTATTTCCTGGAAGAATTTATTTCACATAACAAGAATATTAAGTATTTTAATGACTTGCAGCCATGATGAATGACTTGAGGAAAACCACCATTAATTACAACCACTCAAGCCCAAAGGCACACTGAAACAATTGCCACTGTAACTCAATTCTAACGAGCTAGCTGATCGCTACTGGCAGCTTTTATTACTACGCCTCTTGCATCAGGCGCTTTTCATAAGATTTCACGAAACACTCCTGTTAAACAGAGAAATCATGCAGATGAGATGGTATGATTTATTCGCTTCGTAGATGTCAGTATATGATTTCCTATACATGAGCATAGATTTTAACACATTATTAGACTGCTATACAAAACACCTGGAAGTAAGTTCTCACGCAAGCATGTTTAGAAATAAATTACAATTTATGAAGTTATCAATAACTATGGATCCTTTGCAGCCATCCATTCTGGTCAGGGCATTGCGTTTAATACGTTCCGCCAAATTTGAGCTTAACTGTGTAGCAATATTTAACGTACAGTTATATTTTAATGTTAGTACGCTGTAATAAGCATACTTTATGTTACGAGCAATTGCTAATGTGAACCAAAACGTTTCACATCATTCTTACAAATAATCCAATAACGTTATCGTAAGTACTGTTTGATACTTTATCATCAAAGAATTCAATCATTAATACCATAAATAAAACATTTTTATGTATTGTAGTAAATTAATTATTTTAAATAGAAAAGGTAGCCATTTACTACATAATGTCTCACGCGTAAACTGTCAAACAAACGGATTACTGATGAATAAAATGATTTTATAGTTGATCTAGTGAGTTAATTCACTTTCCTGTTTCTATCAAATAGCATACAAATACTAATTTACTAACGCATCTGTGAAATTGATTTGCGCACTAATTAATTCCACGAAAAATAGCAACACTTGTAAATTTATAATATATTTATCTTTTCAGGCAAAAATATAAAACAAACACTGTATAACACCATCTGGAGTGTGTGACTTTAAAAGCCTAAGATGCTTTGATATATAATCAGTTGTTGCAAGAGTGTTTTTATCTGTCTCCAAATTATTTTGTATAATTCATCAAAGATTCTAAATCCTTGTATCATAGTAGCTATGCAGGGTGAGAATGGAAGAAAAGTTGAATACATATCATGTTCTTTTTCTATTGGTATCCAATATCGCTGCTTTCTTTTGTTACCACCTAATAGAAAATAAAATTTCGATTTAAAGCAAAGCATATTTTTCGCTTTTGAATAAAGAAGAAAACTGCTTTGTAATAAATAAAAGCCTTTCCGGAGATGATGGTTTTTTTATGCCAGTTATATTTCATTTATTCATAACTTGTCCCTTCCTCTAAGTATAACTACATTACAGAAAGAACTGTAACAAACATATCTTCCATCTAAAAGCTCAACCCTACCACCAATAATATGATTACAATTGGATAGTATAGGTAAAGCTTTTGGCGCATCGAAAATGAGAATGGTTTTAAAAGGCAGAAAACTGCTTAGAAACAACATACGCAGTCCTAGAAACTCCTTACCTATAGAGATAGACGGCAGTTACACCACCGACAGTCCGAAAATAACTGTACAACGTGATTCAGTGCACCTGAAAGTGTGAGCAGTGACACAACTACAGTATTTAGAGGGGTATCACACGCGCGGCACGAAGCGCCTGCCAGTAGACAGGTAGGCAGCCGGGTGTGGCAGCTAGGGGCCGCCGCGCTCGCCCGCCACTCACTGGCGAGCGCCCCAATCCCTCCGCGCGACGGCGGCTGCTTGCTGCGCCCCAGACAACTGCGCAGCCGCCAGGTCAGTGGCGATACGGCCGCTTTCCTGCCTACCTTGCGCGCTGGACGCGTCCGGCTTATGCACAAATGGGAAGCATCGTTGAAATAAAAAAATTGCGATACTAGTGTTTATACGAGGAGTTCAAGTTTTGTAAGAATTATTTTTGTACTCTTTCATCAATAGTCCGTTTCTCTACACGTTTTTCACGAAAAAAAAGTAGCTAAATATCCGTCAATAGTCTCTGCATCCATAATTAATAACCAGCCATCAGTTATAACATTTAATATTCTTCTTAAGTGTATGCTAATATCGTCGATCCTCAAACGTGTCGGGAACACATGTGGTTGTTGTAACAGCCCTCATACCTGAATTTTGAATAGTAATGTACTGTATGAAGTATTTGTAGTGAGATAAAGTTTGCTTGAACATGATCTGGTATGTTTGTTTTGTAATTTATTGTAAATCAGTATATAGAGACTTTGTTTTATGAAAGAAAATTATTTAAAGTCCATTTAATATGTTTAAGAACCGAATGGTGCAAGAGAATTTCTTAAATGTTTGTAATTCCATGTATTAATGCAAGTTATGATGTCTACAATTTTTTACAGTTTGAGATGATTTCTGCAAATAATTTTGTATTTAATTATTTCTAATTTCCATTTCTGATCATTTCTTAATGTTGTTAAGTAATTTGGTATTAATTCCGATTTGTTTTAATATGTTTGATTGTTTGAGTGATTGTTAATGTTCGAGAAATATCGGGTGGATGCCTTTGAAGAATTCTCGTAATTTCTATAGAGACTATATAAAGAGATCGGCTGGACAGAGTCAGTATTCAGTTTTACAGAGAGATTCATCCAGTTAGTTTTTAAAGTTGAGTTCACAGAGATTTTATTTACGACGGCTCAGAAGTGCATCTCTGTATTGTATCTATGCTTGTGAATATCGCTGACTACGTTTTGAGCAAATAAACAAATCTTCAACATAATCTTCTGGTAGACTTTTTAATTAATCAATATATATATAAATTAAACCACCGAAGGACCTAATACTCAATAGTTTTTTTTAAAATTCACACTCACGCAAAACGTCTTTATAAAATTGTGGCTCCAACTAATTTTCTTTCTATAAAACCGAGCACTGTGGATGAGTGACATCGCTCGGGCCTGGAATTCGAGAAGATACAGGGTTGAATCCTCGTACGGCCATTGAAATCTCGGTTTTCCATGGTTTCCAGAAATCACTCCAGGCGAATACTACGATGATTCTTTCAAAGAGTCATGACTGAAATCCTTTTCGTTCTTTTCCTCCAATCCTTTCCTGCCTCTAATGTCTTCAATGTCGTTTTCGCGTAAAGCCATCAACAAAAAAAGAAATCTTTGTCACAAAGTTCTATTTTGACTGAACATCGATATAATGAACAAACTAAAATGGTAGTTTCACGTTGTTTTGATATAATTTTTCCGATTCCAAACTCTTCTCACGAGAGCCACCATATTATATAATATTAATAGCAAAAAATTCAGTAAATTTTTTCTACGAACGTTATTTTTTCTGCCAGCCAACTGTACCAGTTTTCGAAGATATAACTGTAGTATGTTCTTCCATGTCTATTCTGCCTGCTGCCAAAAGGAATTACGGTAGATTCACCGTCGCCCCTAGAGTTATACTTAGGAGTCTATGACTATGATAGCTCTATTCTCTACTTAGTTCAGAAGTTACAAAAGTGAATTCACACCTCCACTTTCGCTCGTAACATGTCGGATTATCTGTAATGGAGAAATGATCTTCACCTTTAAATGTAGCTTTTACCTGATTTAATTTACGTGAGTACTGGCAGCGATCTGTTTCTCTCATCCACCTGCGTCAACTCACCTACATATAATCGAATTAGTATTCCATAGTTTCTTCCCAGTTATAAGGTCAGGGATAAGCATTAAATCAGTAAATTTAAAAGTATGTATCTTCATTTCTTGTAAATAGAATGATATATCAGCCTTGAGCGAGTTGTACTTAGTGAAATTATTACTTCTCTCCAGAAGAATCAATCCCACATCCACCAGACGCTTATCTTCTGCTACCATCTTAAAGGCCATCAGCAATAGATGTTCTTGTTCTTTGTACATTAGCGAAAGTTCTGAACATATAGAACATACGTAATTTTCCAATTCTGTATTTGTGCTGAAGATACCAACGTTCAGTATTGCGAAATCATTTTAATAATCAGTTTGAATGAATGCGTACAGAACATAAAAAAGTTTAATATCGTTGTTTATTACCATTGATATCACAATTGTATCTTTACCAACATGAATCTTTACCAATTAAAAGTACATTTGTAACTTTATGAAAATGTTTCAATGAAGTTGTTACACTTTATCTTAAATTTATCCATAGCAAAATAGATTAGTGAAAGTCTGCAACTGTTTCAAATTGAGGGTAAGCAAATGAAAATCTGCGACACAGTTACTTTTGTTGCTTTAATTTATTTTGTGCATTGCGCGTTTCGGGAATTTATTCCCATTTTCAAATGCACTATAAGTAGGTTTACATGTTTTTATTTATAGAAATATGAGGAGTCGTTGTGTTTGTTTCTGCTGGACGTTTGTACAGTTTTCATGTGATTTCTGGAAAAGAATTTTGGGATGCTGTACTATGGTATAAAGACTATGTAATAAAACATGGATGGAAACATTTTTCTTATCACTTACGTTTTTGAAGGTTTCTGACGAAAATGGCACCACAGAAACAGAAACACACACCAATACATCATTAAATTACACAAACGTTATTGAATGATGTACACAGATTGATAGTTTGTGTATTGTACACAAGGCAAAGATGATTTAAAGAATTAACATTTATACAATTCAAAGATGATATGCTTGAAACCTAGACATAATAAAGGATATTATTATTACATAAAAGAGATTTTGTATATGATTTAGAAATGTGTTTAATATTAATAATTACATAAGAGTTAGGATTTAGCGGATGATACATAATTTATAATAAGCCGTCAAAACATTTAAAGAAGGTTACAGATTCACTTTCTAACTTTTCATTTAATATTGTATCTTTAGATGATATGATGTAAATAAATTTCGAATTCTTCCATTAAGTCCATATGGTGGCTTTTATTTATGTGGTGGAGTACCTTCAAATCTTTGTTAATGTCATTGAAAGGGTGGTTGGTGTTGTGTATATGTATGGCTATTGCTGATTTTGTGTGTTGTCCCTTTTTGAAGGCATTGATATGTTCTACGTATCTTGTATGGAAATTTCTGCCAGTTTGACCTATATAGAATTTTGAGCATAGGTTACATGTTATTTTGTAAATGCCTGATTCTAGCATTGGGTCTGCGTTAGTATTAATATTGTGTCTTAATTTTTGTTGTAATTTGATTTTGGTTCTGAAACCTATTTTAATTTTGTGTGATTTAAGCACATTAGCAATTGTTTGGGATATTTGCCTACATAAGGGATGCTGGAAACAAATTTTTCTGGTTGTTTTGCATCTTTAATGAAATTGGTATTCTTATTTTTGTTTATTTTCATTTCAATTTTGTCTATCATCTGGCTAGGGTATTGATTAGCTACAGCAATTTGTTTTATTATATCAAGCTCGTAATCATGGTTGGCTTTTTTTAAGGGGATATTATTGGCCATGTGCACCATGGACCTGTAGGCTGCCAGTTTATGTGCATTGGGGTGGCAAGATGCTGATGGTATGGTGCAATCAGTAATTGTGTTTTTTCTATAGATAGTGAAGTTGTGTTTATTGTTGAAGTTTGAGATGCATAGGTCCAGGAAATTTATGCTTTTTTTTTTCAAATTCTGCTGTGAATTTAATTTTTGGGTGTATGTTATTGAATATATTGAGAATATCTTTTATATCATTTGTGTTACCATGGATAAGCATTAGTGTGTCGTCTACGTAACGTTTATAATATATGCTTACCCTCAATGTTACACTTTACATGTAACTGAATGCTTTAGTTAATTTGGTATTATCCATTTTAACTCACATAAAATGGTGGTATGTTATACGAAGTATTTATTAACAAATGTGTTCCGTAAACACTAATATAAAAATTGATACACTGAAGTAAGCGTTCAATGTTTGTTACTCTACAATGACTCGCTTGTCTGTTGCTGTTGAACCACTATGATACCCTCGTAATGTGTTCGCATAAATGAATTAGCGCTTATATTTTATGCTTATAACATATTATAAAAACACCAGGAATCCATTTAAAAAAAAAAAAAAACAAAGAGGTGTAACGTATTCTACGGGCCCTCGTACGGCATAGCGTCATGAAGAAATTATTTACATTATTTAACAAATGACATTATCATGCATGTGATATTTAATTTAATTGCAATGGAGCGCACGTTTCGGTGGCAATTCCCTCCACCTTTCTTTCTTGCACTCTCCTACATTTGTCCTCCACAAATTTCAACTTTAAATTCTTTCAACATTTTTGGTAAATTATTCATCATATCTCTTGGTAACTTATTCCAATCCCTGACACCCTTACCTACAAAAGAGAACCTTCCTACACCCTTGGGTCTGAAATCGAATGCCAGCTTGTGATCATGGTAATATTTTCCCTTCTACGCATTACTTTTCATTCTTACACCAATATCCTTCAATGCCTCATCACACAGGAAATATGTTTGCACGAACTCATTTCACTTTCATCAAAATTATGCCGCACTTCCTTGATTAAGGTGTTATTTCTTGACATATAGGCCTATGTTTCGTTTTCGTCTAACAGTTGGGTGCGGCTTTGTGGGCTTGATTTAAAAATTAAATCACACAATTGGACAGTTTTGACGATTATTAAAAATTTATGCATCATAGATGAAGATTAAAAATTAGGGACACAATAAAAAAATGAAGATTATCATGAGAATGTTGTTTATACTTAAAGTTTCAGTTCATTATTATTTGGTGCAGTATATTGCTCACGTTTCTCGCATTTCATGACACAAATTATATTTTGTAAATCCTTGAAATTTATCGATATGGTCTATTGTTTTATTTCTCGAAGTGAGAAATATTTTAAAGAGTAACGTGTTATTTCAATGATAGTCCCAAATTGAATTGTGCGGAAGTTTTAGATAGAAATGGTAAATTCGCGTAATTGACTGTATTTAAACCCAAAATTATACTAAAAACGTGATAATTTGAAGTTTACTCAAAGTTCTGCATGTAGAATATGTCATGCATTGGTAGTGGAGAAAATCTCTTCAATTGCTTTCTGATTTCATCTACATATATACTCTGCAGAGGGTGCTCACCAGAGAGTTTTCTTTAATCAATCAAATGTTTTTTAACAAATACAATTTTCGATTCTTGCGTATGTTTGCTTAGAATTCCAGACTTATAACGTAATATAAAATGTAAAGACAAATGAATTATACTTTTCCTTGGATTCTATAATGATGAAGAACAAAATTCATCTTATTATGGAGAAGGTGCTCAGAAATACTGATGATTAACGATAAATTATAATGGTGGAAGGACTTGATCCGGACAAGTGCGACCTCGAACGCTCAAAGATGGCAAGGTTCCAAATGTACTCCAGTCTGAAATTAAAATTTCAAGCGCTGCCTGCGAAGATAATCGTTAGCGGAGAAATAGTCGGAAAGGAAAGCAATAAAGTAATATCCCTTATAGCTTCTTGCCGAAAATTATGAGATATTGTTTTAACAGTGCCCGTAATCAACCGCAAAATTAAGAAATACTAGAAAATCACGAAAGGAATATTGTAAAAATAAAAATCTATATTAACAAAGAATTTAACACATTGAGCTTAGCAGCAACATACTAACCAGTAACCTTAATTATGTAAATAATCCCCCGGTTTACTTCTCTGTATCTTTTAAAAACATAAAGCAGTACTGTGAGCGTAGATCTACGGGGAACTAAAACGTAAATACGACAGTTCATGAAATCCACATGAGCCATGGAATTGTCTTAGTATGTTATTCTTCAAGATGAAATCCATCACATGAAATAGTGTAGTACAAAAGAAAATTGGTTTCTTGATTAATCCCAAGGTTTTATTTGATCAAATTAATGACTACTTTCTACTTTACAAACATGAGGATTCCAAACACTGCTCAGCATACGAGGTACTGGGGCAAATGACGACCTTTTAGAAAGAGCGGTTAACAGCGTTGAACGGAATTAATATTATTATGATTTCTTCTACCTAGCATAGTTTCTGTTACAACAAACAGAATATAAATAATTAAAAGTAAATTGTGATTTTAAAAAACTAATTAATTAGAATGTTCGAATGAAGAAGATTTATTACTAACATACATCAAGAGTGAAGGGCCTTTGTATATGGATAGATTAAAAAAAGATAAAACGGAACAAAAATTAGTTATGTTCCATCAAAACAGATATATCCCACATTATTGCAAAATTCGAATTAACAATTAAGTATGCTACGGCTATCGTCTCAGTCACGTAGAAAGATTTTCTGTAATGTGATGCCTAATAAAAAAAAAAAAAAAAAAAAAAAAAAAAACGAAAATTTTATGAAAGTGTATACCAGAAACTATAGATTCTTAAGTGTCAAGACAGCAGACTAATACGACACGTATGCGGAACAAACTGATCATTTAACTGCGATTAAAAAGCAGAGGAAGTTCAATTTATTTTTATATAAAATTTGGAGTAATTCTAGTAACAAATTGAAATTTTACCTAATAACAAATTATGATTCTCAACTTAGTTGTCTAGAATACTGTTGGCTGGAGCCAGAGTTCAGAGCTGTGGTTCAATTTCCTGAATGCTAAACAGGAGTGTAGATATTTGAACATATTTATGATTCATATTTTCACCTGATTTTTTTTTATTATTTCAGATAGTCCTAACATTCTGTATAAGATTGATATTTCGTATAGGCATAATTTAGCAGTCAATGTAGCTAATTTTCTCTGTAATTGCACACCAAAATTTTCATATTCCTCTAGAATTACAATATCATCGAACCTGCATCGCCATAACCACAAATGCATTCTCAATACATTTAATAATAGATCTGATCTTCACTTTGGTTTATGTCGTCTATTTTGCTTCCTTGGACGAGATATCTCTTACCTAAGACATCAGCATATCGTAATATAGTTTGTAATTCACATGTCCTTATCAAGGACCCATAAGAATTATGACTCACGACGGTAATAATCTAAATGAGGCAGAGAGAACAACTTTGGCATCCAGTATTTATTCAGGTATTAATTTATCTGCAAACGTCAAAATAATAATAAGAAAAACTTCCATGTGGTATAAATATTCAGGGAGAAAAAAATCAGTATTCTACGATTTGGTAATGGCATTGTCTTGTTAGCAGAAAGGGCTGAAGATATTGAGAAGTTACTGAATGGTATTACAAAATACTGAAGGAAGATTTTGGACTGAATATAAATCAAAGCCAGACATAAGTGATGAAATGAAGCAGAAATGATACCACTTACTAGTAGATTAAATATATAAATAGGACCGGATGCAATCGGGAAAGTAAGTGAATTCTGTTACTTGGGAATCAGAATTATAACCAATGGACGATGCAGGACTGATGTTAAAAGCAGAATAGCAGTAACAAAAAAAAAAACCTTCATGAAAAAGAGAAATCTTTTAGTTTCAAATATTGATCTAGGAATTAGAAAGGAGTTATTAACCTCTATGTGTGGAGCACATAACTTTATGGTAGAGAAACATGGACTTTAGGTATATCAGAATGAGAGAAAATTGAGCATTTGAAATGTGGTGCTACAGAAGAATGCTGAAAATTAAGTGGACAGACAAAGTAAGAAACAAACGATTTTTTGAAATTATGGGTGAGGAAAGAAGTTTGTGTAAGAAGCTTACAGAAAGAAGAGACAGGCTGGTAGGTCATATTTTGAGACATACTGGAATGGTTAATTTGTTAGTGGAGGGAACAGTCGAGTAAGAACAGTGGAAGAAGACAGAGATTAGAATATATGAAGCAGATAATTGAGGACGTGGGTTGTAAGGGATATGTAGAGATGAATAGGAAGGGATGGAGGATAGCATCAAACCAGTTGAAAGGCTGACGACAGGAAAAAATATTATCTGATGAGTTCTTTTAATGTATGTTAATGCAATACATACTACGTACTACAGGTACAATAAACCATAAAGTTACATGTTGCAGATATGTACCCCCTTGCACCAACAAGTTTCTGGTTCTGACTGCGTCCCAGCATATAGCTTCTAACATCCGTACAGTACCGTTTTGCCTACAACACATACCTCTGAAAACATTATCGTTTTATCAATAATATGGTCCCTCTCCTCCAATTAGCAACTTGTGCCCTATTGGGTTCCAATAATGCCGCCAGAGTCGACTATGTGGTCATTTGCCCAGCCTTAATCAAATTTCAACGGCAACTTTATAAAACTAATGAAAGTTCCAATAAGCACCGCGTCAAGAAACATCATTTGTTGCACGACACCCAGTATCATCAGCCAGTGTCCTGTAAGTGGAGGACCTACCTTAGAAGAAAGTTTCACAGATGTTCGTTTCAGCAACTGCAATGCCAGCCGTGCACACACTGACTGAACCCGCCAGCAAACAAAAGTGTTCCTCGCACTTTTCCTGAAATTTAATGCATATTCTCGTTACAGTTCATAGTAAATTATTGCATGTTCTCCAAGAGCAGAGTTTATCATTATTGAGTACGTTACCTGAATCGGTTTAGCGAAGTTAGCATGCAACACTTACTAGGTCTTTGCACCTCTTACTGTTAGTTGCAAATTGTTACTAAGTGTTTGAGAAATGTAAATGGATAGGTCATCTTTCGTTGTAACCGAACAGGCGTAAAATCAGAATTTTGTGATTTCTGTCAACTACACACTATCCATCTCTCTCATTTATAACTAGTACTCCCATCTAAAATCAATTGTGAAACGTATCAAGCTGGTATCAACTAAGGGTTTTTCAGGAGTTTTGACGGGGTTAATCACTTTATTTTACGATTATAATCTTTGTGATGCTCTGAGGCAAGATATTGCACCCACGTTGGTTGCACGTGTAAGGGTTTGTAATGAGTATTTTCTATGGTGTATACAATACGGTTTATTTTTAATTTGATATTAAAGTGTTTAATTTGTATTGCCACAAGAGAGCTTCCAATCATGCCGGTTGTTCTTTCACTCTTCAGGAACAGATAAGATGTGTCATTTAGCTAGAAAAATAGAATGTTAAAATAAATATGATTCACACGACACACTGATTTTTAATTTAACGGTTACCAGGTTTTTTTTTTTTTTTTTTTTTGCTGATGTTCTTGTCCTGTTGACTCCGAAATATTTGGTGCCGTGGCTAAGGTTTAGTATTCAATTTATTGTTTTTTCCACATTGCCGTTTTATAGGGAATAACCTTGGAGGTATTTATAAAACATCTTTGAAGTGATGGTTATTTATTCAGGAATTATTTTATGTTGAATCAGATTGGTGTATGGATAAATTATTAACGTGTATGTATCTATGCCACCGTTTCTGGATGGTTGTCCCAATGTTCTGTATCCTGTCTTGTGTTATGCGTAATGAGCGGAAGGGTTATTAATTAATCTATCGTTTCTAATTGCGTGACTTCCCGCAGTTCAATGTTTCTGAATTCTCGGTTGGCATTTGGTACTAAACGGAGAAAATTTTTTGTAATATTTGTAGCCCCAATAGATAGGTCTTGCACCTTTTTCCCAAATTTGGTTATCGCTTGTTGATTTGTTTTTATATCATTGACCGGCTGCTAAGTATAAGGAACAGACTGTATTGCAATATTTAGTCACTTTTCTTGTATACGGTGGACGGAAGGTGGTTTATTTACTCCAAGGTATTTGTGATGATTGTTGCAAAGTATCTTCTCACCGAATATTTTTAAGCACCGATTTATTTCAGGTCTTTTGTGGGCGTAGTATATGGACGGCGATTTTTTTTGAATTTGTTGTTATTTTGTTTCGTTTGCTGCAATTTTTATTTTCACTAGTTGATTTGACAGTTTGGTGATTTTTTTCAGTTGTTTCTTCCCCGTGGTATAAATTGTGGTTTCGTTGGGGTACTGGTCAATTTTGATGTTGTCAATTTCTAGAACATAGTTTACATATATATTAAATAGCGTAGGTGTTAATACAGACTCCTGCCGGATTTCTGTCTTCATTTGATGTAACGTGGTTCGTACTTCTTGTATCTTTACGTAGAGGATACTCGAGGTTTGTGACATCACTGGTGCTATAGGCATCAGAGTACCTATCCGCCCGAAAAGAAGGCGTTTGGGAAAAGGAACGGGAAGGAGTTCAGCTATGGTATTTTGAAAGAACCATACGAGCATTTGCCTGGGGTGATTTGTCGAAACAATGGAAAACCGAAATCCGGATTGTTCACTCACCAGGTGCAATCGCCAATGCGATCACAAAAGCGGCTCAAAGCACAGGGGTCAATCTGACTGAAATGGAAGAGCCTCAGACTAAAACAGGGTACCAGTTCAACCAAAATGGAGGAGCTTCATCCTACCATCCTGGTAAAGACATGGATACAGCAATTTCAGAAACTATCCACAAGTTAAAAGTAATATTTAACGTACATGCTCTTAACCAGAGGAGAATAAATGCCCTGATTACACTTCTTATTTATATACTCACTTCTTCACAAAATACCAAAAGTCACGGGGCGTCTGTAGCTACTTCCCGCATTCCTTAGAATTCGTTGAGATAGGGCTCCGCATTCCCATTCACAATCATTACCACTAGAAAGATGTGACGGGTTCAGCGTTGCTCACCGGCCAGTGTTTAACTTCCCGCGGAATTGTCTCCATGGTACCCATTAGATAGTAAACTGAATTGATCTGGGGAGTTGTTCCGGGCGCTCAGCTTTGAAGAAAAATCCTCAGCATTGTCAGGGGTCGAACCTCGAACGTCGATGCGTACCCGGACACTCTGCCTACTGGCCAACGCGGCCGCCCCATAAAATAACATCTACGAGATAACGTTTAAGGCGTAAACTGAGATCTGCGGAGAGTAACAGAAACGAAGACGTTACTCAGTACAGTCACACCATACGTAATATCGTTTGTCACGAATACTGTGAATTCTGAATTATACAGTAGACCAAAATGGCAGTTTTGTACTAGTAGTTAGCAGTGTTCCCCTCGTTTGTAACAAAAATAGTGAATCATCTTAGAAGAAAAATAGACTAATGCCTTCTTGGTCCGCTTAAATTTGACAAAACAAGGTTACCTATGAAACAAATATAACTAAGTATTTAAATAAAAAACGATTAAATTCACAGCTTGTCATTAAATACAGGTTTATTTGTTTGAATTGAAATTTGCTCATTTATGTTATGAAATCGTACTATTTTCATCCTTAACTTCTTTTACAGTTTGATAGTGTAAACATGATATTAATTGATTGCACCACCAGTGTTATTAAAGTAGCTGGAACTTTTTTTTGTAAATGCCTTATTTGTAGGATTAAGATGGACCATAATACAGGTGACCTATCATCATATTTGTGTGAGGAATTTCCTTCTACAATAGGGATTGCGGTTTGACAGGATGAGTTCTGAATATAATAAGAATTCTTTATATCGTTCTAATGAACATTTTCAGAGTATTTCATAGCGGTATGGATCCAGCATAACTACTCGATTACGCGGTTCAGATAAATAACCAGTACATCATTACCTAGCTACTGACATGGTGTAGATACATCATTGTTGTTTTGTAAATATGTTTGTATTTAGTTATTATTATGTTAATGGTACTAATTTACATACTTTATGCAAACAGTTATTTCTGCCTATCAAGCTATCTACGGTACATTAAACTATCCTATGCAATATTTGTCGCAAATATTCATCTGTTATAGAATTCATCTATCTGGCTCTATTTCTGTACTCATTTCTCTGCATATCTCCTCTCTCCCCTAACCTGGGTACCTCAGAATGTAACCAGTCAAAATGACATTGTCTAACATCAATTTTATTCAGCACCTCCACTTTTGTGTTTCACCACACTTTCTCATAATGTTAGCGATTGAAATTTCACATGTTAAACGAAAAAGTTATATCTCCCGAAAAACTGAAATATTTGATCCAAAAGAGGATAGACTGATTAGATCCATGTACAAATAATATTCAATCAGAAATTTTTTTGATTAAAAAAAAATAAAAAAATAAAAAAAAAATTCTGTGGTTTTATTTGAGAGTTCGAATTCATGTAAGAATATATAATTATACTAAAAATTTAATCCTGACCTGAAGGATGGTTGGATCAACCCAAAGGAGGCCTACCAGGCCATTGTGTCAGGAATGAACGGCCAGTTCCTTTTCTCTGGGACCTAAATTTTAATATGGAATCCGAACCACAATTATCTTTGTCAAAAACCACTGTAGTGAAAGCAAGTAGGTCTTGCAGTGTCGTATATCTAAATACTGCCCAATCTATCATGGCATTGGTAATTGTGTTAATTTGTAGAAAGAGTTGTAGAAAACCGGAAGTCTGTCTCAAGAATAATAATAAGGGAAAACCATCTTCTGTGTTTCCGTTTGTGACTTTCAGCCGTATCACTTACTTGCAGATACTTTAGAAGTATGACTAACTGCTGTATATTACACCTAAAAACCAAATATGCTTGTAAATATAATTTAACTTCTGCTTTAACATAACTGGAAGGTTAATCAGTCATTTAAAATTTAGCTACAACTGTTTTTATTTCATTCAGTATATTATTTAAAATCTCAGTTTGTATTTCACTGCCCTAACAGAAGATGAGACTATTTAAAACATTAGTATTGGCTACAATTTTCTGAAATGATGTATACATAATTGCAGAAGCTTTATATACTTAATGTAATGCATATCTTCAATTTGAGCCTAACGCTGATAACAGTAATGAAAATAAAAATGTTCAGTAAATGCTTAAATTTTCTGTTTCCTGAAGACTGAACTGGTAACACTGTTTTCAGTTTAGGAACTACAGAATAATTTTCACTGAATTTTAGATGTGGCAACGACGAGTGAGATAATTTTTATCAGTGGTGTTTATTTAATGCTATTTAAATGCGTTTTAGATAAATAAATGTTGGTAGTTAAGCGTGTATGTAATATGAAATTAATATATGGAAAAAATGAATTTCCTGCGCATCTTGAAGAGTTTTAATATTTAGATTGATTGGCATTATGATAAACTTCTGATGACAAATTGTTATCAATGCGCAAATTATAAGGGATAAATCGCGTGTTAAATAATTACTTACAGAAAGGCATTTGCTTTTAAGACTGCTGTGCCAGTTCTTTTGCTTTATGTCATTTCAAAATCTCTCGTAAAGATATTAAGTGGTATAGCAAATACCTGACAGAAGAGACTTTATGATGCATCTGAGGGTGATTTATTTCAAATGAAAAACTTCATAACTATCAGTGCAGAAATTAATTTTCATAAATATTTTAAGATTTATTGTTTGGGAACAGCTGTAGTTGATTTTTGAGATGAAAAAATTACTGCTCTTGTTCTCATATACATTACAGCTGTAATATCAGAAAAATTAGGAAAAGTTATGTAGAAATCATTTTGCAAAATTATTTGGGTAGTATTCAATTTAAAAAATTTCAACACTTATGATTACAATATTGTGTTTTCCAGGGTAACAAAAATTTCTCTCCGCTATAGCAACATTCGAATTGCACAGATTCCCACTTAACAAAAAAATCGTAGGCTGAAGATATTTTTTTTTTTTCAATGAGAGTAAAATAAAAAAAAATGGAAGGAAGTATTAACTATTTATTGGCTATCACAAATTGGAAAGTTCACACTGAGTCGTCTGAACGAACCATAAACGTGATTTTTTTCTGTTCTGTTCCACTGTGACAATGATTTCCTATGCGTTATCAGCTGGTGGTGCCAGCACTATTCTACACGTGACCGGGTCACACCTAGACCCATAACGTGACTGTTCGTTGTTACATTTCACCGTCCCAGTGATTTCGTACAAGTTGCCATCTGGTGGAAGGTATCGATGTGACAGAGTAACAGTTAAAAATCACTGTGACATTCAAAACACTGTGATGGGTATCTCAGTGACAGGAAAGCCGCAGTTTATCATATCCCTAATGGATACCTAAAAGCATATCGTAATCGATGTTTTGATACTAGTCTTAGGGTTGAGTATAAGTCTATCAAAATAAGTCACTACAACAACTACATCTTCGCCAGTCTCAGCATTAAAGATGGTCAGTTGGGGGTTGTTGTCCTGAGACATTTCCTCCCTCAGTCTTCTCTTGAGTGGTCTTCTCTTCACTTCTGGTTGGTCGTCTTGATGGCGTATTATTAGTTGGTCCGTAGCGCTCCGTCAGCACCAATGGCCTGCTATGTTTGTCAGCGGCAGTTTCATATTCGCCGAGACAACTGGCAAGTGGATTGGCAGAATGATGTGCTGCACTGTAGAATTTATAGGCGTGTTGCAGGAATCTGTCAAAAAGCTTCGCTGTTCCCGACACCTCGTGGACTGCGATAGTGGGGAAACGGTCGGGCAGATGTAGTTCCCGCTTCAGTGTTCTGTTTTGCAGCACCTGCAACTTTCTCAGGTGGCAATTAGCAGTGTATCACCAGACGGGGCAAGCATACTCAATTACCGGCCTAATCAAGGAGCAATAAAAGGCAACTCCTAAGTGTGGTGTCAACGAGCTTTCCCGGTTAAGTATAGGGTAAAGAGAATGGAGCCGAGCACTTACCCTTTGCCTGATGTCCTTGATGTGAGCTCGCCGTGTCACCTTACAGTCCAGTGTTACACCAAGGTAGAGAGTAGCTGGTGCCCAGGGGATCGTTTTACCTCTGAGCTGAAGTTGCGGCTGAGATAGTTGCTGAACACGGCGTCCTAGGCGTCGTCTCAGCATAATCGCTTGCGTTTTGACGGGGTTTATAAGTCGTCCGCCACCTTCTGGCCCAGGCTATCGTCTGCTGAAGAGCTTCCTGCAATCGTCTCGTGGCAATGGCTCTGCTGTGGCAGGATGTAAAGATTGCCGTATCGTCGGTGTTCGTGGCCGTTTTCACATTCGCAGGTGCTGGAATGTCGGCTATGTAGGGGGTATAAAGAAGAGGGCCCAGCAATGAACCCTGTGGTACACCTGCACGAATGCGCCGTCGTGTTGACATGGCATCGCCAACCCTAACGCAGAATGTGCGCCTCCACAGGTAGCTGCGGATCAGTTTCACGTAGGGGCCAGGCAAGCCCCATTCGTACAACTTGCAGAGCAAACTTGTATGCCACACTGAGTCGAATGCACTGGTGACATCGAGCAACACCAGACCACAATAGCTTCTCTCGTTGAAGGCCCTTGTCACTGTCTCCACAACACACATCAGCTGCTGCCTTGTGGAGTGCCCTCTACAGAAACCCAAGTTGATGTTCGGGTATAACACCTGCAGCCTGAATGTAGGTGTCAATAAGCTACAGCAGAATTCACTCGAACACTTTGCTGAGCGCGGGGAGCATGCTGATGGGCCGATAATACTGGGGAAAGACTATATCTTTCCCAGCCATATGGATACCGACCACAATGTCATGCTTCCACGCTATGATTTGACAGGATAGTATTGAAGAGTCGCGCCAAGTAGCTGATGGCTTCTGGTGGTAGATTTCTGAATGTTCGATTGTCCACTTGGTCGTGCCCAGGTGCCTTTCGTGGATGAAGTCCGGCGATGTAGCTAGCTACCTCCTGCGGTCCAATCTCGGTGATGTCATGGTCGTCGTTGGCTGATATATACCATCGCAGTCGGTGACGTACTGCGCCAATGTGGCGTTCGTCAAAGTCGTCATCGACAGGCTGGATATTTTTCTCAAAGCTATTAGCGAGCGCGTTAGCCTTTTCTTCCGGTGGAAATACAATACCGCGTTCACCGTGGAGTAGTGGTATCAGCTTCCCCCGGCGGGTGAGTTGCCTAGTTTCATTCCACATGTCACCATCGTTTTGTCGCAGCATTACAACATGTGCGGACCATTCACGATTTCTTTGATCCATCAATGCTGCCTTCAGCTCTCGCTGTAGTTGATTGAGGAGGCGGCGAATTTCACGGTTCCTCGTTAGTTTCCACTCCTTGGCGATCCGATTTTTGTTTCTAATCTGCGCAAGGAGGTGCGATGGAAGCTTGCAGGAAAGATCTATGCATATATGAACGAGTGGAGTGGCGACTTTTGTTGCTTCATTTACGGTGTTGGTGAAGATTCATAGAGCCTTCTCAACATTCCCTTCCGCTGTAGCGCTTTCCAGTTTAGTCGCTACGACTTCCCTAAACCGCTTCCAGTAGGTCCGCTTGTAATCAGGAATTGGTTGATTTTTTGGCTGCCACTCCCCAACATCGACTTCAAGTTGATCAGGAGAGTGGTCCGGAGATAGTATGTTCAGGGTTGTTGTCGAGACAAAACCTGTGATTCCCTTTGTTACAATAATGTCGAGAACATCAGTCCGCCTTCCATTTGCAGGATGATGCGTTGGTTCATCAGGTGCCATATGCATAGGTTGTGGCAGTGGACTAGGCGTCTTAAGAGGTTACCAGCCGGATTAGCAGTTCTGCTATGCCGATGCTTTGCATTCATATCTCCGCCAATGAGGATTTTACCAGGAAGTGTGACAAGGGCGGAGATGTCGGCTTCGTCAAGCACTCTGCGTGGTGGTCGGTAGGCTGCGACGACGGTGATAGCGCTTGAGAATGTTTCCACCTGAAGTGCGACAGCCTCTACCTGCTGAAGCGGGGACTTCAAAGTGGGGAATACCGCGTTTTATGTACAGTGCAATACCCGCACGGGCCGTCAGTTGGCCTCTACGGTAGCAGCAGTAGTTTGGTGCTGCCGCCCGCAGGCAAGGCTTCAAGTGGGACTCGTTGACGAGGATATGTCTACATCTTCATCCCGCAGAAATTGTCGAAACTCAAGCAATTGTCCATGAATGCCGTTGGCATTACACACACAGAAACCGTGACTATGAATGTAGGGACTTCTATTCATGGTTGCGTTGTTAGGTTACGATGGTGTTGGCAAGCGCCGACGTCACTGCAGCTGTTATTTCCGAAGACATTCTATAAAGCCGCGTTAGAAGGTTGACTATTAGGCTGAGTATATTCTCAAGCATATTGACTAGTCACCCAAAGTTGGTCCCGTTCGTCTCTGCTGCTTCTTCTGTCTGCTGGCGTGGTAGAACTTGTCATTTCTGACGCTTTGGTGGTACAATCTGCAACCCCATCGGTTGTACGGTCATTGCAGTTGGGCCTTGCTTCACCGGCAGCGTCGAAGTGTCTTTGTGCTGTAGCTGTTTGGAGGGAAAAATATCAATCACGTCTTTGGTTGCCTCTGCGAAGGAAAGCCTGGTTGCACATGGTAGATGCCAGCTTCTTTACTTTCTGCGTCTTCATTTTCATCACTTTCTTGGGATTATATTTCATTGAGTCAGATTTTGATAGTTCATTGACGTCCAAAATTTGTTGTTTGACTGATGTTTTTGTGGACGCCTCTGTGGAGCCTCTGTTCCCACTCCTCTTTCACGATCGCGGGCTCGTTTATAGGCTGGACAGCCTATCCAACGTGGCCTCTGTGGCAGTTCCCTCAGATTGGTGGATCACGGTCCTTCTGTGTACACCAGTTCTTTGCGTCGTGTTTCCCTGCACACTTCACTCACACGGGACGCATTTTACAATGGCGTGACACATGACCAAACAACTGACAGTTAAAACACTGCTGCGGTCCACCTGACGAGTGTAGTTTCTCTGTCGATACTCTGAGGTGACAGAGCTTGTCAACTTGAAATACTGTCTGATAACACTACTAGGAATAGCGGCATTATTTCGTTACTGCCGGGACGACGAAGTTGAGCTACGGACCTCACATCGTAGCCCATTTCTGTCAGCTCTTCTTTCACGCTATCTGTCCTAGGAATGCCACGAAACACCACCTTCAATAATTTTACCGCTCCAGTTGGGAAAGTGTAGTACGGGGTGCTACACTGTTGAAGGAGAGAAGTGACGGCCACAAATTCTTCGGCGGTAGTCATGCTGAATTTAATTTTATCGCCACCTGCTGTTTTAGCAGCAAATGGACTCTTGATGACAGCAGCGACCCGGTCATGAAGAGTCTTTCATTTTTCTGCGAACTCCACTACTATAGGTGGGATGGAATCGCTTCTCGGCTCCTTTCGCGGCGGATCGTCGACTGTCAAGGCTGTGAAACGGTTTTCACCTCCATCGCAGCTGACAGACAGACAGACGTCAATAACTGGGAAAGCGGTGGTCCCAGGTTGTGGGGAAGGTTGTGCGCAGGAGCGCATCTCCTTCCAGTTTATTAGTTGGGTTGACATGATCGGTGTTTCATAATCAGGTTGTTCCTACCCGGTATGTTGTTGCTTTATTGGTGGTCAAGTATTTTCTTTTGCCACCTTAATCTGTCATTGTAGGTGGGTTCAGCTCCTAATGCAGAGATCAAAGGATTATTAGATTTCTGAGCATAATCGTAAAACTGTGTAGCCAGTTGTTGGAATCTGACTCGAAGTTTGGGCAAACCACTCAGTCGATGGAGGTCATCTGTCCTCGTGTCCCTCGGAAGGTGATGAGCGAATCTGATGGCTCTGTTTTGTATCGTTTGCAGCAGCTGAAGGTCCAGTGATGGTGGTGGCTTCCCTGTCTTCTTCAGCATTATGGAGCCTTCCTTGTCTGGCTGCCAATTCTGTGTACAGGAATGACGCCCTCTGACTTCCTTACGTCCAGAGGCCGAAGCTTTGTCAGTGGCTTCCATGCACTTCTCCTTTTGTGTCTTAGCTTTCCTTGGTTTGTTTGCTGTATTAAGTTTCGTCACTTCCAGGCTGACACCTGTAGATTTGCGCGCTTCCGCCTTCTTGTAGTTGACGGCACGAGGCTGTTTATCATATGTCCTCTCTGGTGTGCCGCTTTCTCGGCATTATGTCTCTGCTGACCGAGTACACGTCACCGTGTATACGCTTAATGTTGTACACAGCGGCTGGTGTAGCGTCTTCGTCCATTTCCAAATCCTTATCCGCTTGCCAGGACGTGGTACTTGCCACAACATCAGCTGGCAAACCAGAGTCCAGCTAGGCACTCGACGCGGGTGGCACGGAAGTGCAGCGCGCGCCTACCTCGTCACCCATCCGTCCGATCCCGCTGGGCACTTACTGATGGGTGACCGAGTTTAACTCACTACCAGCAATCGCGAAGCAATACCGTATTATTCAACTTCGACACACGCAACACGGAATTCGTTTATTCACCTTTGTGAATCATACCTATCTGTAACAATCATACACACGACTCTACGAATCTAAACAATGCATACACATACACTCATTACATCAGACTTACAGTGTCATAATCACACACAATAAATCTCTCGCTCATACAAAAATTACTCTATCTAAACTGAACCAACGAATACGCTCCCAGAATTAACAATGCCGAAGGAAATATGAGGGATGATCACAAAATTGACCGATAATAAGGAGACAGGCCCAAGCAATATAAGAAACCAATAGCTTAAACAATTACTGACAAAAGAGATAGTATTACTCATGAAAATAATTAACCCATCAATTATTACTGGTCACTATCCCGAACGATGGAAAACAGCCAGGGAAGTAGCCATACCAAAAGATGGAAAGGATCATACAAAACCTGAAAATTTTCGAACCATTGGCCTGCTTAATGCCACAGAAAAATTTATGGCAAGGGTGGTTTACAAAAGGATAGCAACATAAGGTGATGGCGAAATAAGATGATAAGAAAAGAACAACATGGGTTTCAACCAAAAGCATCTGACACTACACAACTCTTACACTTGGTGGAGAAAACAGTGGGAGCAATCAACAAAGGAAAATCTATGGCGGCAGCCTTTTTAGATGTTGTAAATGTGTAGGAAAATAAATTAGTCATAAAGATGGACACGAACATTCCCCAGCACTACTTGAAAGTAACTAGCATTTCCCAAAGCAGAGGCAGGTCTATGTGGATTTTTTTTTTTTTTTTAACTGCTTTACGTCTCTCAACAGCGAGGTCTTTAGAGATGGGAAAGGATGGGGGGCAAGGATGGGGGCAAGGAATGGGAAGGAATTTGGCCATGGCCTGGGGATATTGAGATGTTATTGAATGGCATGAACAAAATACTGAAGGAAGATTTTGGACTGAATATAAATCAAAGTAAAAAAAAAGTGATGAAATGTAGCAGAAATGATACCAATACTAGCAGATTAAATATAAAAATAGGATCGGATGCAATAGGAGAAGTGAGTGAGTTCTGTTACTTGGGAAGGAAAATTACAACCGATGGCCGAAGCAGGAATGATGTTAAAAGCAGAATAGCACTAGCAAAAAGAGCCTTCATGAAAAAGAGAAACCTTTTAGTTTCAAATATTGATCTAGGAATTAGAAAGAACTTCTTAAAACTCTATGTGTGGAGCACAGCACTTTACGGTAGCGAAACATGGACTTTAGGAATACCGGAAAGAAAGAAACTTGAAGCATTTGAAATGTGGTGCTACAGAAGAATGCTGAAAATTAGGTGGACAGACAAAGTAAGAAATGAACGAGTTTTGGAAATGATGGGTGAGAAAAGAAGTTTATGGAAGAAGCTTACAGGAAGAAGAGACAGGCTGGTAGGTCATATTTTGAGACATCCTGGATTGGTTAATTTGTTAGTGGAGGGAACAGTTGAAGGTAAGAACTGCAGAGGAAGAGATTAGAATATTTGAAGCAGATAATTGAGGACGTGGGTTGTAACGGGTATGTAGAAATGAAGGGGTTAGCACAGGATAGGAAGAGATGGAGGATTGCATCAAACCAGTCTGACGACAGCAAAAAAAAAAATGGAAACAAAGACATCGAGTATAAGTCTATCAAAAGAACTAAAATTTACTTGGTTTTATTTATATCCTAAACCACATATATTCAACTGCGAGAAGCCATTGACGTTTCGTTGTTTGTAATTCCACAAATTTGTTCATTATAATATATAAAAACTGTATACATATAGTAGAACTGTAGTTGGAAAAGAATCCCACAAGAAAATCTTTACATTTAAATTGTTTTTGAAAAAAATGAGTCTGAGGCTTTGTTCGTAAGCTACAGAGAAACAATAAACTGTTTTTAATATTATGTCTATCTTTTTGTTTGTATGAACGGGATTCATGCAAAAACTACCTGTCGGATGTTAATGGAGTTACTGGAGTAAAATGGGATACGTTTAAATTTGGTGTAAAGTCAGAATGCTGAGAAAATTAGGATAAAACTACTCACAAATTAGTATCCATCTCCGTTTAACGTGATAATTTCTGGAAGGATTTTGATGGGCTTTATAAAAATGTACAGCCCATAGTCCCATGGATAAAATAGATTTATTTTTTAATGCTGTCAAGTAAAAGAGTTGAGATATATAAGATAAAAATATTCACAATTTGGTATAAATTTTTGAATAATGTACACAAAATAACTCCAGGGATCAAATATGGTATATTTCATTATGATTTAAAGCTGGAAATCTGAGAAATCTATACATATAAAACGAAAAACATGTAGATCTGTTCCGGAAATACTAATGAAATTACTGAGCAGAGAACTACATCTACATCGGTACTCTGCAATTCACAAATATTATGGATGGTAGAGGGTGCTAATCACCAATCTGCGCATTCCAGTCTCGAACTGAACGAGGAAAGAAATAATACTTTAAAGCATCTTATTTCTCTAATCTTATCCTCCTGTCATTGCGACCTAAACAGGGTGGCGGAAGAAATATTTCATTGCACTCGTAAATTAAGGAATTTCTTATATTCTCCAATAAATTCAAATAAAAACAACGTCGTCTGTTGCCAAACAATCCCAGCCCAATCTATGAATCAATTTTGTGACACTTTCGTAAGGGCTGTAACTAATAGTCACGAATGGAACGGCTCTCCTTTGTATTTTTCTAACGTGTCAATCAATTCCTTGCGACACGGATCTCTAACTCCACAACAGTAATCCAAGTGCAAACGCACTAGTGTTTTGTACGCTATTTCCTTTGTATGAGCATTATGAATTACTGAAAATATGACCTACGAATCGCAATCTAGAATTAACTTTGCCTATGACGCAAATTATGTACAAGTTCCATTTCATGTTGCTTTGTATTATTACGCCCAAATACTTAAGGTTTCAATGGTGTCAACAACTGAATTGTTAACTTTGTACTCGTGGACAAACGGATTCTTTTTGTTACTTATTTGCATTGCCTTGCACTTTTGCAGTTAAGTGTAAGCTGCCTCTTTTGGTACCATTCTGGAATAACACCCAGACCGCGCTGAACTTCTAAGCAATCATCAGAATAGCTTACTTCCCTGTAGTTAAGAGCATCATCAGCAAACAATCGCAACCTCCAATTAACGTTGTCACCGAGATCCTTTATAAAAATTATGAAAAGAAGTGGTCCTATTACATTTCCTTGAGGAACGCCCGGAGTAGCTTCTGGGTTAAAAGTGACTTCCCCAACACAACGACAAACTGTGACCGAAAACCTAAGAAATCGGGTAACTATTCACAAAGTGATCCGATCTAACGTATGCTCGAATCTTCGCTAAAGGTCAGTTGTGTGGTACAGAGTCAAAAGCTTCCTGAAAATCCAAGATAATTGCATCAACTTGTGAATCTGCGTCGATAATTTTAATTACGTTATGCGAAAATATGGCAAAATGTGTTTCACAGATCTGTTCTTCCGAAATACGTGTTGGTACGGTATAAGTAACTCGTTTTCATCTGAAAACATTATAGTATTAGAGCATCTGACATGTTCCAGAATTTTACAGAAAATTGAAGTCAGAGATATGTGTCGATGATTCCTAGGATCAAACAAATCTCCTTTCTTGAAAACAGGAATCACCTGGGCTATTTTCCAGTTAGAAGGTAATTTTTTATCTTCTAAAGATTCACGGAATATGTATGAAAGAAATGGTTCTATTTCTTCAACGTATTCTGAAAACACTCTTACTGGTATACCAACAAGACCCGGTGCTTCCCCCCCCCCCTTTCAGAAGCGTTAATCGATTTATAACGCATACACTACCAATTTTTACCGGACTATTTCAAATTCTACCCGTGGAAAAGCGGGAATGGTTTCCATGTTTTCGCAAGTGTATAGCACGCAGGATTGTGGCGTACTACAAGTATTTAAAAATATTTAAATATCGTAATTTTTTATATATTCAGGTATACATTCAGATTAATTTAATAGTTGTGAATATTTTGTAAATTAATTACCTAATCAACGTAATTTATATCCCAGGCTGCCTTAATTTCTTAATAATATAACTGAATAAAGAGGTTGCTAGTTGGAAGATTTTGAAGCTGACAATGGTATCCGGTGGAAATCTCCAAAACGCGTGGGCTAACGCGAGCTATTGTTCGCGCGCCCATAGTGGAAAGGCACCGTTAGCTGTCAAGGTCAGTTCGTTGAACCCCGCGCAGGGATACCCGTGCGGCGGAAGGGGTGAGCGACGCGTGGGAGGCCAGGGCGAATAAGATTGACTTCGAGCGTCACGTGGTTTTGGGAAGAAGTTAACCAACCAATGCCGTATCATATATGGGGTCTGCAGATGTTAATTCGTGGTTTCTTTTTCCATTTAACGAAACTTCGAAAAGGAGTTTCGGAAGAGGGAAGGAGAAGCGGATATACTTGGTCCTTGTGTGGTCAGCGGTCGTCGGGTCGAGATACTTCACAGTGCGGAGTGGCACTGTACTGGCGGGCTCTGACTTCGATCACAGGCTGGTCGATTTCTGCAGTCCATTCACTGGTGGGACAACGCCACACACCGCCGCTGCTGATGCGGGTGATTTTTGGTAACGTGTTCCATCGCCCATCATTGTTTCATGGTTTGGAGAGATTTTGAAGGATCCGTAATCTCTGCTCGATTCCATTTCAAAGCTGGCTGGCAAATGACCTCATGAACTTTAAAGCTACTTGCAAGTTTAGTTTGAGCCTTAATATTGTTTACCTTTTCTAATTCAATTCGGCGCCAAAGGGATTTTATACACCATTCATGTAACATTCAATTGTTGGCTTATGGCCACGATGTTATAATGTTCTTAATTTTAAAAATGAAGTATTTAATATTCAGTTTATCTTTGCTATCTTCAGGCAGATTGTAAAACCGGATATTGTTTTTGCATCCAGGTACACATAATGTCTAACGTAACGTTAAATGTATCCGCCTATGTACAAGCCTTAGGGAAACAATAAATTAAGCATTTTATGTCTGTTATCAACGGAGATCAGGATCCTTGTTACCTGAAAATTAATTTCATAATTAAAATCAATAATCAAATTGATATTAAAACTTACAGCAATAGTAATGACCCCCCTCGCACCAAAAGTGAAAGAATTTTTAAATTCAGTGTTAAATACGGTAGCCTTGTCACGGCTGTAATCACCTTCCCGACCGTCTTGTAGTAGAACTGGTATATTGTTGTCACTAACATTAATTTTTTTTACATACGACCAATATTTCATTCGGATTTCGTTGAGGCTCTTGGAGAGAGAATTGCAACGAAAGTCATTAAAACCTCGAGCATCGCATTCTTAACATGTCTTCTTATCTCATCCAACTTTTCTAAAATACTCCTATACATTGTCCTTCTTGAGCATGTATGTATCTTCCTTTGCTTTTTAAGTAACCTTTCAACTTCACGTGTATACCACGTGGGATCATTCGCTTCCCTGACTGTCTGTTTCGGTATCTGTAAGTCCATACATTCCCTGACTATATGCTTGAATCTAAACCACATCTCTTCAACCGAGTCCCTTGCTTCTATGAAGGTAACGTAATTATCCTTCAAGTACGTTCTAAAACACTCCTTTTGGGCCTTTTTGAATCTGTAAACGATCATTTATTTTTGCGCACGGCTGTTAAATTTACTGTAGCAATTACAGCTTTATGTTCACTCATTCAAGTGGTGGTACAAATGCCCATGAATAATTCAGGCCTATTCATAACGAGAATATCTAAAATATTTTCGTTATCATTGTGGCACCGCGTTGGTTCAGTGATGAGCTGCTCATTATTAAAATCAGAGAAAAGGTCAAGAATAATTTCACAGGCTATTTTATCCCTGCCACCAATAACGTGAAGGTAATTATACCAATCGGTATATGGAAAATTGAAGTAATCCCCTAGTATTATTGCATGATCCGGAAATTTACGAACTATATTACTTACATTATTCCTTCAATTGTTATGTCTGCATCTGGTGGGCTATAGAAATACCCTATTAAAAGTTTTGTTTTATCTACGTTGAGTCTAATCCATAGGATAACACAGACCATATCGATATCAATTTCGTTACACAACAGATGTTTACTTGTATAAACACTATAAATATACCACTTCCATTGGAATGAAACCGTTCCTTCCGAAAAAAGTTCATCCTAATGTTAAAAATTTCTGCTGAACTTATATTTGGTTTTAACCAGATTTCAGTATCTAATACAACATCTGCTTCTGTGCTACTTAATAACGCTCTCAAGCTCATGCTGTTTGTTCACGGTTAATAACGAGTACTTTTAACGGTCGATATTAAACTATTCCTAACGAATGGTACTGAATTTAATTTGGCTGCCGTAACTGTAATTTCAGTTTTGGGTCTACCTCCCTCAGCCTAAAAAATTCCCCCAATGCATTCCGCACGGCCCCTGCCACCCGTGTAGCCGATTCACGTGTATTGTGCACACCTGATCTATCCAAAGGAACCCTAAACGACTCGAACTCAGGGCGAGGATCAAGCAATCTGCAGCCATGATTATCGCAGAAACTGGTTCAGTTACTGGTTCAGACCCTCGACTCTGAACAAGTGGCCCACAGTCGGCAATGATGCAAACAGTTATTTCAGCTGAAATCTTATAACCATTAGCCACAGAGTTCACCCTTTCAGCAAGCTACCGGAAGGAAGGAAGAGACCACAATGAATGGATATTGGATTTGATCCCTGACCTACTCGCCATTTCCCGAAAGGGCTCAATAAATCTCCTAATGTTGGAACTTCCTTCAACCTGAATACCCTTCTGTAGTGGTCTTGGGGGGGGGGGGGAGGCTGTAAAAACTCAGGATAACGATTGCGAAACTGAATCAGCCCCAGACAATACATCAATCCGAATGGACAGTGGTACGAGCTTGCCCTCCTGGGATTCAGATTAGTACGACTGCCCCCGCATGCGGCATCCAGTGACAGAGACCACACGCCAGTCACCAACAGGCGACCGCCGCACATATTCCGATATCTCAGCTTGGAATGCAGGTACGATGAATGGTGGGGAGAACCTGTGTGACAACTAGCTTCACCAGGTCACCCATACCACATCTGCTGTAGTCACCTACGACAGCTTCCTGCCACGTAAAATGTCGTGAACAGAGCTGCAAGCTGAGTGCGGAAATCAGTTTCGGCCCGCGTCTGCACGCGGCAATCAAAGTCCCTACACATATTACGTTTCAGAACACATAAAGAGAAGAGGATGAAAGAATAAACTAACCTAGTGATCTAAAAAATATGCTGTTCACTGCTTAGTAACAATCACAAATCACGGCTTAAATAAAACCTAACTACGGAGATAGTTAAATTTAGACCAGTCGGCGGATACTGCAATGAGTAGTTAATAGGACGTTCTAGTAAATTGTGATAACTAACCACAGTAATAAATAAGAGAACAAATAGGCTCTATATGCCTTCCTACAGAAAAAAATTTAATAGTGGCCACAATTAATCATATAACACAAATAAAACAAAACAACAACTCTTTAAATTAAATAAACAGAAATTGTGGCACTTGTCACTATGGCTACTGGACATCAACTATCTGCTGTTCTACGAAGATAGTGAATATTCAGAGATAAAAGCTAACTACAACACTTTAAATTAAATAAACATAAATGGTGGCACTTGTAACGACGGTTGCTGGAGATCAACTGATGGAGATCGATGGTGTTTTCGTCGTTTTAATAATTAGGATCAAAATTGAATCATTGGGTATGTTTTATATTTCATTGTTAAACAACGCCGGAGCAGTAAATGAAATTCTGAATTTATAGCGTAAAATCCAATTCCATCTAAATGTTGCATACGTCACACTTCATAAAAAAAATAATAGCAGTATTACCACATCTTACGGTTTCTTCCTTAAATTTAGGTTATGTATTCTTTAAGCCAGGCAGATGGCCGTACTGAATGCGAAGTGGAAACTACGTAAAGAGGAAAAAACCAAAATAATAATTACGAAATAAAAGCCAGAGAACATCGTTACCCTCCAAGTTATCTCAGGAAACAAAGCTAAAATCTCTGACTACTAACAGAATCTTTTCACAACTACTGATTTTAACGTGAAAGAGAGCCTTTTGTATTATAAATGAAACCAATTTTTAAAAATTATTCTAAATATATTATTATAAACTGTACTGATACGGAATAGATTTTAATGTTGACCTCCAGGTAAAGTAGCATATTGAGAAAAATTTCGGATCCAGTGGCAGGTGAGGTAGCATAACGAAACAAACAATTTTTTTTAAATTTAATTTAGTTGCAATGGAGCACAGGCTGCGGTGGCAATTTCCCTACACACCCATCTTCCCCCTATCCTGCACCCACCTACATTTGCCCTCTACAAATTTTATCTTTAAATTCTTTCAAAGTTTTCGGTAAATTATTCATCATTTCTCTTGGTAACTCATTCCAATTCCTGACACCCTACCTTACCTAAAAAAGAGAATCTTCCCACACCCTTGTGCCTGAAATCGAGTGCCAGCTTGTGGTCATGGTCATCTTTTCCCTTCCATGCACTACTTTTCATACCTATTGCAATATCTTTCCATGCCTCATCGCCAGTATATGCCCTGTACACTCCCATGAACCTCCTCATCCTGTCTGATACTGTGAAAACTCAGTAAAAATCGATTTAGCAGTTTTCGAGTAATGTTAGATAATTCTTAAAATAAATGTGTCATAACATCTTCAAACATTCGTCAAATTTCGATTTTAACACCAAGTTTTCAAATTTTGAAAATCAGTTCAAAAACTTCATTTTCTGCGTGATGCCGGAACAGACACCTTCAAGATACATTTTTATGTGTGTGGTGTTATTGATTAGGATATGTTGTAATTAGGTAAAAATGTAGTATGAACCAAAATATAAATTGACATTTCGTATCAGAGCATCCAACCCACTCCATTCTTGTAACTGTACAGGTAAATCAACGTCTAGTTTAGCACCTGAAATGTGTAGTACCAAATTAAGGATGTATAGTACACATGAATCTTTTCGAACAAAGAAAAATAGTGAAGGGGAAAATTAACTCCAACCCCTTCTGTTACTAGTGGCATCATAATAGTTCTTTTCAACAGATACTATTTCCTCGCTTGCTACTTAAGTGTGAAATAATCAGTTTAAGTGAATTAACTGTTGAGAATACGCCACTCCGATTCAGAGGATGATCTCACAGACTCTAAACTTCCTAAAGAAAAGCCTAGCCTGAATTTATAATTGGTAATGTGAGACCCCCTAAAAGAAACACAAAGTTTGCAAGAGATCTTCAAAAGTGACCATATGATGAAATTTATAAAATTTTGCTACATGGATGGAAGCACTCAAAAACTTTTTGCCACCAGTAGCGCGTAGAAATTAATGATGAAAAAAAATTCAGATGGTGGTGTAGTACTTGAGCGGTAACGCTCCGATCTTTCGTTCGGGAGGATGCGGGCTCGAATACCCGTCCGACCTTGGCGTAGAAAAGCTATAAGCAAACAAGCAAAAATTGTTTAGTGCGTAGTAATATGCAAACCTATTAATGAATGTTGCTTTAGTAAAAATATTGCATTTAGTTAGAAGAATATTACTTTGTATAATTTTTTTGATTATGACTTCCTTTTTTAAAGTTAGCTCTTTGTTTCGATAACACCGATTCGCATGATACTGCATGTTTCAGAAACTTGCCAATCATTTATTCCAGAGATTACTACAGAACTATGTATTTCTGATTCCCTTGAGATATAATTAAGAAGGAAGACAATGTTGAATAATCCTTCAGATCGTCACTCTAACGGGAAATGAAGAGACAGTTGAGAGTAGGTTTTTAAATTTGAACCGTAATTATTGCCTAATGTTTAACTCCAATCTACTTTCATTTATTTGGATTGATTGAAATTGATATTAATGTTTCGACTAATATAATACGCTTTTTGCCACGGAGTATTTATTTAGCACTTTTTAAATCACTTGATCGTTTCATAACACTCAGCTTACCAATATCTCTGTTCTTCATTGATAATGAGCTAGGAAAAATTTCCAAATCTTGCATCTATTACACATGGTAATGAAGGAACTCTACCGAGAAACATTAGTTGGGTCGTAGATTGTTTATGGTGAAATCGTATGGGATTCAATAACTGATATCATAAAGCAGGCGCACATGTGGCAGTTGTAAGACATTTATGTGGTCTGTTTTATAATTAGCGGTAGATTAATACTTGAAAAAATATTTTCTCTCAAAAGACACAGTTCTAGAAGCAGGTTAATCTAATTTTAAATAGTTCTTTGTCACTGTAGGTCTCCAGGTAGCGTACCAAACCAGCCCGACACAAAAGGTGGATAAATAATTAGAAAAAACGGTCATTAAATACGAGATCACAAAGTTAAGTCCACCACAAATCTATTTCAATAACTTAGAACATCGAACCTGTTGGCCACTACCACAATTTGAATATTAATGCTAATCGAAACTTCGTCAACCGTAGATTGGCATATTCTTCAGATAAAAGGAAATTAATAATTGAGTCAGCTTTACACCAAATTAATTTTAATGTCACAACTAATGTTTTCTGTATTCTGCGCTGTTCAAACTATATGTAACACACGCATTGTTCCGGCTAAACACATTCAGTCTTCTTCATGATGCTTAATACACCGCACTATTCCTATAGCGTCTCACATTACGCGATGCGAGCCACCTGCCTCCATTTTTAGGTCACGACTAACTTGAAACAATGTATTCGTCCGCTTACCCAAGTACTATTTTCCGATCGGCGGACGAAGACTGTGATGTTACACTGTGGAAAATAGGAGCTTCAATTGGTGATGTACTATGGACACATACTGAAAGAAGAACTGCGAATATTATGTAGAAGGGACAAGATATCATTAACCATAAATTAGCACTTGATTTAAAGAACAAGGGAGTATGAAAGACATTATATGTAGGTAAGGGTTTCATAGGCTTACAAATGTTATGGAAGGTGTTTCTGTGCATTATGTCTCGAACTGTAAAAGATTTTAAAGTAAAAATTTGAATAAAAGAATTAGAAAGCATGGGAGCAAATACCTACCGGGGCGTATCGTTAATCTTTATATATAAAGATGAATGTATGTTTGTTTGTTTGTTCTTCATAGAAATCCACAGTTTTCATCCGATCTCGATGATACTTTGCACACTTATCCTTTGAAACATCGAGAAAAAAACTGTCTACATTTGGTTGAAAAATTATCTGTTTAAATAACACATGTTGTCTCATAACTTCGAAATACGGCGATAGACAGACACGTGTAGGCTTGTAATGCGAGGCAAATCGTAGGTAGTGTTGCAATGTTGTAGGTGTAAACTTTTTACGTTATAATGATCCCTCACGTGTTGTTCGCAGTCGATGTGTGAGTGTGAACCACAGTAATATTATTATAAATACGGAAGTAAGTCTCTGTCTTTTTGTTAAGTTTTGACGACTAAATGGCTATATCGTTGTGATGGAATTTTATAAGGAAATCTGTATGAAGGGCACAGGATATTTTTTCCAGTATGATTAACAGTTGTAGTCACGAAATTTTGAGACCTTATCGAATGGTGACAGAAATATGTTGGAAATTGATTCTCTTCAAGAGAAAGGTTCGACTGTACAATGATATAGTGATAGCTTTCCTGTCATATTATTCCTACTCGATATTGTTTGGGACCAATCCTTCTTTAGCAACTTTCTATATTTAATTCTGGAAAAAAAATTTCTTAATCCACGCGTATGAAGTCGCAGGTACGGGCTGGTTGTAAATACTAGGGCTATCCAGAAAGTAACAGACGTTTTGAAATAAAAAATAAACAAAGTGAAGAAAACAATTTTTATTATTAACCTTTTGGAGGTAAACTCTTAGGCTATTTTTCAACATAATCGCCATTTAATTTAAGGCATTTATCATAACGTGGTACAAACTTTTCGATACCCGCTCTGTAGAAATCTGCCGCCTGCGAGCTCAACCACTGGTTTACACCGGCATGCAGTTCAGCGTTAGTGGCAAAGCGTTGCGTCGCGAGCCACGTCTTCATCACTGGGAACTGGTGGTAGTCGCTCGGTGCCAAATCCGGGCTGTACGGCGGATGATTGAAAACTTCCCATCCAAAAACCATCCAACAGCTCTTGGGTACGGATGGCTGTGTGTGAACGAGCGTTGTCGTGGAGAAACAAAACTTTCTCGCAGAGTTTTCCCCGACGCTTGTTTTGTATCGCGCGTCTCTGAGTTGCTTTGCCTAAGTCTGGTCGCCAGTTACGATACGTTCGATAACTTGGTTTCCACTTTTGTCGTAGTCTTCCAGAAATGTCAGTGCTGCAGAAAGTCTCTGTTTTTTGTGGTCTTCCGTTAGGATTTTCGGAACCCACCTCGAACAAAATTTGTGGTAACCAAGTTTACCAACCCCAATTTCATGAACTAAACTCTGTGAAATTTGGGGGAATTGTTCTGAGAGTTCCGTAATCATGAAACGGCGATTTTCACGGATTTTTTCGTTGATTTTCGGCACCAATTCATCACTGACAAGACTAGGCCTACCACTGCGATCCTCGTCGTGTACATTGGTTCGGCCATTTTTAAAATCAATGCACCACTGCCCCACTCGGCTTACACTCATTATTCCTTGGCCGTAGACATCACAAATCTGGCGATAAATTTCAATTGGTTTGTGATTTTTTGCCAACAAAAACCTTATCACTGCTCGCACTTCACAACTGGCGGGATTTTCTATTGAAGCTCTCATTTTAAAATTCCACTGTATACAAAGTACGACAGGCACGATGCACAAACTACCACGGCTGTTTGCGTACTGAGTGTAGGGACACTCTGACTTCAAGATGGTGGCGCTAGCCCCTCCCATTGCCGCACCAGATCAAAACGTCTGTTACTTTCTGGATAGGCCTTAGGTGATGTATAACGACATATATGAATTTCATACGTTCCACAATCTTTTTGGATTACTATCACCTAAATGGTGTTTGTGTGCACTGGTGACACCTAATCAAGACGGAAAAAGTTATTATTTGAAAATGGTCTCTCTTTTCTCCGGATATTAGTTCGTACGGTTATGATGTCCATCAGAGACTAAGGCTGCTTTTGGAAACAAAGTCCTTTGAAAACAATGATTTATTCGGAATGGCGTTAGGACGTCAGATAATTTACATTACCGAATCGATGATAGTCAACTACTTCGCAATCGTTTGAAGATATATCTGAATAGCGTGCCTACTATTCTTATAACTTATAACTGTCATATTACTTCCCGTTGTTGTAATTTTACATTTTAAGCACTGTGCTGTAGTGAAACAATCATTATAATACATATATCGTGGTCTGGCCTGGTGGGGAAAAATTCAAACTTATATTCGTAAACTTCTGTGTTACAACTTATTTGTCATAAAGACATGGCTGCAGCAATTTATGGAACTATCCACATGATAAAAGTAACAGTTAACATATATGCTTTTATCTAGACAGGATTAAATGTTCTTATAATTTTTCCTAAAAATCTATTCAAAACACAAACAAATATAATTAGTATGTAGTTGATATTTTATTGTCTCTCGCATTACGCCTCGTCGACGACGAGGTCATTAGAAACAAAAGGACTGGGAGCAAGGAATGAGAAGAAATTCAGCCTTGGCCTTTTGAAGGAACCATCCCAGCAATCTCCTGTCGCGTTTTTCGGAAACCTTAGAAAACGCAAATCTGGATGGCTGGACGGAGATTCGAACCCACGTCCACAAGAATACAAGACCAGAGCGTTACGCTCATCCACCACACTCGCTAATATGTAGTTGCAAGTTATAGGTACAGTGGAAGAAAAAATCCGTTGTAATAAAAATATACTGTAATTGAAACATCTTTTTCTGAAATATTTTTCCGTGAGCATATGCAGGTGAGTCATTTCTATTTCGCCTATAAGGAGCTTACATTCGAAAAATAGATGATCTCCGAGAGGAAAGAAAATCTGAGAAATGCGGAAAGCACTATTTTCTTCATATTGTATCCTTATAACTTCTACCGAATACATATATCGAAATTACCATAGTTAAATGTTGTATGCCGAGTCAAATGCAGCTGACATTTGATAAATCCAAATTTTTTGTCGAGTAATTACGTAAAAGTAAAATAATTTTTTTCTTCGCTTGCATTTACACGCAGGAGACTCCAAGCCAAAAATTCTTCATTTGCAGAAGCGTTGAAACTGTATGCCCGTGTATACAAATAATCTTAATTAAAACTCTCGTAAGCTTCCAAACAAACAGCGCGAGGCCGAAATTGAAAAGCATTGCCTTCTCAGGCAATATAGCTCAACAGACAAGAAAGGTTGTTGGCGCAAGAGTACGCTTCTCATTTGGTGTGAATGTCAGAAAGTTAATATAAATCTGGCAACAAACAGCATACGCACGGCCGCTGGGTTCTACGCCGCCTGCAATACACGAGGTACACAGACCCGAGGGCCATTAATCCATACATTTACATGGTTCAGCGGCGAAAGGTTAACCCCTTTATAACTGTTTCCCCATTTATCCGTTAAAGCTTCGCACAAGTAATATACCTCTGAACTGGGTTCGGGCGCCAACGCCGACCCTGGTCTACCGGCTCCCCGTAATGAGGCGCCTTTCCGTTGCCAGAAAAGGAGGGAGCATTCCCTTTGAAGTTTTCAAGGTGTCCTTTTGCAGCGGACTCCGTTGACGGGGTGGCAGGGGAGGGTGGACGGGTAGGAGAGGGGTTGAGGGGCCACAGTAGACCCCCGGTCGCGAAAATGCCTCTAATGAAACGCGCTGCCTTGCCTCATGCTCCGCACAGCACAAAGAAGTCAGGAAAAAACACAAGGGTTACGTGAGAAAGGCACGTGACGTTGGGTCACAGCTTCAGTGGTTGTATGTGCTGCTATTGGGTACCTGACAGTTTAGACGGGAGCAAGATCTGTGTGTGCGAACGACGTGGGGCCTGCTGTTAATTCATTTTGTAACATATACCGGTGATTTGGACAGACGGTCCCATTCTATCTCGAGCACATAATTGGTATGTCACATTCCTTTCACCTCCACTCTTCCAACAAACTTATTTAATTAAAATTTTTCAGTTCAAATATAAACCTTGTTCCACGAATTTCAGTTAATTTTATAATACAACAACTAAACCACAAAAAACTTGACAATGTAATATTCGAATTAAACACATTTCGACTAATACAGCTCCCATCGATACCATTCATACTAGCCAACGCATTTGCGCCAGGCCATGCATACTTTCTTATATACTGAATGTTAACCTCACTACCACTGCGTACTGACTGTGTATTATCGACCACCACTTTTCCTCTCGGCCACCAGGCAAGTCTGTCGTTGAATAACAATAATATTCAGGGATCCAAACAGCAAATAATATTTACCCTTAAAGCTTAAGTCAAAAATCCCTAAATTATCCCTAAAATTGTGTTTGTATATTAGGTATGTAAAATAAACTACCTCTTATGAATTTCATCGAAGAACAGTTGCAGATTTCATTCAATGGTGACAATAATCCTGTGGAAAGGCCGTAAGGACGGCTAATCTGTACTATTATATATCTGTAAGGAAGCTGCGATTGTCTCTTTACTGTAACGGGTATCGCCCAATACGTACCGCAGCAATTTGGATGTGGTTTTCACGTTTTTAGAGCTAATCGTGCAAGTCAAAATCTGGGAAAATAGCTAATGACTTATATGTACCATGGGAAGGAGCAAACAATTAAAAACCTTTATATTTGGAAAATTGTGGGCTGCCGATCATAGTGCACTTCAGACGCGCACTCATTTCGCAATAATCTCACAAAACTTTGGATTCAGTTTTATTTTTTTTACTTTTGTTACTCAGTTTTCTGGACTGCAGTGTTGAAATAAATACGCGAATCAAACGTAATAAGCATTGATTTGAACTGCAACAGGTAAGTTAATATGCGAAATGCTTTAGATTAATTACTATATGGTATTAGACATATATTATCTCTGGTAGACAGTTAACAGTTAGTCTCTGGAACAATAGTCGCTAAACTTTGTACATTAATAGGCCAATATTTCTTCTTTACATATCATTATGGTTAAGAAAATAAGTATTTTTCACGAATAAAGATGTATGAAAAACAACTACCATAAATATCAACAGGTAACTATACATTTTCCCCACAATGACTTGCGCGAAACTTTCCATATTTCTACGTACGTTACTCGATTAATATATATTTTGTGGCTATAAAGTGCAAATTTTCGTCAGTAATATCGCCAAAGGGAACGTGTGTACAAATTTTGGCTGCTGTACAAACCATGTCCAGAAAAATAAACTGTTATTTCTATTATATAAGTCTCATAACCCAGATTCTGCAATGTTTATCGCCATACGTGCTTTGGGTTAGTGACGACAGCAACAAGGAAACAGTGAAACTAAAAATCAATTAAGCATCTTAAAACGTTATGCCACAACGCGTAAATAACAATAAAACTAAATCCATCATGCTTTATGCTCTAACAAAGCGAGTCAATTGTCATTCAGGTCCAGGCTGCATTTCAACCTAACCACTAATTTGACTAATGATTACGTTCGTATATCATAGTTTCTGTCACTTCCGCATTGATACATTCTCTGTATCGTGATCGATTCTTGAAACTTTGGAATTACTTACGTGTGGGTGAAATAACGACATTAGTAATTTGGTGTCACTGAAAACGAAGGAAATTAAAAATAATTCGTAATGCGTAAGATTAATTTTAGTACGTGCTATTTTAAAATAGAAATAATTGATCGAATCAACACATCGTCACAATAAAACCAATATACATTCAGAAAAAAGATGCTGTTATTATTATTAACAAAGAAAACTGCTATATATATCTCTAAATAAATTTACGGCACCACGGTTATCGTGAAATTCTCCGTATCCGAATTTAAAAATTAGATAATTTTTTAACTAATGTAAAAATGCATTTCAAGCGTTTGACCACAGACCATACTGATCCCTGGATTGTTTATATTTTATTTTTCTTTGGCCACATATTCCCGGTTTCATGTATTTTGATAAGTATAATTAAAAGGAAACTCAAACCACTACACAATATATTACTTCTTCAATAAGAGTAACAGAAGTGTCATATTTATGGTAAGTAATTTTATGCTTCACATAGATAGTACAGGATTTTCACTATACCGTATCGCCGCAATTTGACAGTGATAAACAACTATATCGTTTAGCGGTAGTTCTTAAGATATCTTAAGTCAAACATTTCCTTGTGCCTTTGGCGACGTTTTTAATCTGTTCAAGTCCGCATTCCAACCTAACTACGAGAATAAGCTCTACATGGTGATACTCTTGCAGTTCACACTGAAGTTGTATTTTGAAATTATTTCTTATAATTTATGCTGGGCGTACTTTGAATTCTGAAATCCTGTCACTACAAAAAAATGTATTTAGCGATGCATTTGATACGTTTAAGTGTATCTGCATCGCTTGATTTTGAAGCGGCAATATCAGTATAATTGTGGTTAGGTTGAAATGCAACCTGAACAAAAATGTTCTAGGAACAACAAAAGACATAAGGCATTCAATTAATGTTAATAATTAATAAGCTGCTTTAATGATTGCAATGTTAGTGGTGAAGTGTAATCACGAAAACAAACCAACCGCTGTGCATGTCCATGTCTGTATTTCCATGTGGCAATGGTGACATATTTTTTCTAGTCCAGGCCGTATTTCAATGTAACCATTTCGATTATGAAAAATGGCTAGAAGTTCGGGTGGATGTGTCGAAGTTATAAGCAAAAAATACATTTTATTACCTACGGCATGAGAATGTACTATACATATATGGCATACGAAAACTGGCCAGCAAATTTAGATTCGTTGTTGTAAATGCTATCATTGGCGGCAAAGATATTTTTATAAATTACCGTTAAATGTACTGTCAAAATTATCGCAGACGATACCTTTAGTGTCGCCTTTATGTCTAAAGTAAGGTACATTTGTTTTTGCATTAATAGGCAGTTTCTATCCTCCGAAAAATATGTCTCAAATTTCTTATTGGACTGTTAACCATAATGTTTTATGTAGCTTTAATATCTTATTTTTCATATATTATATTGTGTTAAAATATAAGTATAATAAAAAATTTCGAAATATAATAATGAAAACTGAATCTAAGGTAGTAACTAAAAGGAAGGAAAATCATTAAATGAAATCTATATTTTTTGCTTCTCCAAGTTAATATTTGGTACTAAACTAAAAAAGCTCAGAGTATTTCTATACACGCCAAGACCTGCGTGTGCGAAGCAACGGGTAAATGCTAGTATTGAAGATAACATTGTATAATGTCACGTGATTCATAATGAAAGGGACTCATGAACAACGTAACGAAACTACTGTACCATTTAAATGTGGATCTGCTGCGCAAGTCTATGTATACTTTTGAATGTATTTCTTCAATTTCACTTCATCGACAAATTGTACGTCCACACATAATAGCACAATTAATTCTACCGGAAATAATTAAACAACAACGGCAACACGTTGGTAGTCGTAGTAACAACCAACATCTTTCCATAGATAAACATTTGTTTCTATGGTAAAGATTAAAAAAAATATGGCTCGGAAACAGATAATTTATTGTGTAATCGGAATCAAATATTCAGCAATCGAAAAGACTGAATATTCAGTAACAAGGTACTGTACTTGATAACGCTATTTAAATATTCAACAAATAAATAAAAGAAATCAAAAAGTCCATAAAAATTACCATAAAATTATAAGTTTCCTACAAAGAACCATACAGCTTGAATACCCACTAAACATAGAGGAAAACCCCTATGTTAAGATCATGATAATGTTACGCGCCGTTCTTTACAGTGATTCCCCATAAAACAATACATCATTTGTTAATATTGGAGGTAACAATCTACTAAAGCTAAAGTGTTAATTTAAATAGGATGAAATTAAAATTATACTATTTATATTTAATAGAGGCCGGACAAGTTGGGCATTGTGAATTTTTTTTAAATTTTGTAAGGACATAAAATGGCATTTCAACATCGTATAAACCGTGATGAATCAACCTTATTCCTTCTAATTTGAAAAAAAAAATTCTCACTTTGCAGCTCTGGATGCATAAAAAGTTGGCGTTATAAACAATGGTTTGGTTCTATTTAAATATAAGCGATACATTCGATTTTCCAATAATGTTGATTCAAGGCCGCAGATAAATACAAAACATTAAAAAGATATATGACTTTGTCGCGGGGGTGGGGGGGTGGGGGGGGGATGGAGGTGGCAAATCGTCCAGAGTGGTTGATTACACTGGTCTATTTTACATTTCGATACAGTCGAGTGGTAGTATTATAACACTTCCATTCACTTTTTAGAACAATTGGTTAGAAATACTTTTACATCCATTGTTTTGTCTTGTCAGACACTTCAATTCACGTGAAACTGTAGTTACAACTACGACACACGTGTACCCTTCGATAATCGAAACTCTCGTCCAGCCAGCATTTACTCTCTTTTTTTTTAAGTTCACTCAGTCCCCATTAGCGATCAAATTCGTCCACAGAATTATAATATTCATCCCAAGTTTTCTTTTGGAAACAGGAAGCCTAAAAATACGAGTGCCACAATTGTAATCACAGCTATCTACTTATCAATAGATGAAAATGAACATCGAAAATTACCAAATAAAATTTTCTTTACATATTTTTGTATTTGTTACCAGAGTTCATACGTCAATCATCATCAGTTTTCTGCCCTCGGGCATGTTTTCACGTGGCTGCTCTCCATGCTCTTCTATCTTCTGCCTTTCTCTTAAGGTCTTACTACATACTTCAAACAAATGATGCAATATGAAGAGAGTTCAGCAAGTTCTTTATAATAACATATACCATTATAATTTAAGTCCCATTTTTCTAGTAGAAGGCAGATGTCATCACGCCCATAACAACCATGACGGTAAGAGCATCATATACTTTCTCACATTTCTTATTTCTAAAAACTCTTTTAATCAAATATATTTTTCTGTTTTGGGGCCAATATTGCCAGTCATAATCAAATGTCTCGAATTAATTAACGCAGATGATAAAGTATTTTGATATCCTGAATCCTACTGAACAAATCATTTGTTTGTTCTTACAATTTTTGAATTCGTCGCTAACTTTTCTTTTCTGTGTATACCGTGGTTTTAAAGTTTTCTGTTATAGTGAACAAAACAAAGTCGGTCTCATATAAACAATAGTAAACTATAACTTACAGTATCATGCTTATTTTAGTACCAGATACAGAATTAACCATAAATGATTAGTTAACACTTAAGATGCACAGCTACTAAAAAACCAGTATACCCACTTCCAACATAGTGAGAAAACTCAAACCAAAGAAAAGCATAAGAAGAACTTAGAGAATAACGAATAAAATTTCTTAATATATGGGTAACTACATTTAATCAACAAAGAGGAATACCTTTAACTCAATATCATCTTTTGAAATTAAAACTACAAGTCTGGAGTATTCTTAGGATGTTACACTTCTAACAAGTTTCGTGTATTTACAAAAAAGATGCTGAATTAAGTTATATGATTCTTAAAGCAAAGCTATTAAAGCCGAAATACACAACCAAACAAATGTAAGTTTTGTTGTGATTTTTCCCATATGTATACGAATTTTAATTATGTTTACTTATTGTAAGATTGCTTAGCACGCAGATGAAGAATCTAAATCAATTAAAAGATATTCGCTAACATCTCCTAATTAGATTGAAGAGAGAGAAAAATCACTAATTCAGCCACCCAACTATTTTTAGAAATTATGAAATACAATTGATGATAATATTTCTTTTACGTATAATAAGGAGAGCAAATAAATGACGGACACAATGAATGGCCGCGATTAATCCAACGAAAAGACCAATAGAACTAAAATTATTTCACGCATATGTTAGCCTCAATTACAATACATCAACTAGAAATCCAAAAAAAGTACAAAAGTTATTTGAAAGCTCATTAGAAATATGATTTTTTCAATTGGGTATAAAAAATAATTATTTCTAGTTGCTGCGGCGTACTGTAACACAACTAAAACTCCGCAGCAATTAAAATAAAAAACTAGGAATCTACCGCCTTACATCCCCTGAAGCTCAAATAAAATTACTTGAAGCCATAGAAAGGAGAAAAATTGAAAGCCGCTTCTCTTGGAGAACCAAGAATAAAATATTTAATTCAAAAGCTAACATAAAAATGCTTGCATATATAATTACATTGAACATAATGACACGAAGTTACTGCAGGATGAAGTGATAGAATTAGGAGAGGTTCTCATAGGATACAATAAATGGTAGGATCTATAGAAATTATTGAAACTGTTAAATGCTTACAGTCCTCGTTATTGTAAAAGTGTACTGTGTTGGAACAGTGGACAATGTTGAGATTCTGGCTGTAGGAAATAGTGATTCCGATTATTTAAACAGAAGTAAGGCCCAGTATGATAAAAATTGTAAGAGTATAACAAAAGTGCACCTGCACATATAAAAATTCAAGAAATCCAACACGTACAGTCCACAGTTATCCTGAACTATGTTCATCAGAGACAGATGTTTGTTCTTGTTGCAAATCTTCTATGCATTGTTACACCTTCAATATAATAGCTTGTTTCTGTTTAATTCTTCTTTGAAATTCCATCGTTGGCATCTTTTCCATTCACAGACTCATTGATACATAACGCAGCTCCACAATCATGCAATATGCTACAGGGGCAGTAATGACTTTCGCATTGTACATTATTTAGTTGTTTACGTGTCATATATTATGTCATTAAATCTGCTTGACATATTTTATTTTTCTTTATAACCGAGACAGGATTGTCGGTAACGAACTGAAATTAAATTGGCCATGGCGTCGTGAAAGGACAGCATATTAATTGAGCCCGCGTCCTCCAGAATTTCTGGCTCATCCACAAGGCTCGGCTACCTGCATTGTAATTTTTTTTGCAAGCTGTGGTGGTTTATTATGATTACGTTAATTCTTATTAACCTGACAAATTTTACTTACGTTTTGATTTCACTACAGATATGAGCTCATTGTGCCTGTCGGTGGTATAGGTTAAGGTGGGGCTATTTGGGCCATGGGACTATTTGGATGAAAATAAGTAAATTGTTCTTTGAGCAACTTTTGCGCACATCCTGGACGTCATTTGCAGTGTTGTAGAAGAATTCACAAGAAGAGTTGAGCAAATATCTTCAGCGAGTCTCTCACGACGTATATTTGAAACAGCTGCGGTAAGTAGGGGCCTACTATCTGTGTAGAAACACGCTGATGTAGTTTCCAATGCTTGAAATTTAAGATCTGATGTGAAAAACGGTAGCTAATTTGTGCATATGTATTACGGCTTGCAAGGACTGCTTAACAGCTCTGTATGACTCCTAGCTGCATTTATTGATTTTTCACTGAACTATTTTCTCATGTAGGGCTATCTGAACTACTTTCGATGGGGCTATCTGAATCATAATCAAATACTAATTTGTTTGCGTTTATATTGCATATTTATTTTATTTTTGAGATTTACCCGCAGGCGATTCAAGTTTTTTAAAAATGTTGTCAGATGTTAATGAAATACAAAACCAAACGTATTTTCAGCGGTCGAGAAAAGAATTACTCAATGTTGTCAGAACAAGTTGCTGCTCGTTTTCTTTATTCGAGCTGCTTTGGCGAAGGTTGTTGTCTATTGACATTTCCTTCAGACATTACAATGGATGATCTTTGCTTTCGGTGTGTCTTTTCGGTTGCTCTTGGTTGTCTGAAGAATGACTCAAGCAAACAGTAGTGTACTTAATGGTAATTTACGTGCGAGAGCGGCAGTAACGCATTACAACGAACCATTGGAACACTGCAGAGAAGAGTTCAAGAATCTCGCGTTTATAGAGGCTTAATAAATGATACCAACAATGCACAGATCAAAACAGTTAGGAAGTCTATTGGTCGCCCCACAATTTTGTCTCCAGAGCAAGAAAGCGGTCTGGTGAAAATGCTTAAAAGTCGTTCTAGACGTGGTTTTTGTCTTTAGTGAGAAGGGCAGTAAACAAGTATACAAAGCTAAAGAACATGAGCACTCCATGGTGTGATGAAACAGAGATGTCTAGGAAAGATTGGTTTTCTTCTTTTTTTTTTTTATGTCAGATACAGAAGGTCAATTTCCTTAAGAAAAGCAGGAGATCTTTCGGAAGCTCAATAAAAAGGTTGTGGACAGTTTCTACGACTTCTTCAAGGGTGTTTACATTGAATTAAATATTCAAGAGCAACCTCAGTGTATCTATAACTTTGACGAAGTGGGTTTCCAATGAAAGTCATGCACTTGGAAGTGTTTAGTGAAATGGGCAAGAGAGAATTTACATCACTTATAAATTTAGAATGAGGGAAAAACATAATAGCAGCTGCTTGTTGCAGTGCCAGTGGATTATTTATTCTTCCATTCATTATCCTCAAAGAGAAAAGAATGAGGGTACAATATAAGCATGGAATGTCTACTGGCAGCAAGTCCAATGTAAAATGTGTTTAAAACGTTTTGGTGACTATTACAGACTTTATACTCGTAATAGATGAATTATGAAGCAGCAAATTATGTGATACAAATAGCTCCACGCTCAATTCAAATACCTCCGCATTTTTTTAAATTTCATTCTTATGTAGTGTTTTGCTAAATTATTTTTTTCTAATAAATGGATATGCTATTAAGTTTTATCGTGGCTTTAGTAGTTGCACAACATTTAGAGCTAAATTTCTTTTATTATATTAAAACTGATAACATGCAGTATAAGGCTTCAGGCTTACCATATGACTCACAGGAAGTCAATTTATTTTCGCTCTTGAAATGCCGTTCTAAGATAACTAATGTAAGGCAATGTACCTCCCAGGCCTCGGTGACAGCAGCCGCGATGAGATCTGCGCTAACGCCGGCTTATTCTCGGCTTCATCAGGACCCCGGTCCTCGGCAGTCTAACCGTACGGCAAAGTTCATGCGACGAGGCCGAGGGGAGTGGGGAGAGGAGGCAGGTTCACTCCTGTGAGCGATGGAGGCAAGTGGTGGGGAATGGGCAGGAGAGGGAGGGGTGTTGGAAGAAGGTAGGTAGGCAACTCTGCGAGCCCGCTGCCGACTTGATAACGCAATGAAGAAGACGGCACTGCCAGCCAGCCAGCCTTTAATATCTCATTAGGGTGGCTGTAGGCGGGCAAACAACTCCACGCTGGGCTCCGTCTCTGCTTGGATGGATCGCCTGCAGCATGGCCGCCACTGTCGAGTCTGCGATAAGCAGCAAGTGTTTCGGTGTACGGCCGTCAAGTAGGGGCAGCACAGAGCCTCTTACGAGTACATTTCATATCTCTCTGGTTGTAGTCGCACTGACGCAACTAGTCTATTGACAATTACATTACATTTGTAGCGTTAATTACGTAGACCGTATATGGTTACTGCTTTACTTAATTTGATATTAGTTTTAAACAAGATGAAACTTAGCCTTTGTTGAAATTCATAACACCATATTCTGTCATCAGCCACACTGCTTATACAGTTTATCAATACATAATTATTCACTTACGTTAGGATGTTTTAAAAATATGGATGAACTGTATGTTACTTGACTTTGTTTCGAAGTTGTTTGTTATTAATATACTGGCAGAAGTGGAAATTGTTACACCCGGACGGAATTGGTGGAATTTTTTATTCCATTCAGACAAATGTGTAAGTAAGCTCACTTCTTGGCTGCGTTTGGTAATAATCAAATCACAGTAACTTTCATAAAATATCTGAGTGCGAAGGTTTAAGAAGGTGGGGAGTACTGTTGTTCTGGATTATTTTAATTTCTACTGGAATATTACACACAATATAAATCCTGACTATGACACTACAACGTTAGATGAGGTTTTAAATGACAAATCTTGCAATCGTAACGCCCGATGTATCTCCTTCTGCAAGAACTCACTGAAGATTGCAAGGTAACTGATTCCTTGCAGTGGTCGACAAAACGTCCAACTCTTTGCTCCCGCAGCTCTGCTGACTGCCGTCAGTGCAGCTAAAGACGTTAACTCTTTCATTTAATATGTGCATGGGATCAGAAACATCTATGAAACGGCGACAAGAGATTAACAACTTCTCATTAGAACAACACTTTTATTTAACATCATGCGTCATACACACATACAGAACCCGTCTTCTTCCACCACTCAATCTCGTCTGCCTGCACAAAAAGCGTCTCCCCTCCACTTCGCATTCCAACGTTCACCCCTCAACCAGCAGCCACACATAGTTAGGTCACTTACAATCTTGACAAGATACATTGATTAAAGTACAAAACATCAGTTTCAAGAGATTCAGATGATATTAAATGGGGTTAGAACAAAGCAGAAATCAATACATTTAGGTCAATATTCGTGAGAAACTCAAGTAGAAATACTTCAGCATCTGGACACAAGAATGACACGGCTGCGAAGAATCAAATATGACTCACGTGAATCCGATGCAACGAGTTAAAGTCGATGTAACGTTTACCGTTTTTGACAGAAATATGTCTAAAGTCCAAAGATAATCCATAATATGAAAATAACGAATGCGTATAGGACATATCTTAAAAAACTGAGACCGGATAAACTACGCATTTACGTGCAACCCTCCTGGATATACCTTCAACCAAAGCCCAGGCCAGATTTTTAGATGTACCAAATTATTTTCGTAAATTTCGAAATAAATAATCATTAAATAAGATTACACTTTCTACATAATTATTCATTGCAACGTTATCTTTGAAACAGTAGCTGTTACACTGATGAACCGAAACATGATGACCCCCTGCTTCATAGTGTGTTAGTCCACTTTTCGAACGCAATACAGCAGCGTTATTTTTGCTCCGAAATGTTTGTACTTCCATCAGTATTGTGCTGATCTGCTTTACAGAACGGGATAGCCTTCGATCTCCGCGATCTGTGATGAGGTGCGAACGTCGACAACATTGTCACCTACTCGTAGCTTCACCTTTCTTCAAACACATTTAGTAGTTGCTAACTACTACTATAGCCCGCAGAACAGCCAACAATGATTGCCATTTCTACATATTTTTTATGGCCGTTTCAGAGATACTTGTTTCCAGGCACGATTCCCTACAACTACCGGCCGGTAATTTTAAGTGGATTGCGTGACCTTTTCGTAGATATCAGGTACCCCTGAAAACCTACGAAGAAATTGTCGAATTAAGGTCACGCCAAATCGCTGCCGTATTGCGTTGCAATAGTGAGCCAACACACTATTAAGCGGGTGGTACTAATGTTTTGGCTCATGTTCATCTCATTAAGTATGTTTCAGTTATACCAAAACAAAAATACCGCTCTGACGCACAAACAATAAATAAAACCCGTAGAATGAGCTTGTTCGATGAACAGTAACATATATTATTTATTCTGTATGCCACACGGGTGTTTTTTGCTAATTCGAGCCCTCTGTGCACACGGACAAAAGAAGAGCGGACCTCATTGTTATGAGAGCCCTGTCGAATTAGTTTTTCCGATGCCAGTGCTGAATTTGTACTGAAATCCCTCGTAATGGCTACCCTATTGCCCGTACGCAATGTGAGTCCGGGTACCAACACGGTGCGTATGCAGATCAGTCGTGCGAATTCAGCAGAAGCGGTTTACGGCCTAATGTTGCTTTTAACCAGTGGGGAGGGGCCTGTTGTTTATTCAATGGACTGTGTTATTTAGGGAAGTAGCGCACTGAAATGTCATGTAACGACAGCTATTCGTAATGAGGTTCTTTGAAGGCAGGTATATAACTTTATTTTCTATAACTGGCAAAGTACCTTTCATGTCGGTATATCACGATATAGTCACGTACCAATACATTAATTGACATTCTGTACGATTTTTCTGGATCAATAGACGTAGAAATAATCTAGAGAAGTGAGGACAGTATTATCGAAACAAAATCATTTAATTTTTCCTAAATAAAATTATTTTATTAATGTTTTGTGTTTTCCTAATGTTCGTTATCAAAATTGGTTCTTTTCATTTACTGTAATTATGACGCAAAGTAATGATTCTTCGGCTGCCTATAACTCCTCTACAAGTAATGCAATGTATGAATTTAAGATTGCTACATGTCAAAATTTAAAATTAAAGTATTCTAACTGTCTGTGCTGACTTTCCTTGTATTATTAATATTCATTATATCAATAAATATACCGTTTTCACCTTATATGTAACTAATAAAAAATTTAGAATACTACGTTTAGTCTCGTTTTTCGCCCATACAAAGTATTCTTTTACAAACCTTCGTTTTTACCATTTAAATTAAAATAGGACGCTCTGTGGTTCGAATTTCACATTAAACTGTAAGTCCAGTAACATGAGAGGCTTAAGGCATGGTAAGTCGATGCTCAGTCACTAGGTTATTAATCAACAGGCACTTATTTTGATCGGGAATTTATTAGTCTTTCTGAACCTAAAAATAACGAGTTAACTGATGTGAGTGTGACTTCTAAGGGATTAAGGAGACTATATTTTTGTCGCTATAGCGTACAAACCGATAACACTTACCGAAATGTTGGTTAAATTGGCATAGTGACTACATTGTGGTGACACTAGGAAGCTACACTAGAACTCGGCTGCAAAAGTACAATCTTCCATTAGCCCCATGCGGCAAATGACGGTGGCCCTATGCTTCATCCTGACTGTGAGATAATGGGTAAGACCAAAATTATTCAGATCCCGTTCTCTGATCCAAGACTTATCGTTGGATCAAGGAAAACTTACATCATGGCATCCGTGAGAACCTATGGCTGACTGTCTAGAACAGTGGTTCCCAACGTTGACCGTACCGCCCCCCAGTGGGCGTTAGGCAGCTCGAAGGGGGCGTTTGTGAACAAAGGCAAATTTGGGGGGCGTTGACGCCCAGCCAGCGCCCCCCTAGCCAACACTGGCAAGGACTTGCCGATAAGATTAATTAATAACAAAAAACATTGAACAAATGTTTCAGCAAGTAATTCCAAATGTCCTTTAAGCAAGATCAGTGGGGATTAAAAGTTGGTATTAGTACATTATATCTTTGTTCCTAACACCTGCTTCAATGGTTGATGAATGAGTCGCAGCAAGCGCTGTGAACCACAGGGATCACCATATTAGTATGTTTATGTTCCGGATCGATCAACAATGTTTATACGTTTACACAGTGTTCGATTGTTCGGTAGTGCCTTCTGACTGAGCGACTGCGAACCTGTGCAGTATCTATAGTTTACGTTGACCTACTTACGGAAGATTATTTATTTTGGAATATCTATCTGCCACAGAAGTTAGTACATATTAATTATTATTATTTGCTTATTGTTCTATTTACTGATCGATATTACGTGAGCAATGTGCTGTGAAATTTCAACTATGTTTTAATCTTTATTTAATTTTTGTATCGTGTGCTAACTGCACTCGATTCTGTACTGATCACTGCTACTACTTCTATTATTATTATCAACATCATTTTTGACATTTAGAGATTTTTACAAAGAGTAAGAATTCCTATGGTTGACATGATGTTGTATGAAATTCAAATTTATAAAATACTGTGATCCAGAAAACCAGCAACACTGTCAGGTTAACTGAACGTGTCCACGGATTCGGTGATAGTCTCTTCTGTCGATGGTGAACAGTTTCTGCAGTGCATGTGGTTACCATATGCGGAAGTGCGTATATTTTTAGCGAAATAGCAGCTTCGGGAAGTACTTTAACTCTCAGTTAATGTAAGTTTGCTTTACTTTGTACTGAATGTGAATATGGAAATGTTATCATAATGAAATAAACAAGTGTATGCATTCGTTGTTTAAACGGGAATGGTATTTCTAGTATGGTTAGCCTCTCTGTCAAAGGTAGGTGTTCCTTAAATCGAGAGGGGTGTCGAATTTACGTTCATCTATAATAAATGGGCTTTAATTGCAAACTGAACAAACCATCATAACGTTTACAACATATACTATGGGAGGCGCTAAGGCACCTAAAAACGATATGTGGGGTCTGTTTCCGGTACAAACAATGTCATATTTGGGAGCCTACAGCTCTTATATTGTATCGTGGGCAGATATTGAAATCCCTCACTTGCTAAGTACTTCGTGTAAGGCCGGCATATATTGAAACGGGATATTGTTAGGCAGTTTTCACACCGGCAAAACCCGCGCCGGATACAATGTAATCAAATGAGAGCTTAAACACCTAAGACCCATTCACACTAGCGGTCAGCTCAGCGCAGGTCAAAAATCACTATACACGTAATACAACGGGAGCATTCACACTACGCGGTCCGCTCAGGTCAGGGCAAGGCAGCTCAAACTGATCAACAACGGTCAAGATCTGAGCTGAGCTGAGCTGACCGCTAGTGTGAACGAGCAATGGTCAGGTCAGATCAATTGGGTGGCGAACATCTGAAAACTATGCTCGTAAGCAATAAAAAAGAGTAATAAGTAAAAAATAAATGTTTTAACGGTATTTATTTCTGTTTATTATAAAGTCGGCAAACTTTAATATAAATTCAAATATTATTACACATTTTAGTACTGTAAAAATACAGATCCTGTTTCCGAATTTTAAAAAAATATTGTGAATATATTTTTAGAATCAAATGCTTCTGTACCAGCGTTAGCAAATAAACAAAGAATATTTGTAAAGTAGGATTTCTCTCGCTCATCGTGAAATTCACTTTGTACATGACATGAAAGTTTATCCTTCCGTAAATAATTGTGCAAAATACATGTTGCTAAAATTATGTTATCAATTAATCCTGGAGCAGAATTAATTTTTCTAAAATAAATTCGAAATCTTTGAGCCCTAAAATATCAAAAGCATTTCCTACCAATCGTCTCGCACGGCATAGCCGTTAGTTAGCATTCATTTTTCTCTTGATCTGTTTGCGCTTGAATCTCTGGATGCACCCAGAACCACCCTCAATTTGATCTTGACGTATTTTTAGGCTCTTGATCCAAAAGCATTGCGATTTAATTGACGTTGGGGTGGAAAACGGCATTGTTCACTATGAGCAACGGAAATGAAATGGCCTCGTCTACTACTGGCCTGACTTGAGCTGAGCTGACCGCTAGTGTGAATGCTATCCTGGATTGTGAGCTGAGCTGAGCTGCCCTGACCTGACCGCTAGTGTGAATGGGCCTTACACGTAGCCCGGTCTGGCAGATCACCGGCCCTCTGATTTAATTGTTTCATATGCACACTTGTCCACACTGGTGCAGGTGGTGGAGAGGATCTAATCTCAGTCCCAATAATTTTCTGTAGTTTTGTAATAAGTAATTACTCGCGCAATACTATGACATTAATTGAATTAGTTGATATTAAACCTTATTTGTGAGATAAAATCGCCAACTATTTCAAAGTTAGAACAGAATGCGTGCAAAGAGATTTACACATTTTTGAAAGAAGATTTTGAAGAGAAAGAAAAAAATAACTGAAAGTTGATCAGCTATACATTTATTATTAGTTATATCAATACAGAGCAGGTTACACAATTTATTTTGTTAATTTGCCACGGCAACGCGCCTTCGATACTGACAAAGTATCTCTGTGTTGGTACCACAAATAATAGCACAACCAGATTTGCAATTTTAAGTAAAGTGTAAGTTAATTATAATGTTTGTTGGTACTAATGATAAATATTTAATTTATTATTTTTCAGTTGGTTTCATTTTCTTTTCATTTCGAAATATTCTTTCAGAAATGTATACATCTCTTTCCACGCCTACGTTTTACTTTACTTGTGCTTATTCCCAATCTGTAGGTCTCATGTAAGTCAGTAAAGTTTGCTCCTTTAGCGAGATTCTTAAAAATCAATAGAAGAAATTTATAGATTTCAATCTCAGTCGTAGATATTGTATAATATTTTAAAAAATTGAGTTCATTTCCTAATAGGTCAAAAATTTTCAATGAAACAAAAATATAGCAGAATATTTGTGTACCTAATTTATTTCACTTTTTCTAGGCCTCTTTTTGTATTTGAGTCAACACAGTATGTATCCAGTACTGTATGTTAATGAAATATTTACTATACTTCGTTCTACGATATAATAAACAATAAAAGTAACGTTTTTTGAATAGTGGATGCCTATTTCTTCCGCCAAAGCAAAAAACTTATTGAACTCGATGCGATAAGGCCGGCGCCGGCTCCGGTTTTGCCGGTGTGTGTGAAAACGATATTAGGCTATATGGCTTTTTTTTAAAAAATAAGTTTTATTTTTTAAATTTTATATTTTCTAGGGAGTGAATTGGAAGCACTTAAAGAAAATTTTAAAAACAGATTTCAGGATATTCTTAACATGACTATTCCAGATTGGGTATTAGAACCTTTCTCAAACCTACAAACAGCAGATTTATCGCTACAGGAAGAGTTGATAGAACTGTCAAAAAATGAAGAATTAAAATTGCAATTAAAAAATGTTTATCAAGAATTTTGGCTACAGAGGCAAATTCCAGATTTATATCCGGCTTTGTGGGCTGCAACAAAAAAGTTTTTTATTGCATTCCCTGAAAATCCAAAATACCTGGCTTGATAGAAGTCTCACTTTTAAAAGTCACTGTCGCAATGTCAAGATGAAAGTATAAGCACGCAACAACATCTTAAGCAAGTTGACCGGATCTAGCTGGGGAGCTAACCCAAGCGTCATCCGCAACTCTGCCTTAACATTATGCTACTCCGCAGCAGAGTATGCATGTCCTGTGTGACAAAAATCCAGCCATGTTAAGACAGTGGACGTTGCGCTCCACAGAACATGCCGGGTCATCATAGGCTGCCTCAGACCATCGCCTGTGAGCAAAGTGGAGGTACTAGCTGGCATCGCCCCTGGAGATATACACCGGGAAGTTGCCACCAGCGTGGCAAGGCTTAAAGTGATTGAAGACGTCCGACACCACCTACATGGCTATACACCAGCGCCAGAGAGACTATAGTTCCGTTTAAGCTTCATGCGGACTTCAAAGCCACCAACTGGAGCTCCAAGCAATGAAAGAATATTGGCTTGAGAGAAGAGATTACAACAAGGGTTCGAGTGGATCAAGCAAGAGAAGGTCTACCACCTGGGTCTGAAAAACCACGGCTCATATGGAAATCGCTAAATAGGCTTCGAGTTGGATGTTGGCCGCTGCAAAGATACACTTGCCACTTGTGAGAGAACAGCCAGATACCACATGTTCGTGCGGCGAGAGAGAAACCATGGTACATTTTCTGACCACAACTTGGAATAAATGTATCACAATTTGACCTCCAATCAGCTTCTGACAAAGAAAAACTACCACATATTTGATGCTGTCATCGACACGAGAAGAATAAGATTGCATTCCCGACGTCATATTTAGCCGAAAGGGGATTTAGTGTAGTAAGCAATTTACTAACAAAGAAAAGAAACAGATTGCCAGTAGTGGAACGTGGCTATTTAAGACTCCTGCAGACAAATATAGCACCAAATGTAGAAAAATGAGTATCATAACATCAAGCTCGGACCTCTCACTGGTAACTTTACGATAATTTTCAATATGTGTTTTTAATCAAATTTTGTACAAGGCACAAAAAATGTTATTATTCTTTAATAAAGTAGTTTAAAAAATCTGTCCTTGTTTTTAAATATTTAATATAGTCCAATTCACCTAAGAGGGGTGCCATCAAATCACTGTTTGAAGAAGTGGGCAACAAGCCAATTAAATTGAAGCGCTATGGTTTACACAATATTGATTACAACAACAAAAGACGTCGGTGCTATTTTTTTTTTTCAAACAAGGGGGCGGTGAGTAATTTTTTTTTCCAAAAGGGGGCGGTAGGTCAAAAAAGGTTGGGAACCTATGGTCTAGAAGAATCGAATCGAGAGGTCGTTTTCTCCGGGATGCGTCGCATTCGTAAGGACGTGGGTTTGAATCCCCGACCGGCCATACAGATTTAGGCTATCCATGGTTTCCCCAAAACCACTCTAGGTCATTTCAGAGATGGTTCCTACAAAAGGCCATTGCAGAATTCCTTCCTGTTTCTTGCAGCCAATCATATCCCGTCTCTAACAACATCGACGTCGACGAGGCGTAAAGCCATTATCTACGGGATGCAGGGGTAAGTGACGATACTGAATAGGTGACCGTACTGCACAGTGCAATAGCATTGCAGGTAACTGTGTAAAACCAAGACTGAATATCTATAAGCTGGCAAAAACTGGAGCAGTGAATGTAAAAGTGTTGTCCATTTTACCTGGGAGGGTAACTTCAAAAAAAGCAAACAACCGGCAGCCGCTTAACATCACGCATCCAGTTCAACGGTGAAGGAACAATTGTTCGAAAGGTTCATCCCAGCTACAAAAAAAAAATACAGGAACATTTGTAATTACATTTCAGTAATATTTTGTTTATTACTTTTTTATCATGTTTAATATCGTAAACAAACTTAGATCTAGTCGAAGGCGTCTGTGGATGGAGCAAGTAGTTTTTACGCCAACCAGGTAGCGCCGTATTAAAAATTACTAACTTTTCGGCCAACTTCCTTCGACAGTCGTGTTATGCAGAAGGAAACGCATCGGTCGAAAATTCAGCGTTTTACAAAAGGAAGAGTTGCCTCCTTCCTGAACCTCCAAATCTTCCATTTGAAATCGAAGCAATCTTCCTCGGTGTATAGTTTTCTTTAGGCCTATGTGATTTAAAGTTTTTCAGTTTGAATGATATATTCATATTTATCTTTCTTTCGAGAAACAACAGAATCGGGAAGTAAACTGTCTCTTAAAATCCCTGCGTTGCATATTCTTATTTTCCCAAGAAAAGAAACAAAGAGACACTACACTCTTAAATCTGGTAGTGAAATTTCGAAGAAGACTTACAAGAATAGTTTGGAATAACTGCAGCTACAACCCGTGTGATTTGAAATTAGTGGCGTTAACTTACAGCAGAATTAAAAAGAGGTCAACTATGGTTCTCCTAGCCTGTGTTCACTTTCCATTCGCTTACCTGATCATATATGAAATCTAAATTTCCAAAAGAAAATACGCCTGCAATATTCACAAACCTGTTTAATCTGTACGTACTGGTGACTGCGATAAGCTACGTGAATATTTTAATTTAGTTCTTCGTGTTAATACTTATTAATCTTTCACTGGTCCGCAAGTTAATTAATGAAAAATAATACTGCAGTCTTACCGTTAATCTTACAAGCAGTTGGTTTAAATTGAGGACAGAGATAGACGCCTCCTAAATGTCCTAGAGTTGTGACATTTATACACGGCTCGAAGCCCGAGAAGTATTTATTAATAAACTATTAGAGACTGCATGATTGCGAGGGTAATCACGAAACGTTTAAACATGTAATTTTTTTGAAGTACACTAATGCGAAGAATCGTTACTTGGATTTGAGTTAGTTTGAAATTTAACAAATTAATTTATTTGCTATGATTTACAATTTATTTGTGAAATTTTTTGTATGATTTGCAAGGTCGTATAAAAAAACACAAGCAAATTGAATAAATAGTTACCTTTATGGAAACCAGATTGACAAACGTAAACATTCAACATGAATCATTGATTCAGGAAAGAAAAATGTATTTCTGTAAGTTAACGACTGTAAAAAAAAAAAATATTGATCGATATGAACCATGATTATCCATTACATTCTTGATTGTTATCTCAGTACGGAACTGACCTAACTAACCTGTAAAAATGTCACACATCAGTTTCATCTGAACTCATATGTTCATATGAATCATATTCGTCCAATTCCTGTTCTGTTAGATGTAAATTTGCTTCGCCAACCAACACTTGTGAATAGTGCAGAAATCTAAAGTTATATTTCAAACTGAAAAATTATACAGCCATGTCATTCTCTGGAGGAGCCTGAAAGAACAAAATAATACTTCACGTGCTGTTGAAAAATATCGATACCCACGGTCCGACGCCAAGTTCCCCTTTGTCGCACCTGTGACCGTGATTTGACTCTTCTGCGTTGCCCTCGAAGATATTAGCCGTACTTCCCGTCGACTGAGGGTGCAAAGTCGCCGGGGACAGGCCTCTGCAAATACAAAACACAAACAAAAAGCAGCCACCCCTTTAGTTTGCTCTGCTAACGGCGACATTGGTGACACCATGGCGCCTACTCCGGCCTTTGCGGTTCCGTAGCAGTTGCATGCCATGACAAACAAGTCAGAACTTTGTTTCATTACTTTGCAGTTCCCTGAGACCCCTCAAATGCTGGGATATCAAGCTTCTTGTATATACTCGTAATTGTCACTAATTGCCGGTTTGGAAGTTTGCGTCCACCGCTGGGTTGTATTCACCACAGCTTAGTCAGATCTCAAAACAATGAAACAATATAATTTTTAGCCACAGGATTACTGATTCCATTACTCGATAAGAAAACAATTTCTTACTTGCATAGGATATGTCTTGCGGAATGATTTTAGTGTTAAAAATTAATCTGATGCTAAATTCGCCAAGGAAGATTCGAACAGGTTATTTGAATACTGTAAGTTCGTAATTAGCTTCACGCAGTTTTAGTATTATTTAAATAATACTTTGCACAGATGCCAATGGACGTAATGGATATTTTGCCGGATGCATTTCCATAACATGATGAAGAGTCAAGTTTGAAACAATTTTGGCATTTAAAATTACACTCTGAATTCATATTAATATTTATGGCTTTGTACTACGATGCTCTACTTTTCATAAATCTCGATAATTTTAAAGCAGGGAACGTTTTTAATTTATGCCAAAGGGACATTGTTTCGCATGTACTCTGCTTTCATAGCTCATTAGCGAACCTTCTCTGTGAGGAACAACCTATTATGGCAAAATTTCTGCTTGGAAACTGGACTAGCTCATTAACGTCAATGCACGCATTACAGTAATTATATAAAAATAACCGGCAATTTTATAAAAGGGATAGCAATAGTTACAGTCATGATGCAAGGAAATACACAAGGTGAGGTTGTTAAGTGAAAATAATACACAGCTTAATATTCTGTTACCTCGTGATAATTACTGAAAACATTTTTGCAGCTCTTCTCCTTTAAAACTTTGAAAATTTGTTGTAATGAATTCGTTTATGGTGACGCACCTTCTAAATGAAAGGCGTAACATCCGATCACGATATTAATTCGTTTATGTTGATTTTATATATATATTTATATGAAAATACCACGAAACAACATAGGCGCTAATTACCACTTCGTCAACGTGTCCTAGAACCCAAAAAACTACAACAACGAAACAACAGCAATGATCTTACGACAACATTTATTGTGAGTTGCCGATGAATCATCACACCAAATTATTAAATATTTAGATATTATTGAGTACGAAAGATATTTTTAAATTTATCAATTATTTGAGAGAGTGGCCCGATGGCTCAGTGGTTAAGGCTTCGGCCTGGAGATATAAGGTCCCCGTTTCGAATCCCTGTCTCGGCGGAGGAACTTCCAAGGCCCTTAACCCGGCCGTCACCTGTGGCACAGCCTGCAGTGTAATTTGAAGTACGCCAGAACGCTTCTGTGGTTCGGATTCCACGTTAAACCGTAGGTCCACTTTATCTGGTAGGAATCCCCGGATAGTTTGATAAAGATGCTGGGTGGACCTACCTGTGATATACCGGGCTTAGTATACCTCTTTCGGGATGGTTCAACCAATCTTCGGGTTGAGCACCACGCTTTGTAACCATTACTAGCGTTTACCCGCGACTTCGTACGCATGAACCTAATATTCTATTGCTAAAATTGGATAAAGAAAGTTGTAAGTTACGTAAGAAGTGTCTGAAAAAGCACAGAGTCAGCATGATATCACGTGAAAGTCATCAACATGCCATTCTATCATTGAACCTGTCTCATAAAGAGAATGAATTTGCAACATATTGTAGCATATTTCAATAATTTCGTAGTTAGTTACAGTATTCTAGTGTGGTACAAGCAAGCCTACGTAAGCTGCAGTCCTGGACATGCGCGGAACATGAAACATCATCTGCAGTTACCTGAATCCCTCATGCAAGGCTACACAGCCAGCGGTTTACCGTGAGAGACGCCGTTGGAAATGTTCTGGAACCTCCTAGAAAGACTTCTCCAACTGGCCAATTAAAAATCTGCATTCACATCGCGTGATTGAAACAGTCACCCCACTATGGAGCGACGGTATGGAGACGCGTTCCGTGCAGTCCCACTTCGCAGTGTTTTTAATAGATCACGCAGTAAACTTGCCACTTTTTGATTCAATGATTCAGACAGTATTAGGAAAATTTCACCACCATATCCACCCCACGTATGTTCACGGGCGAGGCTCGTACCGAACCTCTCCATTATTTTATTCAGCCATTTGGCTATCGTGAGAAAGCAAAATTCTTTCCCGTGCACAATTATGTTTGTACAGTGAATTCTATCATTCCACTTTTTTTTTTTTTTTTAGATATCAGGGATAGTTACCTGTCAATCTCATCTCTGAAGTTCATTTCAAATACTTCAAGTCAAGTTAGTTAGAGTGTGATAAGTGTTTTGCAGCCCATACTCGCAGACGCCAATTGGAAGAACCAAAAGTTGACGGCGAGGAGGCAGCACGAATTCAAGTGCTAAACGCGGTAAGTCGAAGGTATTTACCAAACTAAAATGTGTAAAATTAGAAAAAAAAACTAAGGTGGAGGTAAGGTTAACTAAGGGCAGTGTATCTTTCAGCTTTGTTTCCTCTCCTTTCTTCAGCTTGAGCATCAGATTCTTGGGTTCTAATAACTTCAGCTGTTCGTGCTTTGCTAATGCTACACCTTAGGTTTGATTTACGCGTGTAAGGCACATCGGAAAAAAAATACTGATGCCAGAATCTTTTAGGCAGACACAATATAACAGTATGATGTAGTGCAATTCAACATCCATACTAAATAATTATTTTTGCCTGCGAAACTAAATTTAGTAACAGATCGTATAAATACTAACTGACTGTGAGAGAATCACAGCCTGAGCGAACAACGTAACATTACGGACTTACAAATATATCCGTCTATTTGTTACAAGTCGATGATTATTATCAAAATTTCATCTTAAAAATATTTTTCATGCCAAAAAAAAAAGTATACTGTGTCCTTCCTAAAGAAACAAAGAACTTCTCTGTCAAATTCCATACATGGCTCGTATGATCAAAAACAACTCACAAAAATTCCTAATCCCAGCGGGATTTAAACTAAGCAACAGACCCAGATCTGTTCAAAACAAGCGCCGTAAATACTGAGCCACCAGCCTGCTATCCAGCGTGCTATTACAGATGACAAAATATATTATTTACACAGATAAAAAGTTCCCTATGTCCTTTCCTATGTCAAATAGTATCTTCTAGTCAAATTTCAAGAAGATCGGTTAAACCGTTTACCCTTGAAAACGTAACAGACATAGAGACAGGATTAATTTCACATTTATAATCCCACAAAAACAATTCTTGTAAAAATAGGCCAAGTCTCGTGTTAGTGCAGTGACAAAAAGTTATGAGATCTTCCTCTGAGCCAAGTCTACACTTTTCAGTGTATATTCACTTCACTTTATGAAACAGAATGGTTTCTCTCGGTATCATAGATCGTTTATTTAGGATAAAAAATCTGATGACTTGGCCATTATGCATGCCATGTTTTAGTCAACGCACACAAACTTATAAATACGTAAAAGCCAAGATTTCCATCGCTCTTTTTCGAATTTGACAAGTATATATATTATGCCCGCAATTTAAGTTCAAATTATGACATGCATAATGGCCAAGTCATCAGATTTTTTATCATAAATAAACGATCTATGGTACCGAGAGAAACCATTCTGTTTCATAAAGTGAAGTGAATATACACTGAAAAGTGTAGACTTGGCTCAGAGGAAGATCTCATAACTTTTTGTCACTGCACTAACACGAGACTTGGCCTATTTTTACAAGAATTGTTTTTGTGGGATCTCATTTCTTTTTGTAAGTTCATCGCTTATCCTGAATCGCCGCTCAAATGTAATGATTCCACTTGAAAATCGGTTAATAGGAACATTTCAGATTTGAAGACATAAATATACGTTTACCAACGATGCCCCAATCTCTGAAAACAATTGATGTGACCAGTAGCCGAGCAATGCAGATAGCCGTTGGCTCAACTGCCACCATAAATAAATTACTAGTAACTTCCAAACTAAGCATAAGACCAAAGTAAAATTTAAGATATCACTTAAAATTGCTTATCTCTTTGCATTAAAAAATTCTCAGCCATGTAGCTTCATCGGGAGAAAAGCAATTAAGCAAATATGTGCCAGAATTTTTCATATTTGGGATTTTAATTAAATAAATACGGGAGAAAACTCCAATATCAGATTTTTCTCATGATATTGGTGTGAAATCATATATGTGTACCAAATTACTTGTTTCTGGGATGGCTGGAGGTACAGTGGGATTTTGATGTCGGGGTGTCGTGGTCAAAATAGAATTTTGAATTTCAATAACTTCGAGAATAAGAAAGGCAAATAAGTAACATTTAACACATTAGTTGAACTTAGTAAGCTCACTCTACAATTGAAATCTGAAGTGTATAAAGTTATTAGGGTAGGAAGCGATTTCACGTTAGGGGTAGGTAGGGGGTAGATATATGGAAATTTACGAGTTTGTTGGTATGTGAGGAAAATTTTATCTGTGTAGCAAATTTCATCTTCCCACAGCTACGGGAAGAACCATAGAGTTTTGAAGATCATCAGTCAGTCAGTGTGTAAGTGAGTGACAAAATCGCTGTAGTTTGCATCCTAACAGCAACCGAACGAAGACCAGTATCAAAATAAAATGTATTACGTTTGCTAAGATTGCTGATATCTATGCATAACAGAAATTTGAGACATGTAGCATAAATACGACCGAAGAAATTGAGGTTCAAAAATGGCCCGAATCGCTTCGAGAAAAGGGTAGGCTGTGCCGCCGTTGACTCGACTTGTCGGGTGCACTGCCGTGCACTCAAATTATAAATGCGGAAGTAGGTCTCTGTCTTTTTGTTACGTTTTTACGACTTAGTGGCTATACCAATAATGATGGAATTTGACAAGGAAATACTATGTATCTGTAGGAAGGACACCGGAAATATTCTTTTCGGTATGAATAACAGTTGTATTCACGAATTTTTTTGAAGTTATCGAATGGTGACGTGTGTTAGTTTGTAATGTTACATCGGTTGCTAAAGCTGTGCTTCTCGCGCGATTTGTTAGTGTATGATTTGTTATTAAATTTCGTTTAGAGACAAATCGTATTATTTAATACAGAGTTCGATTTGCTCAGCACTGTACTATTATTTTGTGTCTTCTTGAGTGTTACTGGCACCAGCTTATTTTGTCTTCATTTTAGAAAGGCCTGCGGGTGTGAACCTAGCCTAAAGTGTAGCTCTAGCAGAGTACGAGCAGCTAAAGTTATTAGAACCCAAGAATTGGATGCTCATGCTAAAGAAAGAAGAAAAGACCAAGCTGAATTAAAGCTGCCATTAGTTAAACAACCCCCCCCCCCCCCCACCTCCCACACACACACACACACACATTCCCGAACCCCCGCACCTTCTTTTGTTTTTCTGTTTTTAAATATGTTGGAAATTAATTCTCTTCATGAGACAGTTTCGACGGTTTGAGCATACTGATTCATCCAGAACAAAGCAATTAACCTGCAAATATGTACCGGAAAGTTTCACGTTTGGGTTTCCATTGAATAAATACAAGGAAAATCAGCAATATCATTACCAACAATGTCCCAATCTTTGCAAACAATTATTGTGCGTCGTAGCCTAGCACTGAGCATTGTCGCTGGTTTAACTACCACCTCAAATAAATAACAAGTAACATACAAACTAACCATAGGAACAAAGTAAAATTTAAAGCTTTGGTTAAATCTCTTTGCCTTTATATAGTATAGAAATGTCAGGTTTATAGCTTAATCCGTAGCAAAGTAATTAAGCCGCAAATATGTGCCAGAATTTTTCATGTTTGGGATTATAATTAAACTAGCTGATACCCGCGACTTCGTACGCGTGGATTAAGAATTTCTTTGCCAGAATTGAGTATAGAAAGTTTTTGGTATCGAAGGATTGGTCCCAAACAACACCTAGTCGGCATAATATGACAGGAAAGCCATCACTATATCATTCTACCGTCGAACCTGTCTCTTGAAGAGAATCAATCCCCAACATATTAAAAAAAAAAAAAAAAAAAAAACGAAGGTGTTGGGATGAGGGGAGGAGGGGGTTGTTAACTAACGGCAGCTTTATTTCAGATTGGTCTTTTCTTCCTTCTTCTGCATGAGCATCCGATTCTTGGGTTCTAATAACTTTAGCTGCTCGTGCTCTGCAAGAGCTACAACTTAGGCCAATTTACGCCCGCAAGGCATGTCAAAAAAGAAGAAAAAATAAACTGGTGTCAGAAACATTTAAGCAGACGCAAAGTAATAGGACAGAGAAAATCTGCTACTAAATAATACGTTTTTTTCTCTAAACGAAATTTATTAACAAACTATTCACTAAGATAATGCGCGAGAAGCACACCTTGAGCAACCGACCTAACATTACAGACTAACTCACACATCCGTCTCTCCGTCACCATTCCATAAGTTCTCAAAATTTCGTGACTACAACTGTTAATCATACCGAAAAAAAATGTCCTGTACCCTCCCTACAGATTTTCTTGTCAAATTCAGTCAATACCGGTATAGGCATTTAGTCGTCATAACGTAACAAAAGGCAGAGTCTTACTTCCGCATTTATAGTATTATTACTGCAGATCACACACACACTCTGACTGCGAATCACCCCTGAGCGGTCAATATAACGTAAAAAAGTGTACACCTACAGCATTGCAAGACTACTTACGATTTTCCTCGCATTGCACCCCTAAATTTGTGATATCTACAGTTAACATTCAATCCGAATAACCGACGGACCAGGCGTGACTCTTACAATCAAAAACAATTTTTAAAAATCCTCGCCTCCATTGGGATTTGATCCGGCGATACAAACATTAGGAGACAAGCGCGTTAACCAACGGGCCACCAGCCCACGATAGCGTATGGAACTTCACATCCTAAACATCGGTCTATGTTCGTTTCGGTAATTTTTCAAATTTACGTGTCAATATGACGAGAAATTGTTCAACCAAATATAGACAGTATTTTTCTCCATGTTTCAAAGGAAAGGTGTGCAAAGTTTCATCGAGATCGGATGAAAACTGTGGATTTGTATGAAGAATAAACAAACAAATATTCATCTTTTTATATATAGATAAATACGGTAAAAAACTCCAATATCAGATTTTTCTTATGATTTAGGGATGAAACCATATATGTGTACCAAATTACTTGTTTCTACCATTACTAGAAATACAGTGGAATTTTGATGTCGGGGTGTTGTGCCGAAATAAAATTTTGAATTTCAATAACTTCAAAAGTAAGAAAAGGGAAGAAGTATAATTAAACACTTTAGTTAAACATGTTAAGCTCACTCTACAGTGAAAATCTGAGCTTTATAAAGTAATTAGGGTAGAAAGCGATTTCACGTTAGGGGTAGGTAAGGGGGTAGGTACATGAAAATTAACGAGTTTCAAACTTTTCTTATAATATGTGGGTAAAATTTTATCTGTGTACCAAATTTCAGCTTTCTACGGCTACTGGAAGTGCCTTAGAATTTTGATGATCATCACTCAGTCAGTGAGTGAGTGAGTGAGTGACAAAATCTCTGAAGTTTGCATCCGAATAACATACGAACTAAGAACAGTAACATAATAAAATTACGTACGTTTGCTAAGATTGCTGATATCTATGCATAACAGAAATTTGAGACATGTAGCATAAATACGACCGAAGAAATTGAGGTTCAGAAATGGCCCGAATCGCTTCGAGAAAAGGGTAGGCAGTGCCGCCGTTGACTCGACTTGGCGGGTGCACTGCCGTGCACCCAAATATTAGTATGGATTTGAATACGGCCGAGTGGTGAGGGTATATTCCCGCATTGATGCCTCTGTGACGTCATATGACGTGAGCCGTTACCCACTGAATAACAAGGGCAAATAATCTACGTATTTAAATCCAACCTTCATGATGCTGGTCGTTCTGATTACTGTTTTAGACAGAAAGCTTGCATGGCATGATCCGATCGTCCCGCATACAGAAGTATAAAGCTGTATATGATAGCTGTTACAAACTTACTATTTTTGCCAGCAAGATGAGAAATAATTATTTTACAACACCTCACTTCTGACACGGAAAGGAACGTTGTCCGTTGTCATGAAGTCATTTCAACTAATAATCTAAAATAGCGCTGGAGTAGAACTAAGGAGTCTTAACGCAGTGCCCGTACGATAACAAAAAAATTATTGCATCCATAAGAGAATTCATTCAGATCTACGGTATACGTTGACACAGCTAACGGGCAGGCCCCGGTAGCGTAGGGCCTAGAGTGCTAGCCCCGCGTGGCGAAGGTCGCCGGTTCGAGTCCGCCCGGGGGCATGGGTGTTTAGTGTTGTGTCTGTGAATGTCTTGTCCGTGTTGTAGTGTCCTAGCACCCTAGCCAATACGCTACCGAGGCCGGCATTCAATCATTTTCTTCATTATCATATGACTGCGATGATTCTTCCGTGGTATTTAAAGGGAAATGGTGTTAGATATTTCGATTTAACAATTTACTGCTTCAGCTCGTTATTTTAATTCACATGTATTTGTTTTGTACATTGAAATTAAAGACGCTTGCGTGCGTGTTGAGACGCATACCGTAGGGACCCGTAGTTTTGACATTATGATTACTTTGATATCCTCCTCAAGATTCCATACGAACACATAGCACTATATTCGAAGTGCCCATGTGCTCAAACTCGTATGATACTGACAAAGAAAAACATAGAGCGCGATTAAGTAATCGCTCGTAATTACGTCATTCATAAACTCAGATCAGTAGTCAATTAGCATTAAATGTAACATGGTTTATAACAAAAAGCAGTTTCATTAGTATCTTACCTACCTACTCATCATTGTACATATGGTACAGTACTTTTTTCATAATTATGTAGCCACGACAGAGGAAAATGGAAACACTGTCCACCGGCAGTCGAACTATCCTTATGGGTCTCTCGGTCAACTATGCCATATACTTTTTTTTTATTATACTTATTCAATTCTATTAAAATCTTGCAAATATGGTACGCTAATGACTATGTAAGAAGTTATGTACTCCAAATTAAAATTCCGAGATGAACTATAATATCAATTACAAGCCGTGATGTCCTCGCGCCAGATTTATCTCACTTTTAAATCCTAGAAACTGTCCACATGAACTCATTTTCGATAAAGAACATCTTATAGAAAAACAAACTCATTGTTGCAACCTAGTGCGTAGATGAGCGACTTGCGGTCGGCCCTGCCATTCGGTACAAAGCTGGTTCCAATCCTCATACGGCAATTCAGTATTGGGTTTTCCGTGAATTTTTGAAATTACTCCTTCTAAAAGACTATGACTGAATTTCTTCCCATTCATTGTCTCCAGTACTCTAGCTGCTGTAATGATTTTAACGTCGAGTAGCTTTGTAATACAATAAAATGAAAATAAAAAATATTAGTGGCATACCTGCCCGCTATGTGACTAGCTTCATTAGTATTAGTTCATTGATAAGGGAGAGATTGGTTTGAAATTTGTAGAGAATTTTGCATCCCAACCCTTTAATTTTGTAAGGAACTAATTCCTGAGAAAATGTGAAATTCAGTACAAAAAAGAATAAAAAAAATTAAAAATTGAAACCGATGCCTTTCCACTCCAATCAATAGGAATTTGGTAGAAATTATGGATGGAATTTTTAGCAGCGAAAAACTGACGTTGCACGGAAATGAAAATGTCGCGATGCAATGGGAAGCAAGAGCCGAATATTTTAGTCAATAATTGAGTCAATTTTGCTTCTACGGGTGTTAAATGAGGCATGTGAGATACCTGTCCTTGGTGGGAGAGTTTTGTTTAAATTTCAGCGAGAAAGTGTAAACTGATCATAGTGCGAAAACTGTCTCCCATCCATTTTGTCACTAATTTCAATCTACGTTGCATTAATTCGAGTACCTTTAATAAATCAATGTATCGGTTATAACTTCTCAGTCTGCTTATTACATCGTTTATACTTTCAGTAAAGCATAATATTGTGGATCCATCTCTATCATTTCGGCACAGACCCGAATATGTGTAACCTTCAAATGTATGCATAGAGAGATCTGTATCTACAAGATTATACGAACAGGAAATTTCGTATTTTTGGTTAGTCACCTGAGGAGTATGAATCTTGTCAATCGTATCTGTTACATTCTTTATGTCAAGAATGATTTTATTGGAAGTGTAAACCAATTAAAGTAATTAGTTGTCAATATACGGAAAAGGGGGGTTTCTTTTTGTTATTACGGAATGTTGAGTAGAACCATAAATGCATGCTTCAAATATCTGGTTACATTTTCTTTCAGTTTTCATCTCTTAGATGTTTCCTCTTGGATTATACTATCATTAGATTCTATTATAGTCTCTCCTCTTTAGAACAGTCTTCAGATGTTTTCAAGTTTCTGGGTGTATTACGTTATGCAAAATAACGGCGAGCCCGGTAGCCAAGTTCTCTCTGGTGGAAAAATTTTCAACATACGGTACAGAACGGAGTGGAGGAAGAGACACCGTATCGCGAAAAAAGTCTTTTCTGAATTACAAAGTAACTATGTTGTGAAAAAGTGGGTTAATCCGCGTGAAATGTACGGTACGACTTACCACCCGTTTCATGTCTCCGTTGATTGCGGGCAATAAGAACACACGAGAAAGACAATATTGGCACTTAACCCAAATGTATATCAACAAATGAGGCACGTACGAAATAAAGTTAGTTCGCACCTCTGGAAACGGCAGTACCAACCTTAGCGTTCGAAACTGTACAGTAGAAATAATTGCTACAACTTCACGCATTCATTTTGGAAGTAGCTGCTGAGAAAATTAATGCTTTATTTTCCGTGTGGTTCCACAAGTTTTTGATATATAAAGCATGTAGTTTCATTTCACGAAAACCATTCGTTTTAAAGGCAGTTGATCCAGCATAATGGAAACACAGGGAGCAGATTATGGAATTTACTATTAACATTGACTCAATAGAGATCGACAGGATTATGATTATCTGTACAATTACGTCTTCTACAAAATTTACAATAATGGTAACTACTTTTTGTAATCTTTTTATCTTTCTCTCTCTCTCTCTCTACCTCTCGTTTTACTACTCATGAAACTCTGATAATAGTTAATTACGTATACGAACAATACAATTCTTCTTGACATCATGCATATTAATTTTTACAGTGAATGACTAAGCCCCACACTACAAGGTTGAAAAGTGCCAGGAAGAATAAATTTAGAAAAAAATAATCTACTTCTTAACAGACGGTGTTTCAGTTACAAACATTTAAGGAGTACTGCGGAAGAATTACCAACAACTAAGTTATTATAGGTGGTACGAATCCGATTACATTATATACTGAGACCATTTACAGTAAAATAGTTTTAGTTTATCAGAAAGTAACAGCAAACTAAATCTGTCACCTTTTTACGCTCACGAAATACAAATCGTATATGATGTCAGCATGTTTAAAGCTTGCTGTTTAAAAACAGGCCAGAATTGATATAAGAAATGTTTCAATTTCATATGTAATATGGTTTTTGAGTTATCTAAGATAACAAAATTGGTCTAAAATTAACAACTTCGAATGCCACCGTCGTATATAATTTTAAGTTTTCTTAAGAACAAAAATAGATTTTTTTAGCCCTCCACTTTATATGCTTTAAAGTAAACGAAGCTATGCCACACGCTAGATCAGAAAAACATTTTTTTTACCCCCTTTATTTAAATTGCAAATCTTAAATGCAAATTTACATAACGTTAGTTACGATATTCCTTTTTGTGTAACCTAAATACAAAACATGTTTGATTATGAAGTATGCAATACATTCCGTTTACTAGTTAGAGGTCTGTGCCAAACGGACAGGTGGAAAAACAGTGGACATACACAACAGTGTTCATTTATCTTTATGTATGTACATTTAAAAAGAAAAATATTTTATACCAAATGGATTTCCTTTCAAGTGGCTGTCAATAATTTCGAAAAGCCAGTTATGTACTAGGTTATGTTTATCACGAATTTTTTACATCTGTTCTATGTCCCCTAATTTGGAAGCAATATTAAATGCTAACGATACATCAAAAATCCTGGGCCCAGACCTACGAAAATTAACAATATTTTAATAAAACGTTAACATTATTTTACTTTTAGGAACAAGAGGTTTTACGGGGAATCATAATTATTGACCAATTGTAGTTCATATCAATGTATTGTAAACTAATAATCACGCGGTAATTATGCCATAATAAATTTGTAACTCTCCTGGCTAAGTCAAAGGTATATAATACTACAGGGTGTCCCAGAATTATCTTTACAACTTTGACATTGATTAAATTATGTTTGGATCGAGATATCACAATGCAGTTTTTTGCATTTTGAAGAGTATCTCTCAAAGTTATGTTTCTCGTCTCTAGAACACTTCAACGTGTGTACCAATAGTTGCCCGTACAATGTCAAAACGATATTCGATTTCTTGCCTAGTTCTTTGGAGTATCCCTTGATCAATTGTCAGTAATTACTGAAGAAATCCTCTGCCTGAGATCAGCCTAAATTTCTTACCGGGGTTTGATACACGATGTCTTTTACATATTCCAAAAGAAAGAAATCCAAGGGGGTTATGTCAGGTGTAAGCGGCGGCCAGTCAATTGGACCCCCGCTTCCTTTCCACCGACCAGGAAATTGTTTATAGAAAATCACGAACGTTATGAGCCAATGCAGAGGTGCACCATCCTTGCTGGAAGATGACTGTCGGTTGAAGGACTTCCAGTTGGGGACCAACAAATTTTGTTAGCATATCGAAGTAAACTGGACCTGTGATTATCTTCTCAGCAAAGAAGAAGGGGCCAATGATTTGGTTGTGCATAAAACCGCACCACACATTAACCTTTAAGGTGCCGCGCTCTATCTCTCTAAATGCATGCAGAAATTCAGAACCCTAAATTCGATCGTTGTGCCTGTTAAGTAACCATCACACGTGTAAGGTGACCTCATCTGAGAAGAGAACACGACTAAGGAAACCATCCTCAGTGTCCATTCTCTCCAACATGTTTGCAGCAAACGCAGCACGTCTCTGTTTATCTCCTTGCTTGATGGCTTGTAACAGCTGCATTTTGTATGCATAGAAGTGCAACCTTCTGCATAACACTCTGTGTACACCTAGTTGAGCGTGGTAACTGCAACTCTCTGGCGGCGGTGCCGGGAGTTTTTTCTGGGACGAGTGAATGCCTCACGAACCCGTTCAACATTCTCGTCACTTGTGCATGGTCGACCAGCGCCTTTCTGATGGAAGATACTACCAGTTTTCACTGACGATGCCACTGACGAATTGATGATCATGTTGGTGGTTCTTTCCTGTATGTTGTCTGGAAATTGCGTTCCACTTGTGTATCCGTTCGTGTTTCTATAAACCAGGAAACACACTGAGCTTTTTCCTGTGGAATGTACATTTTCAATAAATGTGATGTAACCACCTACTTCTCACCAAACCCCACCTGAAATGAAACAGAAAAAAACTTTGAGAGATACTCTGTAACTTGCAAAAAACTGCATTGTGATATCTCGTTACAAACATAATTTATTCAATGTTAAAGTTGTGAAGATAATTCTGGCACACCCTATATAATCGAAGCTCGTAACTGATAAAATTTCTAACCAGGGGCAGAGTGTACTTTTAAGGAGCAGAATCCCCATTTCTGAGCAGAATGTTCATTGTGGGGTAAAGAAACGTGTGTGATTCAGATGGCTTTACGAACGTTATTTTCCGGACTCGGTTTCTTCGTGGTGATTGACAGAGACGGCTGGATACGTCTATGACCGAGCGTAATGGCATTCTGGAGGACATAGGTTCGCATCCCCGTCTGCCTATCCATATTTCCGCTGTCCACTGTTCACCGAAATTACTCCACGCAATTGCCGGTATGGTTTCCTGAAACACGCCAGGCGAAATTACCGCCCGCTCCTTGTCCTCAGTCATTTCTGCCTCTTATGACCTCGACTATGACAAAGCGAAAAACAACAAGGAAAAAAAAAAATATTCTTCTGTAGACATAGCTTCAATGTTCTCATAGTAATTAGATAATCTCGCTTGTTATTGTAATTATTTCTAATTATTTCACCTCAGCGCTGACGTTTAGCAAAATTTTATTCTTACATCTAAAGCATTAATAGCGTTATGGATAGTTGTATTTTATAGGGAGTTTACTTCCCGGATTTCGCATTGTAAGTCAGCTTTCACAATATACTGTGATGTAAAAGCAGTTTTACCGGTTTTAAGGGATACAAGTATCTTTTAGAAAAAAGTTTACTGAGAACGACAAGGTACAGAATAAATGCTTATTATCTGCTACCAGTGAAGTGATAAAGAACACTTTTCAGTCTATCTTAAGCTTCCGTTTCCTATACAAATCTTGTAAGGACAACATTGGAAGACGGATGCTGATATACGGAATTCATAATGACCATTACAATTAATATTAAGGAATCGAATATTAAAATCAGGTTTATCAACAGTTAAGAACATTAGGATTAGTTTAGTAATTTAAAAATTAATCTCGACATATGAGAAGAAAGAGGATCGTTAACGTAATTTTGCAATATTAAAATGAGTTTAATCAACATTAGAAAAAATTAGGTTCTGTTTAGTTAGGTTGAGTTTCAACATATTAGGATACAGGGAACCGTTAAAGAAAATTGATAATTAATGAGCCATGTAGACTCAATCATATTGAAGCAGTCGAACTGACGCTTCGACTATGCATTTCCTTGTTACAATTAAACCATGCGCCAACCAGACAGACTGCTGTACACAAAGATTAACTCATTCCTGCCTGTATATCTAGGAGTCCTTAAGGCAAGTATGTTAATAAAGAAGTAAGGATGTCGGAAAAATCAAGTTGTTATCAAGATATCCTTTGGAATACAAATATCGTCATTGAGACAATTAACAGATCTCGTGCAGTTTCACTAATTTCGTAACATTGCACGTTAGTGTCGAGTGACTGCGGTGAGTTTTATGGCTTTGAAGTAATTTACACACAAAGTTAACAGAATGACGGGATATACTTGTGCACAAGTCGACGTACCAAAAACGTATCAGATTGGAATAATGTTTTATTATAAATCCAGTGACAGCAACAGAACGATTAAATCGGTGACGGGAACGGAAGAAGTTAGCTGCGCTGGAAGCCGAAGGTTTCAACGACAACGTGATCGTACCGCAGTTGGGAGTCAAAACCAATGCAACTAGCATCACTTGGTAGATCAGCGCGTGCCACATCCAAAAATACTCCACAGAATCGACTAGCTTGAGCGTCTTAAAGGGGGCGTGGGGGAAAGATAAAAATATTAACTCACAAATTCACTGCCAATTTTACGAACACAGCTCTTTTCTTATTAAATTGATCACTTTGTGAAATACACAGTTTTTTAGAAAAAATTTCGAACCATTAAACATTAATGTACATGGTTGGTGAAAGGCACCTAACAACCGTGATCCGGTTGGCCGATAAGCTTGTTGAAAGGTATGAGACAACGCCTTCTCGCGTACTGTTACGTCGGCTTTTATTATTATTATTTCCATTCAGTACCTAAGTTGACTTAATGTGAATTTCATAAACATGGTATTATATGGTAGAAAATTTTTCTTAATAGTTCTTCAGATAAGTTTAGAATACCCCTTCGATGACTGAGTGATAGAATACTGATTAGAAGTGCTTGTTTGAAATATCATCGTGGCTAAAGACCAAAAAAACTGAGAAACAGGCCATTTACTCTTGGTAGGTGTACTCTAAGTTGAAAATTTTGAAATTTTGTTTACACTAATGATAAGAATTATATGATGCATCCAAAAAGTTTGAAGACAGGTCTCAGACCCTTGTGCATCAATACACCACTGCCAGCGTTTCTTGAATCGCTTCCCTTTCAGATCTTTCTTGATTTGGGGAAACAAAAAGAAGTCGTTGGATGCTGGGTCGGGGCTCTAGGGCGGCTGCGGAGATATTGTTACGTTGAACTTGGCCAAAACTTGTGAGACGTGTGAGAGGGCGCATTGTCGTGGTGAAGAACCCAATTAATTGTCTTTGATCTCCATGAGGACTCGATCCTTCAAATGGCAGCGTAAAACTGACTTGTTTATGCACATTCACCAAATTTTCATGAGTTCGGCTTGTTGAACGTCTCCCAGAGTGGTCATCGTCTTCGACGTCCTCGCTGCCATCTTTGAACATCTTGTACCAAATGGAAACCATTGCACGTCACATGGATTTTTCCCTATAGGCCTCTTGAATCATACTAAAAGTCTCTGTAGTGATTTTTTTCAGTTTCGCACAGAACTTTATAGAATAATGCTGCTTCAAATGACGCTGCATGCACCCTGTCAGTGGAACCTGTCTGAGCGGCTTCCCCTACTCATGAAAAAAATCAGTCTGAAATTTTGTGAACGCAACTTGTATTCTCTATATTGTTAGTTAAACAATGTTTGGGCAGAAAATAAAGCTTCCTTTGATACCTGACGTCTTTGTTATCCATATATATTGGCAGGCTGTTGTCCTCTGTCGTTAGCGATTTTGCTAGTATGCAAGTTGTAAGCGATGCATTGCTACAATTTTTAGTTGTGTAGATAAATAACCACACCGTTCCGATGATAGCATGTTGCTCTACACCGAAATGAACCAGATTACTTTTGTCCATTCAGATGGAAAGTATTGACCCTGCACGCTAGGGAATGTTGTTAGAATGTCTTACAGTTCTCTTGGTAATCCAGACAGAAAGATCGAAGTTTCTCGCCAAAATTCTTAAAGCCGACTCGCTTCTCACAACTCTGGTGCTGTATAAACCTTTCACAGGCAGAAAGCATTGTACCACCATGAGACTTGGAGCGTTTAGGGAATATATCAGGCACTCAATGTAACTCAATGTAACGTTGAATATTCCTCTCTACTTATCAAATTCAAAGATTAACATTACCTTCATAATGCCATTGCCAAGACTTCAATTAATTATATTCTAAAGTATGGTCGCAATGCTGAATCAACAGTGTGCTACAAACTATCAGCTAACGAAACCTGCGTTTCGAGAAAGCTGCCAGATATATGGAGAAATAATAATGTTTTCTACAATACCAATTAGGAAAACCTATTTTTAATGGAACATTATTCCAGCATCTAAAGTTCGAAATTAGCTAAAACTTTACACTTTATCTTCCTTTTGGTTGTTAGCATTTAGTAGATTTTCTTTCAGGAATTTCCTTAGTAACCTGCACCCTTGGATGACGCCGCCACAGTAACCCAATTGTGCAGTGTACTGCGCGGACTTAATGGCACGCTCTAGTTAACGTAATTTCCTGCAAATTCAGCGACGTTAAACTTGTAACTGCCACCCACAATTTCGTACAAATAAGCAACTCAAACCGGCTGTTGGCTCATACCACTGCATGGTTTCGCAAAAACCCTGGTAAGCATCCCTTTAACGCAATTTGATTAATGTAGTTTAGTGATTTTAGGTTCCTCGGCGTAAACGAAATATTCTAGCGTACAATTATCATTAATTTTTTTTAACCTGGTTGGCTGTTCTTATCAGGAGCCATTTATAAAATTACGTGATTTTATGTAGCATATGTCATCAAGGATTTTTCATGATTTGATTATCTCTCAAATTAGTCTTTTACTTCAGAAAAAATTAATAGATTACATCAACAAAAAAATTCACACTTCTTAATTTGCATAGCATCTATGTTAATCATTTCCTTTTACATTAAAATACATAGTTTTGTTTTATAACACATCCAGAAAGCCACGAACGAACAATTGAATTCAAGTTCTCTTAATATTATTACTACAAAGACATTATTAGGTTCAACATCAGCGCAACTAATACATTCTACTACACTAAAAACCTGCGTGGCATAAGCCACAATCGTTATCACAAATACATACAATTAATTACATTTTTAATGTTTAGCAGTACTTAGTGTCATAATGACAAACCCTAAGAGTGAAAATGTGGAATGAATGTGAGTTCCACCTCTTTACAGGTGGAAGGAGTAGTGCTACGCAATCAACAAGTCAGGTGCAAACGTGTATTTATGCACATATTTAATAAGGCACCAAAGCTGGTTATTGTGGACAGGCTTGGTGGAAGACATCATCACCAGTAACATGCTTATTCCACCATCAGTCGTCTCCACTCAGTTACACAGAAATTCTAGTAAATTTCTGTCATGTTAATATAAACGTATTTTAAATGTATTTTGGATATGTGTCATTAGATGACTTATTAAAATAATAAAACACCGTATTATTTCTATAATGGTTGGAAGTGTGTAATGGTAATTGACGAACCGTTCCTTGTGACGGAAATTATTATATTTGTCCAACAATAACAGCAGTAACTCGTGCATGCTGATGAAATGAAAGTGCGAGTACTGTAATGTCACACAAAGTTCGTCTGCCTAAAGTAGTCGTTCCATAAGCTTTTCTTATCATGACTCCATTCCAAAGAATGGAAAATCCCTGGGGCTCAAACACCTCCCCCCCCCTTTTTTCTTTCCACTCCACTTCAAAATTTCATTATTAAAAACGTAAATGCCTATTCATCAGTACTAACAATGACATCTCAGTAATTATGTGATATTAAAATAAAGGCTTTCAACTGTAAGGGGGCGTTGAAGAGATATAATACTTGCGACGTTGTAAAGCAAGTGTATCGTCCACACGTGCGGCGAAACTATTTGTTATTTGTATTTTAAGCTACTTCGCATCATGCCCACCTACCCCCCCACTATCCGCTTGAGGGCGGTGGAGCGCCGTCAGTTTGGGAACCTCCAGTCGAAAGGTCTTTGACAACTTGAAGCATTCCGCATTTCGGATGCTTCATTTTGCAAGCAAATATTCCTGCAAAGATGCTTCGTGCCGGACAGCACTGGGCCGTAACGGTACCTCAGGTAGCGCGGCTCGGAATGTGTTTACTGGATGGGGTTTAAAGAGACAGGTGTCGCGCCTGAAATTTTCCATTAGGCGAGAGAGAGGAACATGTTCCGTGACAAAGATGGACAAAAGTAGTGCCGAAGAGGGTGTGTGTGGGTGAGTGTTTGAGCCAATCACAGCCCCTGTGTGGTTTCACCCGGACTAATATGATTTCTCTGCTTTCCATACAACGCGGGAGGCGAGGACTTTGCTCCAAGACACCGTCGCGTCGGGTGCTTGTGTGAAGGAGGGAGCTTCTGAGCGGGTCGACGTAGGTTCGACTACGTGGCGGCTAAGACAGCTCCATAGCGACGGGCTGATTACGAGTGTGCGGCGTGTGGAGATTTGTGCCGCTCTGCTTTGTGTGTTGCCGAGAGTGCATTAGTGTATCAGTGCGACCTCACACACACGTGAGTTACTAAGCAACGTGCCTGGTGATTCGTGATCTGGTGTGAAGATCTCTTGTGGTGGTCTCCTTCAAGCCTCCTTCGTCGCCAAGGACCACATCCATGGTAATATTTTCAAGTACCTGCTACCGCAAATCTTTGTTTGAAACTGTCGAGACCCCAAAACTGCGTTACAAAGCCCAGTAACGGCCTTCATCGAGATAAAGAGGTTCTCACTCTCTGAACTGAGCTAAATTATCATTGTAAATGGTCTGCTATCCCTCGGCTTCGTATTCAACTAGTATTTAATTTCATTTTTTGTTGTTGTTTTGCATTGGTTCCAATGTCATTATCATAACAATTTTGTGCATAAAGTAATTTTTCTTTGCACATAATAAAATATAATGTAATTAATGGTAGATTGCCGTTTTCATTATGTGAAATCTCCCATTTCCAATGCTTAATGGATATAATTAGCTACTTGCATTGTTATTATTAAAATAATTATTACAGGGAAAACATTTATTAATTTCATGTGGAAGTAATTCCTGGTGCCCAGCTCTTATCACGAATGCAAGTTTTTTAGCGGACATTTACAGCTCTCACCAATAAATGGTGCAAGGTGTAGTTTGGTAATTGTGTCAATGGTACACCACAAATTTATTTCTACTAACGCTGTTTTTACCTATTAACGTCACAAATATCAGCTACGACTTTGAGAGTACTTTCCATTGGTACCTTGTTTATCGATCATACCTTATACATAGAATCAAGCAAAATAGCAACAGAGGCTTGCCGGCTCCACCACGAGAGTAAATAAATAAACGAGACGATATAGGAATCGGTGACTGAGGTCATAAAAATGATGTTTATTTCCCATTCGTGGTATCGATTGCAAGCCGCCAAGCGCTGGTGAGTACTCCAGGTTTCACTGTAAACATAGTTAGTTACCTGTGTACAATTCTTTACCTTTGATGAATGGTAATGTTGTGTACTTGTGATAAAGTACACTGTACATTGCAAACAGAATACTAACTTCGCAAATTGTTATCGCTAAAGTTCTTTAAAAATAAATAATCTGCGTCTCTAGATTACACATTTCAGTGTGATTTAAATCATCATATATTACATGCGGATAAAAATAAGCTGAAAACGAAACCATAATCTGATATCCTTATTGCTGGTGTTACAGCGTTGCTCATGGTAGCTTTCATGTTGGAATAGAGCACTCTGCGTGCTCAGGTGCCTGTCTGGGGAGCGAAAGGTCCCCGGTTCGAATCCCTGTCTCGGCCCTTAACCTGGCCTTCACCTCTGGCACAGCTTGCTCTGTAATGTGTAGTACGACAGAAAGCTTCCGTTGTTCGGATTCTTCGATTTTTTAAACAAAATTTATTACTTAATCAGAATACAAGGTAATCATCAAACAGAGGTTCCGTGCATGAAAATAGTAAATGAGTGTTACTCGGTGATCTACATTTGTCTCCTTCTCTAGTCCAAGGCCTGATCTCTCCCAGATCACCGCCTCGGCGTAGCTTCGGCTGCCAGTCAGCTTAGAACAATCCTCAGTTAAACTGTAGGTCACCTTACCCGGTAGGTTTTCCGGGTTAGGTTAAGGCGGATACGACAGGGGCGGAATGCGCAGCCAATAGAAACGCAGACAGCAGATCATTCCGACCACACTGAATTATAATTATTATTATGTTGGAATATTGAGTATTCTCTAGATAAATACTATTTTGTGTTGTCATTAGATGAACTCATATAAATCAACTCAAAGTTTCAATATACCTTGAAATAGGTTTCAGTCTGTCAGGCTAATATAGCCTGGTACCATTATAAATAAAGAAATGAAAGATTTGACAAAAAATTTATATTTGTTTTGTTAATTAGAAGGTGAGTAAATTATGCTGTACAGAAACTACCCAGGATTAAAACTGATGGATATAAGTTATACTGATTTAGAGCTTCCAGTTTTAACTCACGGATGAGACTGTAGATGAGGTTTGAATTGGCAGACATAATTTATTATTATTTTCGAATAGACACAATCAGATAAGTCAAAACCTTATTCTCATCATAGCTTGTAATTAATTATTTTTTTAACTGCTTTACGTCTCTCAACATCGAGGTCTTTAGAGACGGGAAAGGATGAGGGACAAGGATGGGGGCAAGGAATTCGGCCATGGCCTTTTGAAGGAAGCATCCCGGCATTTGCCTGGAGTGATTTGGGAAACCATGGAAAACCCAAATCTGGATATCCCGGACGGGGATTCGAACCGCCGTCCTCCCACTTGTAATTAAGAATGTGCACTTAGAATCATGGTTTATCAGTTCCTGGAGCAATTTTTTTTGGAGGGGGGATGGAAGGGGGATATGCTTAAGGGTCAACATCTGTCTGCGATTAGTCTAACTTATGTGTTCTATAACATGTGTATTTTTGTTTGTATCTAATGAGGCGTATATTGGGGACCATCCCAGCATTCGCCTAAACCGTTGAAAATCCGCACTTAGGACGGGTTGAACGTGGGATCCAGGAATCGAACCTGGTCCCGTTGTGCCTTACAGATGTGGTGGTTGTTTGATGCACAAAGCCACACACAGATATCGTGTGGTATTATATATTTAGTATCTAATACTGAGTAAAAGGTCCAATTTAAACCAATTTTTGTCTACGAAGTCTTTAAAACACGCATCCAACATTTTCATGGAGTTAAACATGATAATCAAAGTGTAGGGAAGTAATTTAGCTTCTCAGAGTAGCAGCCATACCAATTCAGAAAGCTAAATAAGTAAGTCAGTATTACGAAGCATTAAAATTCATTATGTAGTTGACTGGAAACACTGGGACTGCGAGAAGAAAATCTGTTTCCCAGAACATGATTAAGCAAAGTGCATGGATTTTTATAGAGTTTTAAACATTATTCATCCCAAGACTAAAATTATGTATATTTTGTCTTCATACTGCATCGGATAGCTGAGAAATAAAAAAAAATACGTATCTGTACGTGTCTGTTCATCTGCCTGTTCGTTTCGGTGAACGCGATTCAAGCAAAAACTATTGTTCAGATTTTCATTGCAATTTTAATACAGTACACAGCCCATGGTTCAAACATTAAAATATGATATACTGTATTTCATTTTAATGTGAATTCCAAAAACAGTAAAATTATTATTGGAGCTTCTTCCAAATAGCAACCATTTAAAGGTCAGTTATTTCCACACTCAATATGTTTACCGCGATACATGTTAACGGCTTCGTAATAGTCAGACTTGAACTGATATTCATTATAATCAGTCACTTAACTCATTCATTGGAGTGGTGACCCTATTGTATTTCTCAGTGTACTCGTATATGCTATAATATTAGTTACCTGTCGACTGCAATTCAGGAAGTCAAATTGCTCTGATAAAAGATCTGACATTATCTCATAATCATTTTTAAAATAAAAGAAAGTTATCTAACTTAGGGCAACAGCTAGTATATAATAAATCATATTTCACGCGTTGGGCCTCAAGATTTATTCCAGCTTGAAATTTCGTCTCAGCCTTCAGATATCTCATTATCCTTTATTTTCTACAATTTTTATGATTATGTACCATTTTATCAGCCACTCTGTCTTCCGTATGTGCATTAAATATATCTCCTACGCGACAAGCAATAAGCTTCTTCCAAATATGACCATCCCATCCATAATCAACTTTGATAAATACTCGATTGGCTCTTAGAAAAATTAAGTCGCTTTGTTTAGTTGTTCATGTTAAAAATACATTGAACATTTTGGGAAATGAAATTGTTTTATTGAGTTTTACTTCTATAACTTCTCTGCTTTGTCTGATTACGGATTTTTCCGTTGTTCCGCACATTCTCGGGAAATTAATCACCTTTTGCTAACATACTTATCATGTTAATGTAACATATTTTTAAAAACTAATAAAAAAATTGCTTGCTAGATGGTAGCGTGGTCAATAGCAACCATATCATGATAGTATCACCACCTTTAAATGTCATAATCTTGGTTTTTATTTGAACGAGGAATAAATAAACTGAAACATGGAATCGTTGAGATTTGATCTTTTTTTTTTCACTTTGCAATGAGCTCAATTTAAAATTAATTTACTTTTATGGAATTGAGGTAGATTTTAATTTTATGCTTTACTTATTGCATTGTAATCTTGTTAAACATTTTTTTGCTACTTTAAAATGATATAACTCTTTAAGTTCTCGGCCAAAAATAATTTTATACAATTTACATATGTAAGTGATGAGTAAAGAATGACCGACAGTTTTATGTTTCTGCGGGCTATTAAATATGTTATTTAAACGAAATACTGAATTGTATATATAATATATCTCAGTGTCAAGATACACTAAGTGGGTGATTCATCTAACATTGAACAAGAATTTATGACTAACTTGAGTTTATTTACAACAACAAAGAAATGAATCAATTAACATAATATTCATTTATTGAATAAGGAGCACAACTATGAAACATAGACAATGAGGTTAATAAGGTGCAAATGACACGATCTTAAAACATTCAAACCAGTAAACAATTAGTTCTATGAGTGCAACAAAGTTACTGCCACCTGGGCTGAAGCAACGTTCTTTGCAAAATGAACAAAATATGACAGCTTCTAATCGTTTAATTTATTCGAGCTCCTTTAGGTTGCGAGCTGTTATCTACGATCCTGGCAGGGTCCGCCATATGCTAGCTGCTATGGGCAATTATTGTAGAATCACCGCGTGTAATTTTGAGGTCGGCCCACATTATCCTCTTTCTTACACTTGTATGCCCTCAGCTCGGAAATTGGAGGTATATATATAGTACGCAAATAAAAGAACGTTGTGCTTGAGAATTTGTTGCTTTTTATTACTATTCTACATTTTCATACATTATAGGGGCTGCTCTGGCAGCATACACCTGTATATTAACGACACCACACATCGACACTGACTGACTTAACCCTTCGTCTTTATATATATATATATATATATATATATATATAAAAATAAAAAAAAAAAAAAAAACGAGCCCAACTGCTGCCTGACAGATGGCTCGAAATGGCACAAAATCACTAAGCTACCCATGGTTACATCACATACTACCGGCTGTGGAATCCCAGCAATAATATAAATAAGGTTACAAACATTAATACAATTATTTAGTACAATTATATCTAGTAAATAACACATAATTTAATATAAATTACAATAACAAAATGGTTGTGTGGTTAGTGATCATGTCACAAGGTCATAGAAACAATCATTTTCAGTAGACAGTTTTTGGGCACCGTTAAATTGTGGCTGTGATGTAGACACCAACACCGTAGTCCACACTATAACAACGCCAACCAGCTGCAGCGTGGGGAGTTTATAATAGGCTATTTGACTATTGTTTTTTAAATGGTTCATTGATACACGTTAATCACCGGGTATTATTTATTTTTTGACGAATGTGCTTATTTTCCGTAAAATTCAACGTTAAAATTTAAAGTATTTAAAAGCCCGTCTAAACTCTCTTTTGCTGCCTGGCGCGGGCACACGACACTCGTGACGTCACGTGCCAGCAAGCGCTCACTCTACATAAGTAACGTCTGGTTTGTTTCTTTGTATTTGTGTATAAATGGTTGGAAATAGGGTTTACAATTTAATCCACAAATCTACATCCACAGCAATAAAAACTCCCAATAAAACCGTATGTGTTCCCACAATAGATGAAATTCCAAAAAAAGTCACTGCAATTTGTTAGAAGAAACACAACATTTTCTCTGAAGCTCATTAACAATGAATTTCGTAGAGTTAAATGTTACGTTGTTTAAGGCGAGTATTACTAAAGTTATGTTCTTCAAGTTCGATCCTCGCTTCGGAATGTGTTTCACTTGTTTTCCTGCGGCTTTTTGTTTGGATTGTTGCTGTTGATTGAAAACCATAATCTTTTTTTTTAAATCCGCTAACACATCAACTGGATTTTTTTCTTTTTTTTGTAGGCTTAACAGTTTTTTTTTGGATAGTAAGCGAATTACAGACATTTGAAACATAATCGATGAAGACTTAAAAAAGGAAATTCGACGTTACTTGCACACCGAAAAAATGTTTTTTACAAAAATTAATTACACTTTAAAAGTAAATACCGCCTAAACAGATGCATTTATCTCAGAAAGGTAACCTGCATTTGTATCGTCACGTAAAAATTCGAACAAAAGGGATACAAAACGTTCCGGAACTGTAGCAAGAGTGTTGCGAAATTTCTGCAAGTGATGTCACTTTTAAAATAAATTCCATTATTTAACGCCGTGCACCTGTATTTCTTGCATTATAATCTCTGGTATGTTTAAAAATTAAAACAGAAAGGATATATTTCCATACAAGTTTTAACTTATTCTTTTATGGCATCAATTTACATTTCAAATAATTGCATGACGCTTAACAACCAAAAATTTATGAATTCATCGAATAAAAACATGATTCCGCCGTTCAATAAACAGCAAACAGAAACAAAACAAAAACAAAACAAAAAATGCAGAAAAAAATTCTATCCCAACCAAGGTTCGAACGTAGGACGTTCTAAATTCCGTTAGCACCCTTCAACCACGCAGACACTACTTCTTAGTTGCTTCTCTTTATGTTAATACTGAAAACTTAAACATCACCGTTCCTTCGTGTGAGACGAAATGAAACGCGGTAGGTAAATAAATAAACAAATTCAGTTTCATTGACAAAAAATTATCATTTATCTATAATCTTTTATCTGAAATCATGAAAAATGTCCAAAAACATCCAATCCTCTAATTGACGTGCTTACCTTATACCTACATTATAGTTTGCATTTTTCTCGTCAATATATCCTAAAACAACTAATTTAATTAATATAGTCATTCTTATAAAAGATTTGTGTTAATCGATAACTTTCCATTAAAATACAAATGATTCTTAAATTGAAGTTGTTACATTTTTAAGCTACGCAGAATAAAAGTCAGGGGTTGTTTCTATAGCTAGCCTAACACATAAGGCGTCTAGTTTCGGTATATTTAGTTGCAAGCTTTTACAGTTTATTCTCCATTATGTATTCAAAAATAAATTTAATTAATAACAAGAAAGAACCAGCAACAAACAAGACAAATAGTTAAGAACATGGATAATAGGAAACGTCCCATTCACAGCCACAGTATCTATAAAGAATTGTGACGTCACTAAAGTGACAACCAATTCTGGAGTGTTTTCTGTCACGTGACCAAAGATAAGAAAAATCTAATTATTTCACTTGTTTTATTAAAAACAATTCACTTTTCTTTTCAAAATTAAAAAAATATCTTCCTGAAGCATTAATCTACGCGAATGGCTACAATTTGTAATATATTTTCAATATTGTCAAATAGCCTATTCATATAGAACAACATGGTCTAAAAGATCTTAAAATGCCTACGTAAGAAGCTTCTAAAAGTAGATACTTGTTCGTGCAACCGCATATACAAAAGTGTGCCACACACAAATCTAAAATCACAAAGTAGTACAAACGTTATGGAACTAACATATTTTGAGAGGACGCAACTAAGCGGAAGTCTAAACTGAAACCTGCATAGATTAGTGTGGATATTTGTTTTATCGGCGACGAAAAAGCTTCTGAGGCTTCAAACACGCCGATAAACAGGGCCGAAGAACGCCGTCTAGTGCTTGATCTCAGAGGGGATCGGTTTACCAGCGGTCGATTGCGGGGAGCGGACGCTGTCGGAAACAACAACCTAAGGGCACGCAGAACAGGAGAATATAATAACACTGTGAGGCCCCAGCGCCACTCGGGCAATTCGTCCAAGTCAATTAGTACAGGATAGTGTTTCACGTGTATTATCCAACCGCAACGGAGAAACAAGTGGCTGGGCAAAGTGATTACACTGTGGGATGAAATTCGATGCTGTTACTTCGACACGTACGGGCTACCAGGAAGAGAAAATTCGATACTCGTGGGATAAGTAGACTAAAGTTCCACAAACATGTATGTATTTCTCTTTCAAAACATTACTCGTTCGGCATAAAGCTCAAACTGAACAATATTGACTACAATACGTTCATGGGCGTTCTGGCCTCGCATTCGGGAGGACGGCGGTTCGAATCCCTGTCCGGGCATCCAGATTTGGGTTTTGCATGGTTTCCCCAAATCACTTCAGACGAATGCCGGGATTTTTCCTTCAAAAATCCATGGCCGAATTCCTTCCCGTTCCTTGTCTCCAGTCCTTTACCGCCTCTAATGACCTCGACGTAGACGAAGCGTAAAGCCATAAGTAAAAAAAAAGTTCAAGGGATGCAGTTATTTGGATAGAAACGATTGGCTCTTTGAAGCTGAAAGAACGCAAACGTCTCTCAGCGTCACGCCACGGCATCTGACGAGATACAGTACTATGCTGATTACACCACGTCTGGTTCAATATGCGATATGGAACAATCCTTGATCCTCCCATTACTCAAATAGTTAATTCCTGTAACCCAGCTCTGAACATTATACGAAGCGTAACACGGGTATGGTGGGGTGCAAATCAGAACACCCTCTTAACAATATACAGAGCCTTAATTCGATCTAAAATAGATTATGGAAGCATTCTATACAGCAGCGCAAATACTCGAACCCTTTCCATGCTGGACAAACTCCAATACAGCTGTATACGAACCTGTCTGCGAGCCATGAGATCGACTCCCATTAACGCCCTACTGGTTGAAGCCCGGGAGATGCCCCTGAATATCAGACGAAACTGGCTGGCTAGTAAATATATTCTGGAAAGGCTAGCATACAGGAATCATCCAATTATCTCGAAATGCAAAGCTTTGTATAACCATGGATACAACACAGAGCGTCATAGACTGGCTGAAGTCCTCCACAGTTACAGAGAGTGGGAAAAATTGGCAGACAGAATTATTCCAACGAAGATATTTCCACCATATGAGTATTATTCCAGCACTAGCATGGCACAGATACCAACCAACATATTACATAACTCCTGAGACCAACCAACATGTCACCTACAAACAAGTAGTAAGGAAATACCTGGAGGACAATTGGAATTATTCGTTTTTTATATATACGGACGGATCCAAAATAGACTCAGGGGATGGAGTAGGCTGCGCCTTCTATTGCCCGAGGACCAGGTATCAAGAAAAGTATAAATTACCATCGAATACATCCATTTATACTGCAGAAGCCATCGCTATATTAAGAGCACTTGAGCACAGCTTGACATTGACTGAGACGTGTTTTTTAATAATCTCTGACTCGCTTAGCGTGCTGAACTCCATCCAAAGAAAATTTTTGGGTAAGAAAACCAATCAATTTATAGTTAAGATTGTGGAGACATATCTAGAATTGTCCAGAAGAAATAAATCCATAAACTTCCTTTGGCTAAAAGCACATGCAGGGGTTCCTGATAGTGAAACAGTGGATCAAATGGCAAAGACAGCCGCTAAAATAGGAGACACCTTAGATATCCAGCTTCCGTACACTTACTACCTCTACAAAATAAAAACAAAGGCTCTGAACAAATGGCAAACTGAATGGGACTCCAGCAAAAGCAGGAAGGGACAACATTATGGATCGATTCAACCCCGAATACCATCCCGCCCATGGTTCTTCAACTTTCCGGATCATAGAGGCGTCATTTCCACTATAATTAGAATGCGCTTTAACCATGGTTTATTCCCCCAGAATTTACATCGGATACACATCCTAAATACTGATATTTGTGATTGCGATAGAGCAGAAATAGGGGATATTAATCACGTAGTGTTTTCATGCCCCAAATATAAACAACATCGACAAAGATTTATAAAACAACTAGTCAACTATGGAATACCTCTCCCAACAAGCATAAGCTGTCTATTGCATGGTAACAACGTGACCATATACTGTACAAGTTGCTAAGTAACTTTGTAAAGTCAACTAATATAAAAATTTAGATGTGAAAAACTAGTTAATTGTAAGGATTTTATTCAATGTAATGTCAAAAAAAAACAACAACTATAAGGAACTAACAATAATTTATATTAATATATTTTTCCCGGGCTTCCAGCCGGGTAAGGATATAACATTTGCGGGACGTTTCGAAGGCGTCCATCTCTGCCTTCATTGTCAACCAATTAACAATTTATATTTCTCTATATTTCACTGTATCTTTTGTAATTATGTGTGAGCAATTGTATTTAAACATAATGTGTCAAACCCCTTTAGGGGATAAACAATGATGTTCCTTTCTGATTAATCAGTTTTACCTTGTTCTATCGTTTATATTTTAATAATCATGTCAAGTCTTGCTCTCTTACTTATATGTAAAATGTTTATAAATATGTATGTACAAATGGATGATGGTTGTATAGTGCCTAGGCGCTTAAAGACAAATAAAAACTAATAAAAAAAACAATCCTTGACCAACGTAAACACATGGACACTGATAGACTTTCTTACCTCTGTTTTACATCTGAGACAGATTTCTCATTGAATAAAGAAAGTTAAACTGAACCTTCTTGGCGAAGCTACCTAACCACAAAATATGAATCAATTTCGATTTTTCGTTTAATTCAAAGCTTCTTTATCATTTCTTTCTGTCAATAGCATTCCTGTATTTTACGCTATTATATCTGGCAACTTTTTCACAGAACTTGTTGTAAATGTTAAGATCACATTCTGGCTAACAAGCAAACAATACGTTACGTTTATAGTCACCATCAAATCCAATCACTCCTGTGAACTCTATTGCTGAAAAGGACATGAGGCAGCCGCCTTAGGTAAATACCTCCGTAGTGTATTATAGTATGAAATTTCACTCTTTGAACCAAAAAAAATATATTAACAGAATGACACTTTTATTGCGTGTCTAATTTTAAATGTTGAATTTCACCTGGGGGAGGTGTATATAAAGCATTCATTATTGTAATTGTACGCATGAATGGACGAGATAACTAGCCTACTGCCGATCAACTGTCATTTTCAAATTCTTGAGTTTCCAGTTAGTTGGTTTAATATGATAGCAAATAATTGAACCTTCAGAAGGTATCAAGTTTGCGACACATCGATGTGGCTCATAGTTCAAGCATATTTTATTAATATGCAACAATAGTGTTGGTAATTCGGATTTATCATGCAATAGATATCGAATCACTTTTCAAACGTGTAAACTTTAGTACTTTAGAAATAGGAAGTATTGTCTTGAAAAAAAAATTATTTAAAAAATAGCTCAAAACATTTAATTTATGTGGAGCTATTCTTCAGTACAGATTCCCTCATTATGAATATCGTTCACTCATCTGACCTATTTCTTTATAGAATGTTCTTTTAGCTGTAGATTTTTTATGACTACACTTAACTATCAGTCATCGAAAAGTTTGTAATAAGTCGCGTTTCCAAGGCGACGCAGTGTACACAGATAAAGCGAGGGCTATTTTTCGGCGAGCGGAAGCCGCGAGCCCGTTCGTTAAACCACCCGCTGCGCTGTTGACAATAACAGCAGGGACAGCCAACCTACAGACAATAGTGACCCGCCACTCGGATATTCTTGTATCCTGTTGCATGGAATGCTGCTCGGAGGGGGAGTGGAGACGAGACACTTCTGGACTGTATGTCGAGGTGAGAGGAGGGACTGCGAGACCACCGCCATCCTCTGTGGGCCTGA